>VCII01000284.1:0-59140 GCA_006030095.1 Triplophysa siluroides
GCACTAGAGGGTGTGGAAGTCAGAAGCATAGGGTTTCTCCAGGTAAATCTCCATAATCCATTGCCGGACTTATTATGTTAATCACTCTCACCTGTGTCTAGTTTAAGTGTTGTCTCTCTGCCTATTTAAACCCTGGTTTACTTCAAATCAAATCACTTTGATTTTCACATCGCCACAGCACAAGTGCCTTCGTGAGTGAAATTCTCAAGGGCGTGTTCCAGAAATTGCAGAAGCAATTTACATATAGACAATTTACATATAGGCAGTACTATTTACATACATACAGACTTATACAGATGACAGTGTGCAATATACACATACATATACTCAGTACACACAGTATACTATTAAACATACTTACAGTTATCAATACACATTATACACCATATGTACACATTCTGCATTACGTACACACTATAATATACGAAGGTGCAGCAGATTATACATAAAATGGATGTGCATTGGATGGTATCCAATGGTAGCAGATAGATTGTTGTATTAGTGCAGTGTGTACGTGTAGTCCAGTTGATCTGTGTTAGAGTTAAACGCTTTCAGTCACTGTGAAGTCGTGTTTGTGTCCCACTGCATTTCTGAGCGTTATTCTATTGGATTATTGTGTTTTGATTCATAGATTTGTTTATCGTTTTGGAACCTCTGCTGCCTGCCCTGACCTTTGCCTGTTATGTCGTTTATGCCTGTTTTCTGTCTGCCTGACCTTTACCTGTATTGTTGTGGATTAAAGCTGCATTTAGATCTTCAACCTCTGAGTCTCGGAGCAGTTTGTGACACTACGTGAGAAAATGGATTTGTGTCATGAAAAATCCCAAAAAATGCTGTAATTTCATGTGATCTTGGGGGTCCCCTAGTGGAGGCGAGGCCCTAAGCAGCCGCTTAGTTCGCTTATATTTTTCGCTTCATTTTTGTTATAAATAGAATTAGTTACAATAAACTTTAAAATATTTAAAATAAGCAGACTCTCTTTTCTTTCTAAAGGTCCCTTGGATCAAGATTAATTGAGAAAAGAAAGTGCGGAAATAAACATGTGAGCCGGTCTGTGAAAACCATGGAGGCTGGGGTCTTTAAATCTTGATTTCAACCATTAATTTCACTAATACTGATTCAAATATTGAAATCGCGTAAAGAGATTTCTTTACATTATGTAGGATTTCATGAAGAAAAACCGGCTTTCACAGTTTCGATGTAACTAATTGCAGACTCAACATTTCTTTAACAACTTTATAACCCAGGAAGATGGCAGAAAGAAACCATTGAATCAGTGTTATGATTGATATGGTTGATTTGTAAATGTTTATTGCACTGAATCAATATCACATCTGTGACTATTTGTCTGCAACTTCAAATTTTGAAGACAGGTTTGTTATTATCCTCGCGTGCACATCTCAACATTCCCATTTTTCTTTTGCACATAATAAATTCAAAACTACAAGCGCTCGAGTTTTGCTCCTATTTTGGTTTATCTAACTTTCACAAAAAGCTGACATGGAAATGAATGCGTGCGACACTTACAGGACTTAACATCAAGCATCCAAATGTTGCGGTTGATATTTACATTGATGTCTGTTGTGTGATGTTTAGAAACTTGCGCTCTGTTCTGCTTATTCAAATGAAGATCGACCTATAGGTCTCGGCTAACAATAGCATCTTTGCAGGAAATTCTCAATAATTCTGCATCCATAGGTCCTTTGCATGAAACGTGGGCTGTGAAACTTTGAACAACTCTGCATACACGAACAGTAATAAACATTCTCTATTATCTTTAAAATGTTAAACACAGTTTTACCTAGTGGACTGTCATGAACGTGGGTGGTGAGGGACAGAGGACCCAAGTGCAGACAGGGAGGTAAGGGGTTTAACAAGACTTTAATAAATACAAAACAAACACCCACGAGGGGGTAACAGAACAAACATAACAGCAGGAACATGGACTAACTAGACTGGACTAAGCTAAACTAAGAACAAGACATTTAAACTACAATAAACAAGACAAAGCAACTCACCACAATGACAAACAATGAACCAGCACAAGACAAGAGGTCAATATAAAGGGATCCAAATCAAGAGGGGACAGGTGCAGGGGATAGACTAATTAACACTAACTAGGAAACAGGAGGGCAGGAACAATGACAAGACCGGAGAGAGAGTATGGCAACTAATAGAGGCCAAAATAGTCTCTCTCCAACATAAAACAAGGGATCCTGTCTGATTCCGCCTCAAGACCAAGAAATACCTGACATAGTGAGGCGGAACCATGACAGAACCCCCGCCTTAAGGAGCAGCAACCTGATGCTCCTCAAGGCACAAACAAGACAGACTGTGACAAGGCAAAACAAAGCAGGGCAACATGATAAAGATAATAACCATAAAACATTGGGGGGGTAACAAGAGTCCAAAAGGGGGGGAAGCACAAGAGTCCAAAGGGAAGGGAACACAAGAGTCCAAGGGGAAAAACTGGGGATGCCGGCTGGCACACGGACAGGATCGCCGGCTGGCAAGGACAGGATCGCCGGCAGACAACCGGACAGGGTGTCAATAAAAGACAGGGTAGGATGTCGGTGACTGAGCAGCGCTCTCTGGCAGCTGGGCAGCTCTCTCCGACAGCTGGGCAGCGCTCTCTGGCAGCTGGGCAGCAAACAGGTACAGGAACAAACAAACATGACAGGGTGTCGACTGGTCCGGCCTGGGTACTGGTTGGGATGCCGGCAGGAATCTGTGGCGGGAACAGGACGCCGGCGGTCTTGACCCAGAAGGGGAACCCGAAGACCTCAACCCTGGAAGGGAGCCCGGCGGCCTCGACCTCGGAGGGAACACAGCAGTATCGACCCTGGAAGGGAGTCCATCGACCCCGACCCTAAAGGGAGCCCGGTGGCCTCAATCCTGGAAGGGAGCCCGTCGGCTTCGACCCTGGAAGGGAGTCCGGCGGCGTTGAACCCTCCCGCAACGATCCCTCTGTCTGCTGGGTCCATTCTGGCTGGTTCATTCTGTCATGAACGTGGGTGGTGAGGGACAGAGGACCCAAGTGCAGACAGGGAGGTAAGGGGTTTAACAAGACTTTAATAAATAATAAATACAAAACAAACACCCACGAGGGGGTAACAGAACAAAACATAACAGCAGGAACATGGACTAACTAGACTGGACTAAGCTAAACTAAGAACAAGACATTTAAACTACAATCAACTGAACTAAACAAGACAAAGCAACTCACCACAATGACACAAACAATGAACCAGCACAAGACAAGAGACACGAGGTCAATATAAAGGGATCCAAATCAAGAGGGACAGGTGCAGGGGATAAACTAATTAACACTAACTAGGAAACAGGAGGGCAGGAACAATGACAAGACCGGAGAGAGAGTATGGCAACTAATAGAGGCCAAAATAGTCTCTCTCCAACATAAAACAAGGGATCCTGTCTGATTCCGCCTCAAGACCAAGAAATACCTGACATAGTGAGGCGGAACCATGACAGTGGACATATTGTGTATGGTAAATAAGTGAACTTGACTGTTTAATGTTTCCCTGTTTTTTTATTTTACACTCAAATTATCCAATGCTCAGAGGAAATTCATTTTAAAGGGGTCATATGGCAACAAAGTCACGTGCCCGACAACAAGCACACACACAGAGAGAGATAAGCAGACAGGTGGTTACACACGAGACCTGACAGAAGAGGTTTAAAGTCATAATGAATAGAAAATAACACAAACTATTGCTTGTTTTCTAAACCACATTTTAAAATAAAATAAAAAACTGATGAAGCTCTAGTGTTTGAAGCCAAAAAGGGGCTTTTGAACAAAAGAATAGATACGTTTGATCTTACTCCTGACCAAATCCTTGTGTGTTGCAAATAGCAAAGTCAATATTAGACATAAAAGTGGCATAGTCCTTGTGCAAGCAGTTACGCATGTGTTGCAGCTGGAAACTTCTCTTTCACTGAAGTGGGTAAGAACTCAATGGATGGCTGTGGCTTTAATCCATTGGCTGGCAAAACACTACATCCAGTTACATCCATGAGCAGTTAGAGCTGCCTTCTGAGAAAAAGAGAACATGTGAATAGGCTGAGTACTGAGATTATCATCCATGTTGTTGTATGTATGTATGAGTTAATGGTCTATGCCATTTTATGTACTGTATGTACTAACTGTTCCAAATACTCAAGAAAACATCAATAACAATCAGTCCCATTACTTGCCTTCTGCATCCAGAAGATAGTCCCGGCAAAGGGCTACTGTAATGCTTTCTTGGGCCCATCTGTTACTTCCAGCAATGGAGTAACGGATTTCAAATAACTCATCCAGACTGTCTGCAGTAAGTGGCTATTGTGGGCTGAAAAAGGGGTCTGAAGGGATCTTTATGTTCAAAATCCAACAGTCTCTAGACCCTCCTTGAATCTTCAAGAACAAAAATTATAATAAAAAATATAAAGATAAAAAATCAGCTTATTGCCCCATCAGTCTTTCTCTACGACCATCATTGGCAGCCAAATAAATCATCATTATTAATGAGTTAAAGGTCTAAGATTTCGGCATTAAGTATAAAAGTACTCCTGAGAGCTGAGTAATAATACATCATACTTATCGTTCAAGTGGACATTGGAGTCTTTTCACCACTTGCAACAAGAGGATGTCTTGCAAAAGCAGATTTTTGTCTTGAAGGCACTTCACAGCTCGAAGGCAGCCTGCATTTGCTACTGTAGGTATTCAGTCATACCCTCTGTTGCCTGACATAACTCCTCCATGGATGCACCATGTGAAATCTGGATAATTATAAGCATTTTTAAATCCGTTATGTATATTGTTAAATGAAAGTCAAAACATGTTTGAATACGACAATGAACAGTCATTTAATATACAAAAATGACTTCTGTGAATTTAGCTTTCAAGTTCAAGTCATTCACATCTTCGATGGTGGGTGACGCATTGCCATTGGTGATGCACTCAAATAAATCCTGGAGATAGTGCCCCATGAACCATGCCGACAGCTATTGCTTTTCCAATTAAGTATCGATCTTCTCCCACAGCTATGATGGAAAACTGTGGAGTAGGACACACCAGATTCACTACCAGCCAAAACTGTCTCTTGAAAACCTACCTCCACTGAAACTGGTATGAAAAGTGTCAAAATACTAGAATTAAAACAATTATTGGGTGACTGGCCGACGGAGTCAAGAGCAAGGCAAGGTTTTTACAATTTGACCCATCCTTGGCGCTGTTGCATGAACACAAAACCAATGCAAGCCAATGAGGACCAACATTCTTCATAATATCTTCTTTTGTGTTCCGTAGTAGAGAGTAATACGGGTTCGAAATGACAAGAAGGTGAGTAAATGATGACAGAATTTTCATTTTTGAGGTGAACTATTAATTTGGTGTTTCGATATCATAGGGCCAACAAGGGGAGCAGACCCAACACATTTTTGTGTGTAAACTATGCCCGTAAACCAGTGTAACAAATAAAGTGAAAATATTGGCTATGGTGGTTTCGTCGCAAACAGAGTGCGGTTGTACAAAAATGTGAGTGAAACTGTCGGTGGCGCTAGTTAGAGGCTTCAAATTTGCCAGTTCCACTCGGCAGAAGTAGTTTTTTGACCATTACTTGGTTCCATGTAAATGCTTTTACCTGTTTTCTCTCAGTTTTGTTTATGTGCGCATGTCTGGCAGCGCAATAGTAAAAGTCCCAAACACATGTAAAAGTAGAATAACAAATAAAACTCTGCCCTTCATCAGCCTCATCATCAATGGACTACATATATTCAATCTGTTCCTTTGTTAGGAACCTTCAAATTTCTACGGTACCATCCGGGTTTCAAAAACTGAGTCACATACTATATTATTTGTAGGACACCTCAGACTTCTAAAGACTGGCTTTCTGAGAAAATGTAAGAAAAAACAATGCATTGCACCTTTAAGCATCGTTCTTCATATTCTAATAAATTATTGTCTTTGCCGCTCCTGTCAATAGGTGAAATCATCAGTATTCAAGAATCAAGATTATTTTGGTTTATATTTTACATACATGGAGATGCTCCTGAGCTCACCAAAACTGAGACTTGTGCTCTCTACCATCTTACGGGCTAAATTGTAAACAAAGTCATCAGAAATTCCAACATTTGTGTGCCAAAGTGCATATGGCAGGATGAACTACACTCAAAAAAAGATTTGTCTCTAATAATTAAGATTTATGTATTTTGATTGCATATAAAATCTCCATTCATTTGGATTACATATGTTTTACCTAAATTAAGTAATAAACTTTATGTGATACAAATTTGTAAGACATATGTAAATGAAACAAGAATAAGATTTATTTAATTAATATTAATAAATCAAATGTGTTTCAAATTCATTAGAATCGGGATTATGTATTCTTGCGTAATAAACTCTATTTAAATAAAATGCATCATATTTAGGTATTTTAATAATAAACCAAATGGTTTTTCAATCATATTCATGAATTATTTTATTCCTGTAAGGAATCTAACCGCAGCACGTAAAAAACAACAGTTGGACCAAATGGTTTCACTTTTTTATTCACATTCACATTTTAGATGTAACAAAAGTGATCAAGAAGATGAGCTAGCAAATGAAACTAGCCAGTGCCCATATGTTGTTTAGGAAAAACAACAAGCTTAAATGCACTATGCAAAAAATGACATAGATTTGTAAAACAATTGAGTCAGAAAACTTTGCTTGATTGGTTAGGGCAAGAATGTTTACATGTTGGTCATACCTAAACATCCATAATCATACAAGAACTTAGAAAATGGCCAAAAATCCAGATACTCTGCATGTGCAACAAAAGTCTCAGTGTTTGAGTGGTCAGGACCAGCACACTTGCATGCATACTAACATGACAGATAAGTGCAATAGTATCGAAAGAACAAGAAATGTCCTTACAAACTTAGACCATGTTCAGATCAAACCCGATTTAGTAATAACATTGCTTACATAACACTAACAGAGTCACACATTTGTGACATGGAATTATTTGAGTTTCTGGAGGTCACAATACAGTTCAGTGGCTGACGGGCTTTAAAAGCAACACTTATTAAGCACGTTTACATGTTTGGCATTCATAAAACTAAAACTTCAAGAGAAAAAAAAACTTCAAAAGGTTTTACATGTTGAAAATGTTCACTCAGGTACATGGAAAAGTCAAACCCTACTTGGGTAGTATATGTGTTACTGAAGCATGTTAATCTTAAGTGCTTGGTCTTTTGGTGAAAGCTTGGCTGAATCCAGTTCCATGAGAATTTTTCGAAATGCTTCAAATGTGCACTTGAGCTCTTTCGGGTAATAAAGATTAAGGGCACAAATGAGTCCCAAAAGGCTTTGGAGGACTGCCAAACCTTCGAGAACCACACCAACGTCTGCAGGCTCATCTCCGGGATCAGAACCCTCGGGCCGAATAACATAGATGTCCATTGTTGTCTGTGCAATACTAGACTCTGCCTTTCACTTTCACAGCCCTGGAGAAGAAACAATGACAATGAGTTATGACACCAAGCAGACAGTTTAAAGACGGGTTTTGCAAACCGTCATGTATTTTCACTCTCTGCATTTTATACATTTATATATGAAAAAAAAGTTTGCCACCTAAATACACTACTTTGCTAATGACCAGGTTTGACTACATTTCCATGAGGGTCAAAATAAATATTTCTGATCATCGTGTAATTTAATAAAATTAAAAATAATAATAAATACATATTTATGTTTAGTTATTAGACGGCGCTCTGGTTTGCTTGATTCTGATTGCTCATTGGTGTGTGTTATTCACCAATAACAACCGCTCTGAACTAATAGCACATAATAACCCGGATGATGCAAATCATTTTGACAGGCACAGTATAATTTTTCACACAATATAAATATAAATGTCTTTTAAAAACATATTTGACATATTTACAAATGACTAAACCAAATTCCGTGATCGTGTCATTTAAAAGTTGTGTCTTACCTTAAAAACCGAAAATAAACGAGTTTACCTCGCGGAAGGTATGTATTCAATTAAAATGCGCTAATAAAATATTTCAAAACAATGTTTCTTGTTTATTAACGTAATTATGACGTAAATAGCTGTAATTTATGTAAGTATTGAGAGAGAAACCCTGCCCCCTATCAGTACTAATTGATATCAGCTGCTTTAGTCCTAATTGATGGCCTATAAAGGCTTCTCATTACCTAGGAGGCACACAGGAAAGACTTCATGATGTGTAAAAGCAAAGAACTCGCTGCAGAGCTTCGTAATCGTATCGTTGAAAAGCATTTTGATGGGAATGGTTATAGGCGCATTTCCAGAATGCTGAATGTTCCTGTGAGCACTGTGGGGGCCATTATCCGGAAATGGAAAGAGCATCAGTTCACCATAAACCGGCCACGATCAGGTGCTGAACGTAAGATCCCTGTCCGAGGAGTCCAAAGAATAATCAGGAGAGTTCTCCAAGAGCCAAGAACCACTCGGGCAGAACTTCAGGAAGACCTTGCATCAGCAGGTACTGTTGTTTAAAGGAAACTATAAGCAATGCACTGAACCGCCATGGCATCCATGCACGCTCACCACACAAGACTCCATTGCTGAACAAAAAGCATGTTGAGGCTCGGTTAAAGTTTGCGAAAGAGCATTTGGAGAAGCCTGTTGATTATTGGGAGACTATAGTGTGGTCAGATGAAAGCAAAATTGAACTTTTTGGCAGTCATTCTACACACCATGTTTGGAGAAGAAATGGCACTGCCCACCACCCAAAGAACACCATACCAACGGTTAAGTTTGGGGGTGGAAGCATCATGGTTTGGGGCTGCTTTTCAGCAAGGGGTCCTGGCAGACTTCATCTTATTGAAGGCAGGATGAATGGAGAAATGTACCGGGACATTCTGGATAAAAATCTGCTGCCATCTACCAGAAAGCTGAAAATGAAAAGAGGGTGGACATTTCAGCAAGACAATGATCCCAAACACAAGGCCAATGACACAATGAATGGCCCAGTCAATCTGACCTAAATCCCATAGAAAATCTATGGAGAGAACTGAAGATCAAAGTTCATAAAAGAGGCCCAAGGAACCATCAACATTTAAAGACCATTTGTGTGGAAGAATGGGCCAGAATCACTCCTGAGCAATGCAGACTACTGGTCTCTCCATACAAGAGGTGTCTAGAAGCTGTAATCACCAAAAAGGCTTTTCTACAAAGTATTAAATAAAGTGTATTCAATATCCCTGTGTCATTTCACTTTATTTATTATGACTGAACTTGTATACTTAAATGTTCTGATTTCTTTATGAATTCAATATTTGGCTTGATGGCTACATCTGGTGGACATTTTGTGTCAATAGCCCACTTAGAAATCCCCTTACTGATAAAAATGCTGATGTGTCAAATACTTATTTTCCCCGCTGTGCATGCTCGGACACCTCAGAACACAGTCACGCTTGACGTTTATGTCCTCATTCACAAACAAGCATAAAAAAAATAATAAAAAAATTAAGTAAGGCTGAATTTTAAAGCATGTTCAACTGCCCAAAATACTTTTGGCCTTATTCTAAACAAATGGAGATTTTAAATGAGATCATAATGTTCTTCTTTGAAACAAGTGTCACCCTATCTGTGAAATCCAAGCTAAAGTGTAAAATTCTAATTCTGAGGTAACAAGCATCAAAGTTTGATTTCACCTATTAATTTCACTATAATTTCAATTTATGACATGACCTTATTCAGTCAATATTAAACACATCAAGGTTATATTTTCACAGAACATTCTTTACATTAGCCACACATTTTATGCCAAAAACAGTAAATCACAAAAAAGTTACTTTAGATGGGTTTTCCCAGGCAGGGTCACAAATGTGGGCATTTTAAATGGGATTTGAAAGAATTCTATCCATTGACACGCCATGCAAGTGTGCATAAAGAGATTGTCAAACTAATTACAGTGGTTTAGTCCATTGTGACGACACGAGGATGCTCAAATGTGCTGTGTAACACAAATGAAAGAGCCTCAGTGGTTCTTGCACATCAAGCATATACCAATATACTACTGAAATTTTAACATTTTTGCTTCAATTTAATTTGCTTTAATTTATTAATCTTATAAAGCAATCAAGTTTCTATACAAATTTGGACAAAAAAAATTCAATTCAAATAGTTTATTCTCTATAATATTTTTATAAACTTTTTGAAGAATGTAAGTGGTGGTTGTGTCGACTATCAATGGAGGAACAGATATCTCCGTTTGAATAAGAGAGTGATGGGGTTTCTGAAGCCCTGTCAAGGAAGAGTTCTCAATGGAATGTAGAATACATTAAAAACACACTTACTTGAGCTGTCAGTGACATTATGGTACGGATTTTTTGTCCCGCACATCCTCCCTTGTGACGGAAAACCTTTACCAGGTAATCAGAGCACTTGTCAAGTTGACCAATAAATTTGGAGATCAGAGGAACAGTAGTGATGCGCATAAACTCCAAGTTCACCTGAAAACACCCCAAAAAATATATAGTTCACTTTAAACAATTTTGGCAACTATGAATTTGCAACTGTATTTGAAACAAATGGTTTCCTACACTTACTTCTCCAATTTGAAACAGTGCAGGGCATCGATTTCGGACCTCTATTATCACCCCTTCTCGTTTGGCTCTCAGCGGAGGCGGTCGCATTTTCTCACTCCCCGTCCTTGCCCATATTTTCCCTGCTTTGTCTCATGTCTTGTCTCGTCTCATCTACTGAGAGACTCTCTCTGCACTGCTCTCCAAACTTGGAAATTATGGAAGTGATCAACTGGTCTCTCAACGCAATTGACACCATTTTTTCTCGATGAGAAAATTGGGTTCGGGGAACCCGCGTGTCCTGACGGAACGTACGCAGCTGGCTACACGATGGACGGCTGGGAGAGATGGCAGATCGTGTGTCTGGCGGCTCTTTCAGTCGAGGATATCGAGGATATTTACCTATTTGGAACCATGATAACAGGTCTTGTGCTGATTGGATTAGGCTTTGCCCTGGGTTATCGAAAAATTCATAAAACGGGAACAGCTGTCATAAGGCTGCCCGTTTTGATTGAAGCTGTTGGAAGAGCGGTCAGCATTGAGACTGAGACTATTAACCGAAATATGGTTGCCATCAGGGAAACCCTAACAGCTCTGGGA
This sequence comes from Triplophysa siluroides, assembly GCA_006030095.1. NCBI lineage: Eukaryota > Metazoa > Chordata > Actinopteri > Cypriniformes > Nemacheilidae > Triplophysa > Triplophysa siluroides. The sequence goes on from VCII01000284.1 coordinate 11,165, forward strand.
AGGAAAATTGATAATATCGGAGGTCAGAATCACCATTGAACCACTTGGACTATGAGGGTTGCCGTGACATTGGAATACGGTTTCCCGACTAAACAAATCACAATCTTATCTTTCGACTCCCCGGATCCAGAAACGTCCTTGGACAAGGCAGCTGGAAAATTTAACCCTGTGGGAGCACTGCAGCGAGACGCTCTTGCATTCCTCCCCAACCAAAGACTTAGAACTATAACACACACACACATACAGACTTATCACTCCCACTCCTCCGCATGCTTTGAACCGCCAGCCTGGAAAGCAGGTCCGTTGAGCGGCGCCGTAATGGCACTGGACCGGATGGCTGCTTATCGGAGCTGGATTATCTTACCCTGTTGCAAGTCTTGTCTATGGTGTATTATTGTATCTGTGTTTTTTTCTCCCCACTTACCTCATGTTTTGCTGTATTTTTCTTCTTAAATCCATTTCGTTACACTGTACTTGTTATATGTGTAATGACAATAAATTGAATCCAAATCCAAAATTTGTTCCTGACGAATTTCTTGTCGCCGGTATGAGAAGGTAAGATGCATCTTTTCCTTGATCACAGTCTCGTTATTCATTTTTTTTTATCTCACTTAATAGAGCAACCCTTTCCACCTCCAGGCTCTCTGTGGTTTCACCACCTGGATGTTTTGGACAGAAATTAACCTCGGCCTTCCGGGGCTTTTTTATGTTTGCACTGGCTTCCCCTGGCCTTTCTGCTTGTTTTTAAGCGAGTTGACGGTGACTTCTGGATGTCCAGCTCGGCCAAGTTTGGTGCGGAAGTTCATCATCTTGATTTTAATGTAATGCTTCCATCCATACCACCCAGTGCGGGTTCCTTTCTCACGCAAACATGGATGGGTTTGTATTAAGGCCTTAGCTACTTTTTCTAATTGATCATCCTTTGGATGTGTACTTAATTATTTCTTCTGCAAGGCCTTCAAGTATATCGGATCTGAGTTTTGGGGTAAGAGATTTGCAAGGAATTCATTATTTCCATTCTGAAGCTGCATCTCAGCACAATATGAAAAGCGTGGCACTACAAAGACCTTATGCCAAGTGCAAGACCGGGACTCAGGAGATGACAACAGAAGGGAATCATTGCTGCTACAGCAGCTAACAGATGCCGAATCATTTGGTTCTTGCTGTGAAGAGCTGGTAGATGCATTACTGTGAGTCACTGGGATTGTGGAGTAGGTATCTGTAGTTGGTGGAGCTGGAGGTATTACACAGCGGGTATACTCACAAGGTAAATATACCATTTTCAAAGTACTGCGATCTTGATTATCTGAAATTGATGAGAGGTTCATACATTTGTTTCCAAACTCTGCATCTTTGCATGAAAGCCTAAATGGCTCTGAAACTCCAAAGACAGTCTTAATTTCAAGAGCCAAGTGATCGACAGAGGTCGTCATTCCGGATGAAATGGTTAGTTTACGTGCATCATCTTCACATCCTAAAAGGACTCTGAAGATAACTGGTGCTGCCATCCTGTTTTGTTGATCTACAAGGCAGGCCCAAACAGGGTAGGATACATAATAAATAAAATGTTCACATGGTAAAGTCACAAAAAAACTAATTTCAGAGCACTGAAAGTATATACAAATCTTAACTTTGAAAACGATGTGTCTCTTTAGGGTTACCAAACGTTTGGAACCAACTGTGTAGGCCACAAGCGGATAAAAATCTCCCAGTTCCTCAAGATGAACCAGGGAAACTTCTTTCCTTGGTGAAGAAGTCAACTCAAAGGGTCTGAAGGGGTCCTGATACCAAGCACACAATAAACGAATAATAAAACTTAGGTTATCTCCCCTTACGCACATTTGGAGAACTTCTGCAAATGCAGGCATTCCAGAAGTTGAATCACATGCAACTATCATTCCAAAGTGGTAGTTAATTCCTCTTGCAGTGACACTTTTTGCAAGTTTAACTTGACTGATATCTGGATACTTCTGCCTGAGAGCCAATACAACTTCTTTATTCAACACATCAACCTGCACTGTGGAGACATTTGTAACTACCAAATCAGATGTACTGAGACTAGAGGAATGTATGTAGTAACTGATGAATTGCTGGTGTTTCGCTGCCAATGTGAATGCAATATTTCTACAATTGTTTGTGTGTCGAGCAACTTGTTTAAAAAAAGCTATGTTTAGCTTCCACCCGCATTGTCCATAGACATACAAGCAGCCCAAAACACCTAATTAGATGCGCATAATGTTCAAGATAGTGGTGTTTGGGTAAAGCTCGAGTCGTCTCTGTCTGTGTTCAGACACCTTCACATCTAGATAGGCAACTGTCTCATCAGTATGAACAGGTACCACAATTTCCTTTAGATCTAGTAACACTGGCCATGCAAGCTCATCCTCTGATACCAAGACCCCTACAAGAAAAAGAAACAAATGTATTAAATTCCAGTTCTCGTGGGCGTTGCCCCCTATTGTCTTCTTACATAAAGAGCTGTTTGGTATGATGAGTGGTCGGTTTTTTCTGTCACTCCACTTACAAGGAAATTTGAGGATTTGCTATTAAGATATTCAAGACTGAAGTAATTCATAGAGATGAGACCACTCAAAGGAGGAGGAAGAAGGGCAAGGAGACAAGTAGTCTCTGATGAAATTCGAGCCACTTTAGTTGACCATGTCTTTGTCCATGGTATGCCTATGAGGGAGGCTGGGCAACGAGTTTAGCCAAATTTGAGTCGCTTCACCCATCGCCTCCATCATCAGAACCTTCAGGAGGAAAACAGGCACGGTACTTACAGTAAGACTGTTTTGTACAGCAACTTTAGAGTGCATACACTGTTGCACTATGCCAATGTAATAAAGAAATGCCTCAAAATGCCTCGCAGACAGATAGAGTTTCAGTATGTTTCATTTTTTTCCTGTAAAAAGGATGTTACAGTAATGATTCTATTTTTGTAGGACACAGAGACGACCACCTGGTGGAGGCAGGCTAAAGCTTTTGTCCGAGGAGCAAGAGAGGGAGCTTGTAAACATGGTCATTGCCAATAATGTAATCCACCAAGAGAAATTCAAAGGAGAGTGATTGAGGATGATCATCATTTTCGAGGTATAAATGCCATCTGTCTCTCCGCAATTGATCGGATCCTCTGAAAGCACCGCTTCTGGATGAAACAGGCGTACTACGTCCCTTTCGAACGAAACTCTGAAAGAGTGAAAGACCAACAGTGGAATATGTTCAGGTATGAGTTTTGATATCATATGAAGTATTGTGTACCATCACAGTATAGCAGTTTTTGCTGCCTTGACACTTGAACTGTGCTTCAGGTAGTGATTCACTCTACTGTGTTTCATGTGTTTTGATGAGAATCTTTGAGATTGAAGGCCAGCCTGTTCCCCATGAAATTCTTTTGTGGATGATGCTGGTTTCAACCTGACCCAAAAGAAGGAGAAAGAACATAATTGGCCATCGGGCTTGTGTCCTTGGTCAGTGTGGAGGGAATGTCACTATGTGCGCATCAGCCAATGAGGTGTACTCCACCGTCATGCCATTCTAGGACCCTATAACACTATGCTCCTCCTTGCTTTCCATGATAGTCTAAAAGAGCATATGTTCCATCTGGACCTCAGGGCACCAGCACAGCCAGAGCAGCCTCACTATGTTGTTGTTTGGGATAACGTCAGGTTCCATCGCGCTGCTCTGGTTCGTGACTGTTTTACCAATAACCCAAGGTTTTCTAACCTCTTTCTGCCTGCATACTCTCCCTATCTAAACCTATAGAGGAGTTTTTTCGGCATGGCGGTGGAAAGTGTATGACCGAGAACCTAATATCCGTGCTCACCTCCTCAAGGCCATGGAAGAAGCCTGCCTAGACATATCATTAGATGCATGCCAGGGGTGGATCAGGGATTCAATATAGCCAATATAGATGAGATTCGCTGACCTGACCCTGAACAAAGACGGGATGCTGAGGTGGAATACTTATTGTTATTATTTTTCCAGTTGTTATGTGTAGTACATGAATATATAAAAATATGCCAATATATATGTTGGTTGTGTTTTGTGTTCATGTGAAAAGGTTTTTGAGGGGATAACCACAAGCAACATAACTTAACAGTTTTGGAAATATTGTTTTGAATTCATTGCACCAGTGTGTAAGACTATGTTGTAGCGTGTGTATTTTTGAGGGCTTGTGTGTGTGATGGAAAAGTTTGGTTTTTGTGCAAGAGTAAATGGTTTTGAGAGTAGAGCTTCATTTTGACCTAAAATAGGATGTTTGGGTAATTGTGTGAGACGTTATGGATTTGTGTTTACTGTTTTGAGAATACGAGGCATAGTTTCAAGAAATGTGTTCAAACTATCGAGAAAAACTGTAATAAAGTCCAGAGAAAATGACTTCAGACATAACAACCATTTTTAACTCTGCAACAGTAACATAACTTTAAAAAAAATTCAAATTCAAAATAAAACTGTGTACACAAAAAGCAGAAGGAGAGTAACAGTTTCACTAAAAGGAAAACAACCTGAATAAAAATAATTTGGCTTAACCATTAGACACATACATATATATATAACTAGACGCCGCTTTGCTCCGCTGCTCCAATACGTCAATAGCGCCGTCATATTGGTGAGGGCAGCAGTGCACTGAAAGTCCACTGAACCCAATGGGAGAGCTGCACTTTGTCTGCATTCAAAGCACAATGACGTTTACATTTCAATGGTTTACGATATACATATAGAACACAACTTTACCATGTTTCTAGTTGCTTCGTGTCTCGATTATAGCTACTTTAAAATCAATGGTTGTCATAAGAAAATGTTAATTTCATTATTTGTTATTCGGGAGAATCCACTAGATGGCACCATGTTCAGTGATATGTTGTAGACAAGACAAGAAACAGATTAAATAACCACATTATAGTAGTCGAGAATAAAACAGACATGTAGCCTAGAGATTGTTTCAGATATTTTTTTTAATCATCGAACAAAAGACCAAGGTAATATAGTTTAATGTACGTGTTATATAACAACAAATGTTTTTCACTGTGGAAATGGCTTTTTCTGTAGTCATTTTAGACGATAGGAAGATTAAATATGTTATTTTAATTATCCGGTAAACCAGTTACAGCAGTAGAACATGATGTATGTGATATAGTTAAACAAATAACACTGCTGTGCATTGTACGTTTGAAATAGCAGTATATAGTCAGATAGTAAAGACGAATTGTTTACATTTTTCTGAGGATTTTAAAGTGAATGAGCTGTGTTCTGATCATGTGCATTTAATCTACCTTAAATTATTTCACATTAGCGATGTGTACACAATTATTAACGATTGCTTGACAAGCCTGACTTTTAACAGTGCCGTATGACAATAATTACATTTTCAAGTCTAACCATCTTTAACTGGAGCCAAAACGCTTCTGTACTCCACGTAAATAGAAAAGTATTGAAATTACTTGAGAAATGAAAACGATGTTGTGTTTTTATCCAGATAACTGCAGCTCCATCATTCACTTGTATGTCTTTGTAGTCGGGTTTTGCCCTCACCAATATGGTGGCGGCGTTGACATACAACCAAGCGGACAATGCGGCGTCTAGTTATATATATATAAATGGGTTTAATTAACCTTGAGAACTGTGTTTTCAGGAATAAAGCCCTCGTCTAACCTCATCATATTAAATGGATAAAAAATAAAGAAATTAATAAATAAACAAAGAAACAAGAAAGCAAATGAATTAACGCTCCAGAATATGATGTGTACATATGTGTAAAGGCATCACATATTTGAGGTTGTTAACTAAAATATAACCCAATAGCTTTTAGCCAGTACTGGAATAGAAAAATCTATAAAAACGTATTTTGCTCAACTGGCTGATGAAGGGAATTAACAATCGCCCTCCAACTTTTCTCTTTCTCGACCCTGTTGTGGTTCAGCTCAGATGTAACATCAAATAAAATCAGGGACATACATAAAACGGCTTATATTTTAAACTGATAATGTCTACTTATTCATAAACATTGTTTAATAATGAGGCTACACTTAAAATAATATGGACAAATATATATTTTTAAATATTTTCTTTAATTTGCAAGGTAAAAGTACTGCTGAAAAACGTTTTACTTATCAACATAAATACAATTTTAATTATTTTAAATAATATTTATTTTGATGTTATATTGATGAAAGAGCATGTTGGTATGATTTTGAAATATAAAAGATTTGTTGTTATAGTAATTCTATATCTGATTATTCCTCAGGGACACAAAATTAACCGATTTCGTGGAATAATATGCATTAAACATCGTTTAATTCATATATTTTCATTCAATTTTTTATGTTTGCACTTATATTATATCATTATTGACAGACTGATTGAGAAGCCGCGTTCGCCAGAGATGGCTTTTATTTTGAAATCTCTGTGGCGCCTTCACCGTAATGCGCAGTATATCCGCGCATAACAAAACAGCGTGACGCTTGTTTCAGTTTGACCGCAGAGGAAGTGGTGGCGAGATGAAGCATTGAAGCCTTTCAGCCAAGTGGTTCACAAAAGGTTCATTTCTCGAGGCTTCATTTGCTCACAACACCACCTGGACGCGCTTCGCTGAGAGCTTCCGGGAGTTCTCGACACAGCACGTAACGTCAGCACGTAACGTCAGCACGCAGAGGAGACGTCAGCGGACGAGAGAGAGATTAGACTCAAAACACTTTCTACAAGTGTCTCTAATAATCGAGCGTGACGCAGAACCACATGACGGTTCATCAGACGTCGAGCTACTTGAGACGAGTGGAGAGGAATAAGCGAGTTTAGCGGCAGTTCCTGGACCTGTAGGTATTTCATTTCTTTAGTGGCCACAATGTCATCAGTTTAAACTGTGTAAAGTTGTTGTCCTCTTGGATATTCGTTGGAGATTTGGTCTTTCCTTCAATATGAACCGATGTGTGAGGGGAAATAGTGGCACGTCACACTTTATTCCGATCCTGCAGGTAAACCATCATTCAAGATACATTGAGGCGCAGTTGGAAAATGGATTTGTTTTACGCATCGAAGTAGAAAGTCGCAAAGTCCAAACAGGCAAACCGAGTTAGGGAGCGTGTCCGAAGTGCCAAACGAATACATATCTCTCAACTATAAACACGCTGGTCTGTGAATCAAATAACGTATAAACGTCTAATTTTCGTGTATACGGAGGACATCGGTAAATGAATTAAGTTACATTTGATTCATAACGCAGCTCTAACTATAGATCATTACTAAGTTCTGTCATTAAATAAATGCTTTTAACTTTGTGGTGGTTTTCCTTAAAGACTTCGCCTGCAATGTGTTCACACACACAGCAAACATCTTACACAACTTGAATTAAAAACAAATATTTTCTGTTTTTTATATGAATATTCCATGAAGTTGATTAGTAACTTTCCGGTCATGTGACCTGATGTCGTCATGCCAGTTTCAATAGGCGTGTTCGCAGACCGATCAGCGGCTGACTTGCAGTGCATGCTGGTTAAAAATGTTGTCTGACTTCAACCAACGCCACGTTACCAATATGAAGTGTCATTGGTTGTTACTTTGTCATTACAATGTTTGTTTAAAAAAGGAAACGCAGCGTCGACGTCACTGTGGCGAGCAGGTGACCGACTTCACTGCTCCTTTCTCAGCTCCTCCCTCGACTTATCTTTTCATTTGAATATAATTGAAGGAAACACATCATCTGTTACCATCTTATTTATTGAACATCAGTGTTGCTTTAAATGCTTTCAATGAAGTCACAAGTGAAACTAAATCACTTTTGAAAACAAAATACATTTTCAATATTCGCCACGTTAGAGAAAAAAAGCAGTTTCTCTTTTAAATAGAATAATTATAGTATCTCTTGTTAATACTATTTTACACATTTTTAGCATCTTCTGTAAACAAATAGTTTGGTGTTTGGCTCCACTGTAGCCAAGGGAGTCAAATCCTTCCGATGTAATAACAGATAGCCTCAGTTCTTTCTGTCCATCTTCTTGAACTCTTCTCATATTGTGGGGCATTTGTGAACGCTCATTCAGTATTTTGGAGTATTTTTTGATTTTGGACATAGCTGGGTGGCCATTAACAACACATGTGTTAAAGAAAAACAACAGCTATTACGTTTTTCTCTGTAGCAGTTTGTCAATGGAAACAGTCTGCACAACGACAGTTGGTTGGCTTTTTTCTTTGGGGATTATTATTTTTGAGGAGCTCAACACAACGCAGGAACGTCAATCATTTGACCATGTTGTTACAACGTTGTTAGAAGGTTTAGACAACGTTATGTTGTCAGATGTAGAACCACATGTTGGGAAAGAAATGTTGAGAGAATCAAATATATCTGAATTAATAAAATAATGGCATTTTGGTTGAAATAACCCTTCAAGGAAGAAGCTCTTTAAAATTGAAACACAAAACACAACACTGCTGTGAGGTAGACTGTGCAGCAGTAAGAAAGTTGAAAATACGACATTCTTATTGGTCAACTCAATAATATACATTAACATTTAGTCATTTATCAAGACGCTTTTATAGAGTTTAGGAGCAATAAGCGATATGTCACACAGGAGCAATAATACATTAGGTGCCAATACAAAGTTACTGGTTTCAACAAAAGACAGACCACTACCTGTTAGAGAGAGATTAGTGTTTTTTTATTTGTCTGTCAAATATTCACAGATGAAATGGGTTTTAAATGATTTTGCATATTAATTTGCTAAATGTTTTATTACATTTTAATACATCTCATTTTAAATTGCACAAGAATTACGATGTTATGTCTCATAATATTTATCACACACCCCTAATTTAAACCACACAAAACTAAATGCGAAAGTGTCTGATGAAGAGCCCTTTTGATCAAAGCATCACACGTTAAACATGATACATTTCATGTTGTTGTGTGCCGACTTTATAAATATATATGTTCATATTTTCTTCTTTGAGTTTGCACTAAAGGTTGATGTGCATACTTTTGTTATGTTCTCTTTAACACCAGTCAGGAAGTGCTTGACTCGTTCACTGAGACACTTCCTGCTTTTCTTTTGGATAATGAAGGACAGAACTAGCAGGATAGTAGTGAGAAGGATGTTTTACTGAGATTTTGTTTGATTTTTCTACGAAATGTTTGTGTTGTTTGTCTTTGTCCACAGAATCGCTGTCAGCGCTCCTCTCTTCTGATGATGGTACGAAATCTGTATCTCATCTGAGCATTTCTGCAGAAAAGGGATGGAAAGTATATCCGATAGAGGTAAAGTATAACTCATGTACTCGTAACAGTCCATCATCTTACAAATGATTTTAATGGTCATGATTGAGAATAAAATGTCTGTTTCTTAAATAAAACGCACAGAGGTTATTTCCAGTCCTGAACCCGTAAGCAGAGATCAGTTCATCCAGTGTAAGTTACTAGAAACATAAACACATCCACTAAATCTCGTATTAAACATAGATCATCAAACAAGACTTATATAAGGGCTAGTTCACCCAAAAAGTTTCATTCTTCGATCATTTGTTCTGTTGAACATATATATTTGGAAGAGTGTTAGTCGTTTTCAGTTCTGGGACACCGTCCACTACCATAGTAGAAACACGATAGATCATATTTTTGTTCTACAACACAAAATGAGATATTTTGAAGAACAAACAGTTCACAACTTTCGTTTATGGGTGAACTGTCCCTTCAATCAGTGTGTTTTGGGTTATTTGTAGTAGATCTTTAAATTTGTAGCATAAAGCCTTTAGTTTAAATTGGCACTTTACTCAAAATAAGTAAGAATATGAAAATTTCTACATTCCAGAAATAGTAACAATGGCAAAAAAGATGTAAATAAAGTATAGATTTTTATATAATAATTATGCGTATATTTGTTTGGTTAATAATCCCATTCATATGCTCAATGTTTTCTATTTTCTGCATGATTAAATGCATAAAGATGAATATTTTGTGTTCAGCGAGTCGGCTGTATTTGTATTGTATTGTTGATCTCGTCTTTAAAGAGCTATAGGCAAAAGTAACAGTTGATTAAGATAAAGTGGTTGTATGTCATCTTGTGTTTTATGTTTCTCAGACTCCGGTGGGCTGACACTGGATCTAAACACGCTGTCTAAACACCTCCGTCTGTCTGAGAGGAACCGAGTGATCCGATTCTCTCACACAGACCAGGAGTATCCTTATCATCCAGAAAGATTCAACTGTTGTCAGGTGTTGTGTAAGGAGAGAGTGTGTGGACGCTCTTACTGGGAGATCAAGTGGACTGGTCCTGTGTGTATCTCAGTGGCATATGAGCGTCAGGAGGAAGAAAAGGGGTCATGAGTGTGACTTTGGACGTAACGATAAATCTTGGAGATTGTACTGCTCTGACTCTAGATTCTCGTTCTGTCAAATGACAAATGGATTAATCTGCCTGCAATGCCCAGCTCTCATAGAATCGGAGTGTATGTGGATGAGAGAGCAGGAACTTTGTCCTTCTACAGCGTCTCGGACAATAATGACCCTCATCCACAGCATCCACACCACATTCACTCAACCTCTCTACCCTGGATTTGCAATTGTTTCCATTCATTCTGAAGTGACGCTCTGTGATCTTACAATGTAGCTAATGCTGTAAATCTGCCTCTCCAGTTATCACTGTTACATATGATGAGGTGTCTATCAGATTATATTCAGCAGAGACGCACCAAATAACATTCATTCAACGTAATTGGAATTCTCATATTAGTGCAAACGTAAGAGTTGAACGTTGTTGGAAAGTGGCGATTACGCCTGTAACACTCGCATTTGTCTTCTGCCAGTTTTCCCTGTTTTTACCCCATCGTCCTCGCTATCCGGACACTAGAAGTTCTCCTTCATTCGTTTTCTCTGGGTCAGGTCTTGTTGTATATTAGTCTGTAGTAAGTTAAGTTAAGATCCTGTTATTCCGTGGATGTTTGTTACCCTGTTCTTTGTTCAGTGGATTCATTTTTGCCTTTTGTGGATTAACCCTCTGTTCCTGTTTTTGCACTTTATTTAGATTTTATTCAACATTAACCCTTCACTCATCTCTTGTGGCATCGTCTATCCTCCCCGAACTGTGACAACGTCCCAAATTCAATTAAAATAAGTCTTTATAATAGTGGTGCAACGAGCACAAAACTCACGGTTCGGATCATTTTAGGGATTTCGGTTGACGGATCGGATCATTTTTCAGATCATCTAATGCAGTGGTTCTCAAACTTTTTCGGCTTAAGTACCTTTTTATGATTTTTTCAAGCCAAGTACCCCTTGACCAGACAACAACATTTTACCTTAAAATTCAGTGAAATGAGAGTCAAACAGTTATTATATCTAAATGTATTAATTTATTTTTTATGCATCTTTGTGTAGTCCTGATTTCATATAAAAATACTATTATCATAATTTATTGATTTTCATTATTTAATCCTAAATGCCTGGGGGTACACGTCCCCCATTTGAGAACCACTGATCTAATGCATATGCACATCATAGTTTTATTATAATATGAGCTGTTTTATAAAAGATGTTGCGAAATACCCTGATAATATCAACAGATTCATTTAACAGAGAATCTTGTTCCTAAACAGTCTAGAAGATAAACAATAACTATGTCATTCAGCATGAATTGTCGTTGTTATCTACATTTACATTTAGCAGACGCTTTTATCCAAAGCGACTTACAAAGTGTAGGAGCAATAAGCGATATGTCATACATCTACACACTTCGTATAACCTGAACCATCCACAATTCAAACAATCAACATAAAAGGTTGGAAATGCAATATGTGTAGATGAAATCAGACTATTTGTGTTATTTTAATAATCAACTTCCCACATGTCTTAAAAATAACATATATTTTGATGTCGCTCAAAGATAAGCAACACATGAAGTCTGACATTCTGCTATTAAAATCACGTGATGTGGAGCGTAGAAACTCACTGAGCTTGACTGTGATCAATGGCCTTTAATGGATGGAAAACAGAAGCAGGTTTTACTAAAAACAAATCACGCGGGATGGAAACACTAATGTTCAAAACCTTTATCATACCATCTCAAATACTGGATATTTTGTAGATTTTCTTCCATACTGTCGTCTCTGGGAAATAAATGTAGTTTTCTTCTGAAATTCACAATGTAAAGGATTGTGTTGAAAATTTCATAAGAATGAAAATCACTCGATGTGTGAAAAGGAGTCGAATTATTTTTTACTGCAAGTTTGTGTGGGGACTGTAAGACCAGTGAGATCATAAGCGCATCATTTATAAGGTTTTCTTCACGAGTCTCCAGTATTTGGAGATAAGGACTTAATAGATCCATATAGACTTAAGTCTAAAACAAAAAAAGTCTGAACAAAACAATTCAATACTATTCAATCCAAATGAAACGCTTTAGTTTAGAAGCAGAAACATAAATGCCAACACAACACAATACTAAACATTAATGTTTAAGATGCGAAAACTATCATGACATTTACGTTTAGTTGATGAAATCAGTTGAATTGTTAAGTGTTTGAGCTACTCGATTAAAACATGTTCTTTTCAAATAAAGCATTGAGTTAAGTCAAAGATTTACCATTTCAAATCATGTTTAACATGATGCACTCATATCTGAACGAGAAGCCTAAAACAATGGCATTAAATCAAACTGAATTGTTTAAATAAAGTTAAAATGAAAAGCTTTACAGTTTGTTTGTAAAGTTTCACTTCATTATGTGATACCAAAGCAACTGCAACATCACACGCCGGTATAAACTGAGCCAGATCTAAGATTTGAGTTTCACTCATGAGCGACGCTGTCAAAGAAGACATAGAAATAGTTCACTCAGAATGTATTGACATTATTTAATGTTTAAACTTTCTTTACTTACGTGTATGTCACAGCAGTCAGATTCAAGGCCGGGCACGAAGGTTTTGGGGCTGCAGGTGCTCCAATAAGAAAAAGGCCATCAAAGGTCCTCTTGAAATGATTTATAAAAATACAGTAGCACATCTTTCTCTTTTTTAATCTTTATACACTCATGCCCACATGAATAATATAAAAAAATATGTATATATTTCTAGAAAATCATCCTTATTATACTTTTTTCCTTAATAGGTACATGTAGGTGCCCCCTTGCATTTATTTCCAGGGGCTTTTGATCCTTTGATCTTTATGTAAATTGTTTCTTTATTCGTTTTAAATTGTTGAATTTCATTGGTTGTTTAAAATAACAAGACTAACTTACGGTGACCGTATTAGCGGTCAACTGAAAGTCAATACATTTGTGTAGGAAATTAAAGCTGAAAGTTGGGACTGAAGAAACAGTCAACTTCTGACTCTTAATGCAGGTAAACTTGTGTTTTCTTGTTATAATTGAAAGAGTTTTATTTTAATTTTAAGAGTTACTTTACTTTGAGTCACTTTGTTTATTTAAATATATGTTTGTAATTATTCAGTTTACTTTTATTGTTTCAGATTAATTTCATACTGTATAGTCATCAGCAATGGAAACACTGATTCATGTGTTCTCAGGTCAGTGTGTAAAGTGTGTTTTAGAAATGAAAAGATGTTGTGTGAGGTGTTTTAGAATTGAAAGAGTAATAATGAAGAAAAGTTGGTTGATAAAATGCCAGGACTGTTTTAGAATCGGCTCTAATTGTTTAAGCGACACAAGTGAAATGCCAGTGTCATTTATTTAAAGGTTGTTTTTATGTTGTTCTAACCGAAAATCCTCGTTTTGTTAAAATGACACTCCTCTTGGTCAATTAAACAAAAATATTTACTTGACCATGTAACATCACATTTGGTTGCTCATGTGAGCTACAGCAACTCCCCAGCTAACAGTACGTTCTGACAACGTCGCCAGTTCGTCTTCATTTTGTCACCCTGACATTGATTTGTGCCACGTTCTGAGGACGTGATGATCAAATGATCATACAATGAAACATGGATATAATATAAATAAGGATTAAATGATCATATAATTAGGCTATAAAAGTAAATACTTATGTATTAATGGAATGAAAATAAGAAATCGCATTGGAATACATTTTTACATTGTCATACTAAAGGAAAAAGCTTAATCTATCTTTCTATTTGTCATTATTCCTTATCAGTTATCAAAAGGGTAAAGCATACACAGACCTTCGGCCTTTCACAAAATTTGCGTACACGAGTTGAGACCTGTCGTGAGATTTGATCGTAGCAACCGTTCACGTCCATTTTGATAAATGCCAACTTTTGCATGGAAACGGCCGTACGCCCAGATTTCGGTCGCACGATCGTTTACTTAACTACAGTAGGCCTGATCGTAAAAAATACTTGTTGTTTTTTGTGTTCTATTCTACAAACGTGTCATGTTAATTTGCAAATCTTGTAAAACAGTATATTGTAAATTGCTGAGTTTCATTCTTACAAAAACGTTTAATATATACATCTTTTAAGAGAAGAAAAAATCTGCCTTTAAATCCGTCTTTGAATTTAGCGACTTGAAAGTTTATTCCACCGAGGTAAGATTCCTATATTTAATTAACTAGCTAGCTAAAATATGAAAAACTCTATAGTAGTTCATATTAATAGTTTTTCAAATAAAAAAAATCGTTGTTTTAAGTAAGATGTCGACGGTGTTGTTTTGTTTAGTCCGCTATAGCTATGAGTGAATGAATGGAGCTGAAACGTATTTTCGACAGAGAGAGACAAATGGTTTACATCGTTATAATTGCATTGTATAACATTCCCATTGGAGCAATAACGTTACATGATATTGTGTTCACTTTCAACACCCAAAATGAATGAGGTTTGTGTTGTAACCCACATTAATATGGTTATACCATGTACCGAATAGTTACAGATATAAATTTAATATTTACAATTTTACATACTCTAGTAATGGAAGATGGCTTCCAAAGCCTAAAAGCACAGGGCTATGGGCGACGAGGAGTGGTGTCGCGCCTCCGAAAGTTTGCTGCTGTTGGGTCTGAACTTCTGAGGCAGGAAACAAGCCGGCACCCCGCCAGAGAAAGTGGCATGACCTGTATCTGAAGGTAAATCGTTTTTATTTGTGTACAATCATAAACATAAAGCTATTATACTGAATATTGAAAGGGGTTAGATTCTTTTGATTCACTGTCAACAATATTACGGATTGAAAAATGTCCAGTGCAGTTGAGGGGACAAATGTCTTTGTTTGGAGGGACACAGACATGTACTTGTGGATTCCATACAAAAGGTATGAACATATTTTCCTAAAATTATGAAGTGATGGTGTTGTTGTCTCTGTTATTAAATATCATTTTTCTTTTAACCTGTAGCCTTCAGGGTCACTGTCCTCTTCAATGACACCAGGTCCCTCATCTGCATCACTTGTTGCACCATCTGCCACAACACCAGGGCAGACAACAACTGTCACGGTTTATGGATTCACTGACTCATTCTAGCGCAATACCACTTTATGTTTGATTACTCACTGGGAACATCTGTGGCTCATCAGCACGACTAGATTTAAACTCTCAGTTTTCTGTCCTTTGTTGTCAGGTCGTTTCAGTTCCTACCGGGTTCTGGTGGTGTCCAGTTTACTTTAGCCTGTGTCTAGTCTTCTATGGTGCTACTCCCAGTCTGTGGTGGATATTCTTATTCTTTAGAGAAAGTTTATATTAAAACATAATTATATTAGCATTTCCTAATAAACATTTACGTCGCTACTGAATCCTTCTTACTTTCCTTACTGGTTAGGTCGGGGTCCTTTACTTTACAAGGTTCTTACTGCTCTGTTACAGATGAGCCAAATTGGCCGGTACAGGAGTGCTCGATGAGGGGGGATGCAACTAGGCTCACCTCAAGGGACAGGTTTGAATAAGCGAGCATTGAGAAGGTACGCAGGGCCTGGGCCTCACCAAATGATTTTTAAAATCTTATTAAAACTATGAGAGACCACAAACATGAAGGCAACACATCCAAGATTAAATAGTTTTGCTCCTATAATGTGTGGTGTGACGTGTTTGTGACGAAGACAGCAGACCACACACGATCGGGTTTCCAAACAGTTCTGACTGTGAACCACGTTCAATGCTGTGAACACCAGAAATATTGTCTTAAGTTCTTTCTCTAAAGAAAGTTTTTTTTATTATTTCACTGTATGTTTATTATATATATACAGAAACAAAACGCTAGACCTGCACCAGACTGGGAAGACTGAATCTGCAATAGGTAAGCAGCTTGGTGTGAAGAAATCAACTGTGGGAGCAATTATTAGAAAATGGAAGACATGCAAGACCACCGAAAATCTCCCTCGATCGGGGGCTCCACGCAAGATCTCACCCCGTGGGGTCAAAATGATCCCAGAACCACACGGGGGACCTAGTGAATGACATTTTCAGTATTATTTTAAAACATATTGTGGATGTGACAGATAAACGCGAGTCATGCACAGCTGCAGATGAACGGTTCTGGTACGAGACACCGGAGAGAATGCATGGCACGTCAAAACAAAACAAATGGGATTCTGCACATACAAAAATAACCATGAAAAAAAATCTAACCGAACAAACTGTTCCTGAAATTACATCGGTGGCGTCTCCTCAGCGCTCTCAGGCGGCGTTGCTTTGAGAAATACCATTCACTTAAGCAAACTGTTTCACTGATCGTTTACAAACAAATAGACGTGTTTAATTTAATATGATGATATATTATTGATAATGATGAGTGATTGTTATTCGCCATTGACCTGTGTTTGCGTGTGCATGTGCATAAACATGACAGCAAGAGCGGTATTTAAAGCAGGTTGGACAAATTACTTCAGTCTGCACAGTTAAATCATGAAAACCTCTAATGAACGTTCTTATAACAAACTTCTGTTAGCTGGGATGACAGTTGAGCCGCATCATTATCCTGCAGTATCATGGACCTCTGACGTGACTAATCATGTTCGGGATTCCGTAGAACGAAATCACAATGTAGACAGGGCGCCCAGAATAGATACATAAAACCACTTTCCTCTTCTCAGGATGTCGGTCTCTTCCCGTTTAATCACAGACGTTGTGCTTGTACTGATAAGAAAGCACTGTCTTGAACTTGACTTCACAGTCGACCACCTATCAATACTCTATGAATCTGTTTCTGATCATTGTTTAAGTAGACATGTGTTTTTTATTATTTATCAGTAGCAAGTTTAAAGTAGAGAGATCAATCAGAGTTTCAAATAATGGAGCAACAGGATTAAAGTTAATCTAGATTTACTGTAAAATTAAAACCTGGAGGAAAAAGTTTAATATAAACCTGATTATTTTAAACGAGTTTACAGTTTGGTTCAATTTAATTATTAAATAAAACTTTGATTTAAAGATTCAAAACAGATTTGTTCAAAACAACAACAGCTGTGTAGCTTGATGGCGGTTGATGTAAAGTAATAACGTTTTATAAATGTTGAGTTTGATGACGTGATTTTATTTCATTATAATGAATCATGTAAATCATCATAATGCATCACTATTTAGTCAGATGATCTAAAACGATTACTGCTTGCTCGGTAAATACATCCCTGACACTCGTGCTAAATGAAGAAAAACATTCAAACAATAAGACTAACCTGGTAGATCGATATAATAATCATAAGTTTTCTTTAGTTAAAGGAATATAAACAGTTGCTCACCTGTCTAGTAAAACTCATGCGAGATCAGCGTCTCTGCCCAGTAAAAATGTCTTTGTTGACAGAATCAGCTGCAAACAGTAAAGACTCGTTGTCTGCACACAACAAGATAGTTGCTTGATAGACGCCACAAACTACTGCACGAGACTGTTGTCATGGTTTCTACAGCAGTCAAAGCGGAAACCGAGTGTAACGCCAGAGATGTTATTAGGGACATGCGCGGTCTGGAGAAAGCGTTACATGCATCACGTGAGGCACCTCAGCCAATCATAAAACAGCATCTAGTCTCCTTTCCTGCATTCCACGTTTTTTACTAAAGTTTGCAGACTTAACATCTAGAGTCTTTGGTAACGCGGGTCTGACTCCATTGACCGGCGACTGCCAGACAGGCCCCGAGTCACTTTTCTCACAATCTACAAATAGTAAGTTCTCAAATGAACAAAATATATAACACTAGCCTAGTGGTTTTTGGATATTTTACTGCAAAAATTACAAACTGCATCTTTAATCTCGATGTAAGCTAATAACTGTTGCTTTAACCCGCCCTAAGTCTCTGTTTATCATCGATAACCGGCATCGTTCTCAAACTCATCTCCAGTGTTTTCTTCAGAAATCTGGTTGTGTCAGCAGCAATTGAAATGGAGAATAACGCTCTATACTTGGGCCCATCTGTAAATTGTGGCCCTTGTTTTAAAAAGCCTGAATCCACCACTGAGCCGGGAGTTTGAACGGCTCACAGTTCCCTCTCACATCTGGACGGCTGTCTGTAACACACATCACAATGACGACACAAAGTCTCAATAATGAACAAAACTTTGTGTTAAATGTTGAATTATTCAGTTAACGAAAGTTGCCGAGGGGCTGTAAGGGCAGAACAGTATTATGACTCCCTCACACACACCTATAGTAGGAAAACAATCTTTATAAATGTATTTGTTCCGTTGAACACAATAAGATATTTTGAAGAACGCTGGAAAGCACGTGACAAAGAAACAACATTGTACAAAACATGTTATTGTTTATATCTAGTTTGGAAACATCAGCGTTTTCTGATCCTCGAACAGAACGGGAACCTACACCGTAAGAGACAATAACGGATTTAGCTTCACAAACCTGAACGATACAGTGAGACTCCGAACAGAAGCCCTCTTTAGTGACGTCATGGGCGGCTCTTAAAAGAGCCTTTGTGTGCGGCGGATGAGCGCGGCGCTTTACTTGGAGCTGGTGTACTTGGTGACGGCTTTGGTGCCCTCGGACACGGCGTGTTTGGCGAGTTCACCGGGCAGCAGCAGACGCACGGCGGTCTGGATCTCTCTCGACGTGATGGTGGAGCGCTTGTTGTAGTGCGCGAGACGAGACGACTCGCCGGCGATGCGCTCGAAGATGTCGTTGACGAAAGAGTTCATGATGCCCATCGCCTTGGAAGAGATGCCGGTGTCGGGGTGGACCTGCTTGAGGACCTTGTACACGTAGATGGCGTAACTCTCCTTCCTGGACTTTCTGCGCTTCTTTCCGCCCTTAACGGCGGTCTTGGTGACGGCCTTCTTAGAGCCCTTCTTGGGCGCGGGCTTGGCTGGTTCAGGCATGATGCTCCCACACAAGTGAACAGACGCTGAGTAACGAAGAGCCACGTCGCAGTGGACTTTATACACTCCCACATGCAAATGTGTAGCGTGACGAAGCGCGTGTTTGATTGGATGTCTTCGTCAGCCAAACCCATAAAATGTGTCTACTGGTGAGTGAGAGCCAATGAAAGCGTTTCCCGCCCACAGCCTGGTGTTTGAAGGTGACCCTCCCACAAACGATTCAGTTTCTTTTGTTTTCACTTCCCGCCTTCACTGATAAACTTTTATTTCTTTATTAACTAGGAAATAAGCGCGTAATCGCGTCACCACAGTCCCTTCATTTATTAAAGAAGTATTCTTTAATAATCTATTAAACAATCATTCTTTATACATCGCACGTGCTTACGTTAATAAACTAGTTAGGTGATGATGGTGTTTCTTTTTCGAGCACCAGAAGTGTGCAGCACAGCGGGTTCATGGGATCAGTTGAAATAGGTCGAGTTTTCCCAAACGCCACCAGGAGAATAAAAAGCGCGTTTAAAAGAGTTTCGCTTGATATGAACGACAGAAAGTCAACTCCTCGAGTGAGAAAGTGTGTGGCTCTTAGAAGAGCCGTTGGGTTTCAAATGTTCTACTTCAGAATAAACGCGTTTAACCTCCGAAGCCGTACAGAGTGCGTCCCTGCCGCTTCA
The DNA here is from genome assembly GCA_006030095.1 of Triplophysa siluroides. Taxonomy (NCBI): domain Eukaryota; kingdom Metazoa; phylum Chordata; class Actinopteri; order Cypriniformes; family Nemacheilidae; genus Triplophysa; species Triplophysa siluroides. The sequence continues at coordinate 31,038 of VCII01000284.1, forward strand.
GCGCGTACACGACGTCCATGGCGGTGACGGTCTTTCTCTTGGCGTGCTCGGTGTAGGTGACGGCGTCACGGATAACGTTCTCCAGAAACACCTTCAACACACCGCGAGTCTCCTCGTAGATGAGACCGGAGATACGCTTCACTCCGCCGCGACGAGCAAGACGTCGAATGGCGGGTTTGGTGATGCCCTGGATGTTATCACGCAGAACTTTGCGATGACGCTTCGCGCCTCCTTTACCGAGTCCCTTACCGCCTTTGCCTCTTCCAGACATGATGCACAGTCAATCAGCGCAAAACCTCGTTATGCTACAGACAGAATATAGTGGAGGTAATTTATATGTGTCTACAGGACCTAAACGAAACACACACACGCGTGGGCGGTGCCAAAGGCACGTCACGCATTTGATTTTCCTCGCAGCTCCAAGACATGGCTTCCCCTAGGAGGGGCGACTTGTGTTGCTCCGTCCACATGCCTTTTCATTGGTTAGTGGCAACGTAATGACGTCGATGCTACAGTAAATGGTCAATCCTGGTAAAAATCAAGTTATTACCGAAGGGTTTAAATATACTTACAGCACATTTATTAACATTTGGTGGTTCAAGTACCCATGTTAGGTCTCTAGATTTCACTCGAGGTTCACTTTAGTTTGACATGGTCTATTATTCTGAATAAGTTGTGTAAACTACATTGACATCAGGACTTGATGACATGTATAGAAATGCTTGTCTGTTCTGTGTTGGTCTGTTTAGTCTCTGTGTGTATATTGTAAAGATGGACACCACACACTGTCCATCACATTGCACACTTGCACACAGCTCTGGAACGGTACATTGTAAGAAACAATAGGTTAAACCTGTAAATAACACATCTGCACACTAATTTAAACAATATGATGTTGTTCTTTTGTCTATAATCTTTTTTCAGTTTTTGTATACACTGTAGTGCATTATTGTTATTATTTAATTCTCAATTTTCTATCTCAATGTATATTTGCACTATGTTTGCACCACGTGTATACATTCTTCTGCACTGAGCCCCTGTCGCCAAGTCAAATTCCTTGTATGTGTAAACATACTTGGTAATAAAGCTCCTTCTGATTCTGATATCTGCTTATGATAGTTACAAATTTGTTCAAATGTAATATTATAATATTGGCGTTAATATTAATGTATGAAGTAGGCCTATATAATCAGATACAAAGTAACTACTTGAGTAGTTAAATACTTTTATGCAGCCATAAAATCCTTCAAACCAACCGCGCTTCACATTTTGAGGATTTACAGTAAAAGACCCGTAGACCAGTTATGATAAATGAAGACAAGTCAGGAATGCAATTAATAGAAAAACAAATACTAAGAGAATAGTTTGTAGTTTTGCCAGCAGAAGTCAGCTTCAGCTCTCTCGAGGAGTTCCACAGGCCGACCTGCCTTACATCCAAAATGCAGAAGTATTTAAGCTAACAGAGTCAACTAACTACATTTTTTGGTCCAGTATCCCCCTATCCATTTCCCAGGTCCCTAACCCCCCCCCCAAAAATAATGGGCTAAATGTTTTCATTAATAATAACAATAATAATACATTATTTGTTTATTAAAATATAATTTAAAACGCATATGTCACTGAATTGGGATAATTGGTAATCTCAATAAACGCACATGTGTTTGCCTCGTGAAATACCAATAAAAAGAATATCACTGATAGTCAAATAACAGATTTGATTGGCCAGTTGGAATATTAACATACTTTCCCAAAGAGCAAAAACGATCTGAAGTAGATTGTTTGAACTTAGTTTCAATACTCTCCTAAATGCATAATAAAAACCTCAAAAGCTGCTTATATTCACCTCACTTAGGTGTGAAAGTGACCTATTTGTCAGTTATGGTGACCCATACCCGAAATATACCTCTGCTTTTAACCCATCCAGTGAGTAGTGAACACACGCACACCCGGAGCAGTGGGCAGCTATCACTGCAGCGCCCGGGGAGCAAGTAGGGGTAAGGCGCCTTGCTCAAGGGCACCTCAATCATTACCTGCCGGCCCTGAGGATCCGACCGGCAACCGGTCACGAGTCCGACTCTCTAACCATTAGGCCACGATTGTGTGTAATTGTGTGTTAGTTTATAGGCCTAAATGTGTTTGCTTCCATTAGAGGTCTGAAACAAGGTTGGTCATTAATCATTTGCGTTCCTAATTAGGCAAATGAAAACAATACAATCTTACAAGAATAAACAGTTATTACAATGTAGAAATTATTCAATGTATTTTATTTTTTATTATCTTGAAACAGTCAAAGCAGAGTACATTTTGGGCTCAGATATGATGATGATTTGATACGTTCAGAATTAATATCCCACCCAAAGATGATGACAATATATTAGACTGAGTTTATGCATAAACATTTCTACATCAGAAATAGAGTTAAATATAATTAATTTAAGATGCTGTCATAAGAGTGGTAGTGAATATAATTTATTGAAAATAAAACAAATATTTCATGCAAAATCCTGTTAACTCAACTGTCATATAATGTGCAATGAAAGGTGCAGATGTTTCCCACAGCAAATGGAGAAATTTGTAGCCTATTTGTTTCACATGTTTACAGTCTCACTATTAAGTGAAATCTGCCCTACAGTCAGCTGACGTCACGGTCACATGACAGCGCTCTCACGTGACAGAGGCGCGATCCCGAATCCTATCTGATACTGCACAAGTATATTTTGTTCTTGTTTGTACGGGAAAAGGCTGGAAATGACATCGTTCAGTGGATGTGGTGGCTCTTAAAAGAGCCGTTGGGTTGTTGCGGTCTAGGCGGGGACTTAAGCGCGCTCTCCGCGGATGCGGCGGGCCAGCTGAATGTCTTTGGGCATGATGGTGACCCTCTTGGCGTGGATGGCGCACAGGTTCGTGTCCTCGAACAGACCGACCAGATAAGCCTCGCTGGACTCCTGCAGAGCCATGACGGCGGAGCTCTGGAAGCGCAGATCCGTCTTGAAGTCCTGAGCGATCTCTCTCACCAGGCGCTGGAAAGGCAGTTTGCGGATGAGCAGCTCGGTGGACTTCTGGTAGCGGCGGATCTCTCTCAGAGCCACGGTGCCGGGCCTGTAACGATGGGGCTTCTTCACGCCGCCGGTGGCGGGAGCGCTCTTGCGGGCGGCTTTGGTGGCGAGCTGCTTCCTCGGGGCTTTACCACCGGTGGATTTACGAGCGGTCTGCTTGGTTCTTGCCATTGCTTATGTCACTTCTGCGTTCTGTACAGAATAAGCTGGACGGTTCGGGGCGCCTGTTTTTAAAGGCTAGCACGCGCAGCACGTCAAGGGCACGGATATATGTGATTGGCTGATGTGTGACGTATGCTCGTGACAGAGCCAATGGCCGCGCGGCATGCGTTCAAATGAAAGTGGCGGGACATTGCGTTTCCTTATTCAGCTCACATTTGTGACACAGCCTTTGGAATCCAAGCTAAAGTATCACAATATAATTATAATCAACGAGCGCTAAGAGTTTGATTTCAATCTGTGAATCTTCTTTACACCACGAAGCATCATTTTATGTAGAAAATGGCAAACAAGAGAAAGTAATTTAGCTGCGTTTTCACAGACAGGTTCACGCTTATGAGCACCACAGACACAACACGGGCGCGTCTTGTGATTACTCTGCATCTTACCTGTAAGAATATGACTTTTTGTCCCCTATCAGAAGATTGTTACTTTTAACTAAGTAGAAGGTTGAAGAGTCTAGTCGCTTGAACACAAAGTTCGGATCCGGAGACCAAGAATGACACAGACACAGAAGTGCAGTTCATTCAGAGTCCAAAATGTATTAGACAGGGGTAGGATACTTATATGCTTATGCTTAAAAGAGGAAGTGTGGCCTCTGGAGTTAGTATTATTAGCGGAAAAACATCATTATTAGAACAAGACATCACGTCGTGAGTTTCATGTTCTCCGAACATTCTGTTCTCTTAGTACAAACAATTGAGGTCATAACTCCTCAGTGACCTTTAGTAGAGGTTAGACAAAACTTATACATCTTAAACAAGGTAAGCAGGATATAGGACCATAAACGTTCCGAATACAAAGGAACAATGTGCATTGAAATACATTCCTCGCCATATATGGGACACAGGCAGAACCTGAATTCTCACATTACCCTCGTGTGAGTTCATGTGATCAGGCAGAGTAAAGAGAGAAACCGTCATCACCTCACGCCTGCCGTTACATTAACTTCCACACAGTTCAATGGTTTCAGAGGCACAAGGCTTTCGCGTCTGTCTGAACTAGTATTTCAATCTCTAGTGGAGATTGATCGGAGAGATACAGAACAACATCGCACATAGAACACGTTCATCCAACAGACAAAAATCAAATCAACGACTCAGTATGAAAAAAAAAGTATCTCTCTCATCGATTAGGTGGGTGGCTCTGAAAAGAGCCTTTGGGTTTACAACAGACGATCTCCGTCAGTTTACTTGGACTTGGCGGGCTTCTCGGTCTTCTTGGGCAGCAGCACGGCCTGGATGTTGGGCAGCACGCCGCCCTGAGCGATGGTCACTCTGCCCAGAAGCTTGTTCAGCTCCTCGTCGTTGCGCACCGCCAGCTGCAGGTGACGGGGGATGATGCGGGTCTTCTTGTTGTCACGAGCGGCGTTTCCGGCCAACTCGAGGATCTCGGCGGTCAGGTACTCGAGCACGGCGGCCAGATACACTGGAGCGCCGGCCCCCACGCGGTGCGCGTAGTTGCCTTTACGGAGGAGCCTGTGGACGCGGCCGACGGGGAACTGAAGTCCCGCTCTTGAGGAGCGAGTCTTGGCCTTAGCTCTCGCCTTACCGCCGGTTTTGCCTCTGCCGCTCATTTTCTTCTGTTGCTGTTCGTCTGCTTGATCACTGAGAACGAAAGATGATTCCGATCTACACTTCTCAATATTTAACCCGTCTGTCAGTCGACTATTGGTTGGAGTCTGTTCAACGTGTAAACCAATCAGTCAACTTCCCTCCAAACTCAAAGCCCAACCCCCTCTTTCTCACCGCCTTACATTCAGATGCTGTGGCGCACAATAGTTTCGAAATAGACAATAAATTGCATTTCAGTTAAATGAAGTAAAAATAGACTTAAAATAAGAAAACTGTGTAAATACGTGATATTCGTTTTAACCCGGTATATATGAATAATAGCATGTTTGTAGAAGAATGAAAGATCGTGTTTGCGATCTAAAATCTGACAATTATTAAATTACTAAAATGATGACCGCTCGACATTTTACTATCACAGAACTGGTTCTTTCATTACTTTGATAAGTCGCTCTTTTATGAGGTGGTTTGTGGCTCTTAAAAGAGCCGTTTGTTGAGTTTAACATCTGATGAATTTACTTCTTTTTAGGAGCGGCCTTCTTAGGTTTAGCTGCTTTAGGCTTCGCCGTCTTGGGTTTTGCAGTCTTGGCTTTCTTCGGGCTCTTGGCAGCTTTTTTAGGGGCTGCGGGCTTCTTCGCCTTCTTGGGGCTCTTCGTTGCCTTCTTAGCTGCTGGTTTGGCGGCGGCTGCTGGTTTCTTCGCCTTCTTCGGAGACTTTTTAGCGGCGGTCTTCTTTGCTACTGCAGTCTTGGGCTTCTTGGCAGCAGCGGGCTTCTTCACTGCGGGCTTCTTCGCTTTAGGTGCCGCTGTCTTTGCTGGTTTCTTGGTCTCGGTTGGTTTCTTGTTCAGTTTGAATGAACCAGAAGCGCCGGTGCCTTTAGTCTGGACCAGTGTGCCTTTAGTCACGAGGCTCTTGATGGCGAGCTTGACGCGGGAGTTGTTCTTCTCCACATCGTATCCGCCGGCGGCGAGAGCTTTCTTCAGGGCGGCCAGAGATACACCGCTTCTCTCCTTGGAGGCCGTCACGGCTTTAACGATGAGATCAGTCGCGCCTGGACCCGCTTTCTTGGGTTTGGCTGCAGATTTCTTCTTGGGCGCTTTCGCCGGCGGGGCTGCTGGAGCTGGAGCGGTTTCTGCCATTTCTCTGTTAGATCTGTGCCGTCACACACTACAGACGATCAGTAATGCGCGAGGACTGAGCGCGCTGCGCTCTTATACAGTACATGAGAACCGTATAGACTCAGCTCGACCTGTCAGTTCCTGCGCGCCTCTGAGCCGCAAACTCTTGTGTTTTCTCCCGTGACATTCGAGTAAAAATCAGAGTTTTAAAAGAGATTGACGGAGTGAAAACAGCGTGAACACAGAGCAGAGATCCAGAGCTTTATTCAGAGACTAAACTACACGACAGTAAAGGGTTTATTATTTCAGTGTTAGATTAATAACACGACCAGGATCGATCTCTGGAGAAAAGCCGCGCGTGACTTCATGTGATTTGTTTGTGTAAACATTGATGAAACATTAAACGCGTTTTCTGTTTATTTAACATACATGTAATAAATGACTTGAGTTAAATGAATGTCATTCAGGGACTGTTGATCCACTCCGCTTTGCGTCGTACCACAATGCACTTAGCTGTTATAAAATGCACTGTAACCCACTGCTTCGCGGGGCTTATTGCTTTAATATTTTTATATATAAAAAACGTTTTTGAAATGGATTACAGACTAAATAATGAAACAGAGCGATCAATAAGAGCTCAGATGGGAACTCGTTTAGTGTTGTTTATAAAGCATCTTAGGTGATAACTCAAGCAGTGTCATGATCAAATTAATTTCATCTAATTTTAGGCAAAATTACTAAATTGAAGATTTATAACAGGTTTATAGCAGATATATCAGGTTTTATTTTATTGTTCAGATTGTTTAGTCACAACATCGTCCACAGTTGCCTTTGTAGTTTTCAACAGTTTTGATGAGGATTTGTCTAAAATATGAAAAAAAAGAAAACTTTTGACTTTTTGTAAATATGTTTTACATTTACATTTAGTCAATTAGCAGACACTTTATCCAAATCGACTTACAAATGAGGTGAACAATAGAAGCAAACAACACAAGGACAACAAAAAGCATAAGTGCAGTAAAACTGGTCTCATAGCCCACCACAGTATACAGAGCTACTGTTGTTTTATGCATAGATAGAGTCAGAAGTCAGATGTGATCGGTCAGGTGTGGACAGAAGAGATGTGATTTCAGACGACTCTTAAAGATGGACACAGAATCTGATGATCTTGTAGCAGCGGCAGATCATTACACACATGTGGAGCAGATCCAGAGAAGGTGCGTGAGAGAGATTTTTGTGATGACACTACAAGACGTTGTTCGTTTGCTGTCCGCAGGGATCTGGCGGTACATGAGTCTGTATGAGCGAGTGAAGATATGAGGTGCAGAACCAGTGGTGGTCTTGTAGGCCGAGAGCAGAGCTTTGAGTTTGATGAGCGACTACAGGAGCCAATGTGACTTAATGAAGAGGAGCGACGTGTGACATTGTGTTGAATTTCCCCTTTATGTGTGTCCATACTAGAAGCATGTGGTGGGCTATGAGACCAGTTTTACTGCACTTATGCTTTTTGTTGTCCTCATGTTGTTCCAATTGCTTCTATTGTTCATCTTATTTGTAAAGCCGCTTTGGATAAAAGTGTCGCTAATGACTAAATGTAAATGTAAGCAAATATTTACAAAAAGCAATGTACACTACGGGTCAAAAGTTTCCACACACTTAATGATGAGAGGAGTGATGTGTGACATTGGATTGAATTTCCCTGTGTATGTGTGTCCATACTAGAAGCATGTACTGCAATTTCTTTATTGTCATGACAAATATTGGACATTTTAATTTTTACAGCACACAACTAATATTAGCCTATTCAATAAACTTCACATCCTTCATCTCTTTATCTGCCTCCAGATTGTATAAGTGTTAACATGCGACAGAGTTGAATAAACTTTTAATGATAATCAGGAAATAATTTCCTGAATGAGAAAGAGAAATGTGACTTAAAGTGGTAATTCACCCAAAAAGTCTGTCATCATTTACTCAACCACACGTATTTGTTCCGCCGAACATGAAGGAAGATATTTGGAAGAATGTCGGTAACCACTCAGATCTCATCCACATTGACTCCCATAGTATTTATTAGATCTAATATGGCAGTAAATGGGGGATGAGATCTGTTTGGATACTGACATTCTTCCAAATACCCTCCTTTGTGTTTAGCAGAACAAAGATATGCATACAGGTTTTGAACAATCTGATGGTCAGTGTGTGATGACAGATTTTTTGGGTGAATTATCACTTCAAGTTACATTTCTCCTCATTCAGGAAATTATTTCCTGATGGTCATTTAAAGTTTAATCAACTCTGTGGTATGTTAACACTTATGTCAACTGATTCTGCTTATGGATTTAATCATTAGAGTCGGTTGTGATGTTAAGCGATCATAACTAAGCAGTTAAGTGTTTTGTTGGTTTTCAAGTACAATGTAAAAATCAGGTTGATTGTTTGTAATCGTTTACACATACAGGACTTAAATATGAATAATAGTTACAGCTTTAGCGATGTGCTTTCATTTAGAAGATATTTATTTAAGTTTCCTCATTATTTCTAAACTGTTCAAAAACCACACAGCATCTGTGAGGCGGGGAGAAAGAGGGGGTTGGGCTTTGAGTTTGGAGGGAAGTTGACTGATTGGTTTACACGTTGAACAGACTCCAACCAATGGTCGACTGAAAGACGGGTTAAATATTGAGAAGTGTAGATCGGAATCATCTTTCGTTCTCTTTCAACAGTTGGCTAAGGCGCGGGCCTCCTCCTCTAGAGCGGGACTTCAGTTCCCCGTCGGGCCGCGTCCACAGGCCTCCTAAAGGCAACTACGCGCCGCGTGCCGGCGCTCCAGTGTATCTCGCCGCCGTGCTCGAGTACCTGACCGCCGAGATCCTCGAGTTGGCCGGAAACGCCGCTCGTGACAACAAGAAGACCCGCATCATCCCCCGTCACCTGCAGCTGGCGGTGCGCAACGACGAGGAGCTGAACAAGCTTCTGGGCAGAGTGACCATCGCTCAGGGCGGCGTGCTGCCCAACATCCAGGCCGTGCTGCTGCCCAAGAAGACCGAGAAGCCCGCCAAGTCCAAATAAACTGACGGAGATCGTCTTCTGTAAACCCAAAGGCTCTTTTAAGAGCCACCCACCTAATCGATGAGAGAGATACTTTTTTTTTCATACTGAGTCGTTGATTTGATTTTGTCTGTTGGATGAACGTGTTCTATGTGCGATGTTCTGTATCTCTCCGATCAATCTCCACTAGAGATTGAAATACTTGTTCAGACAGACGCGAAAGCCTTGTGCCTCTGAAACCATTGAACTGTGTGGAAGTTAATGTAACGGCAGGCGTGAGGTGATGACGGTTTCTCTCTTTACTCTGCCTGATCACATGAACTCACACGAGGGTAATGTGAGAATTCAGGTTCTGCCTGTGTCCCATATATGGCGAGGAATGTATTTCAATGCACATTGTTCCTTTGTATTCGGAACGTTTTTGGTCCTATATCCTGCTTACTTTGTTTAAGATGTATAAGTTTTGTCTAACCTCTACTAAAGGTCACTGAGGAGTTATGACCTCAATTGTTTGTACTAAGAGAACAGAATGTTCGGAGAACATGAAACTCACGACGTGATGTCTTGTTCTAATAATGATGTTTTTTAATAATAACTCTCCACCTTCTCTTTTTGTATACCCCTAATTGACTAATCTGGAAGTGTGTGCACTTCTGTGTCGTCATCTTGGTCTCCGGATCCGAACTTTGTGTTCAAGCGACTAGACTCTTCAACCTTCTACTTAGTTAAAGTAACAATCTTCTGATAGGGGACAAGAAGTCATATTCTTACAGGTAAGATGCAGAGTAATCACAAGACGCGCCCGTGTTGTGTCTGTGGTGCTCATAAGCGTGAACCTGTCTGTGAAAACGCAGCTAAATTACTTTCTCTTGTTTGCCATTTTCTACATAAAATGATGCTTCGTGGTGTAAAGAAGATTCACAGATTGAAATCAAACTCTTAGCGCTCGTTGATTATAATTATATTGTGATACTTTAGCTTGGATTCCAAAGGCTGCGTCACAAATGTGAGCTGAATAAGGAAACGCAATGTCCCGCCACTTTCATTTGAACGCATGTCGCGCGGCCATTGGCTCTGTCACGAGCAACGTCACACATCAGCCAATCACATATATCCGTGCCCTTGACGTGCTGCGCGTGCTAGCCTTTAAAAACAGGCGCACCGAAACGGCAGGCATTTCTCTACGGAACGCAGAAGATTGTAGTGACCGCAGCAATGGCAAGAACCAAGCAGACCGCTCGTAAGTCCACCGGTGGCAAAGCCCCGAGGAAGCAGCTCGCCCCAAAGCCGCCCGCAAGAGCGCTCCCGCCCCGGCGGCGTGAAGAAGCCCCATCGTTACAGGCCCGGCACCGTGGCTCTGAGAGAGATCCGCCGCTACCAGAAGTCCACCGAGCTGCTCATCCGCAAACTGCCTTTCCAGCGCCTGGTGAGAGAGATCGCCCAGGACTTCAAGACGGATCTGCGCTTCCAGAGCTCCGCCGTCATGGCTCTGCAGGAGTCCAGCGAGGCTTATCTCGGTCGTCTGTTCGAGGACACGAACCTGTGCGCCATCCACGCAAGAGGGTCACCATCATGCCCAAAGACATTCAGCTGGCCCGCCGCATCCGCGGAGAGCGCGCCTAAGTCCCGCCTAGACCACAACAACCCAACGGCTCTTTTAAGAGCCACCACATCCACTGAACGATTTCACCAAACAAAATATACTTGTGCAGTATCAGATAGGATTCGGGATCGCGCCTCTGTCACGTGAGAGCGCTGTCATGTGACCGTGACGTCAGCTGACTGTAGGGCAGATTTCACTTAATAGTGAGACTGTAAACATGTGAAACAAATAGTCACAAATTTCTCCATTTGCTGTGGGAAACATCTGCACCTTTCATTGCACATTACATGACAGTTGAGTTAACAGGATTTTGCATGAAATATTTGTTTTATTTTCAATAAATTATATTCACTACCACTCTTATGACAGCATCTTAAATTAATTATATTTAACTCTATTTCTGATGTAGAAATGTTTATGCATAAACTCAGTCTAATATATTGTCATCATCTTTGGGTGGGATATTAATTCTGAGCGTATCAAATCATCATCATATCTGAGCCCAAAATGTACTCTGCTTTGACTGTTTCAAGATAATAAAAAATAAATACATTGAATAATTTCTACATTGTAATAACTGTTTATTCTTGTAAGATTGTATTGTTTTCATTTGCCTAATTAGGAACGCAAATGATTAATGACCAACCTTGTTTCAGACCTCTAATGGAAGCAAACACATTTAGGCCTATAAACTAACACACAATTACACACAATCGTGGGGCAATCGTGGCCTAATGGTTAGAGAGTCGGACTCGTGACCGGTTGCCGGTTGGATCCTCAGGGCCGGCAGGTAATGATTGAGGTGCCCTTGAGCAAGGCACCTTACCCCTACTTGCTCCCCGGGCGCTGCAGTGATAGCTGCCCACTGCTCCGGGTGTGCGTGTTCACTACTCACTGGATGGGTTAAAAGCAGAGGTATATTTCGGGTATGGTCACCATAACTGACAAATAGGTCACTTTCACACCTAAGTGAGGTGAATATAAGCAGCTTTTGAGGTTTTTATTATGCATTTAGGAGAGTATTGAAACTAAGTTCAAACAATCTACTTCAGATCGTTTTTGCTCTTTGGGAAAGTATGTTAATATTCCAACTGGCCAATCAAATCTGTTATTTGACTATCAGTGATATTCTTTTTATTGGTATTTCACGAGGCAAACATGTGCGTTTATTGAGATTACCAATTATCCCAATTCAGTGACATATGCGTTTTAAATTATATTTTAATAACAAATAATGTATTATTATTGTTATTATTAATGAAAACATTTAGCCATTATTTTTGTGGGGGGGTTAGGGACCTGGAAATGGATAGGGGGATACTGGACCAAAAATGTAGTTAGTTGACTCTGTTAGCTTAAATACTTCTGCATTTTGGATGTAAGGCAGGTCGGCCTGTGGAACTCCTCGAGAGAGCTGAAGCTGACTTCTGCTGGCAAAACTACAAACTATTTCTCTTAGTAATTGTTTTTCTATTAATTGCATTCCTGACTTGTCTTCATTTATCATAACTGGTCTACGGGTCTTTTACTGTAAATCCTCAAAATGTGAAGCGCGGTTGGTTTGAGGGATTTTATGGCTGCATAAAAGTATTTAACTACTCAAGTAGTTACTTTGTATCTGATTATATAGGCCTACTATTCATACATTAATATTAACGCCAATATTATAATATTACATTTGAACAAATATTTGTAACTATCATAAGCAGATATCAGAATCAGAAGGAGCTTTATTACCAAGTATGTTTACACATACAGGAATTTGACTTGGCGACAGGGGCTCAGTGCAGAAGAATGTATACACGTGGTGCAAACATAGTGCAAATATACATTGAGATAGAAAATTGAGAATTAAATAATAACAATAATGCACTACAGTGTATACAAAAACTGAAAAAAGATTATAGACAAAAGAACAACATCATATTGTTTAAATTAGTGTGCAGATGTGTTATTTACAGGTTTAACCTATTGTTTCTTACAATGTACCGTTCCAGAGCTGTGTGCAAGTGTGCAATGTGATGGACAGTGTGTGGTGTCCATCTTTACAATATACACACAGAGACTACAGAACAGACCAACACAGAACAGACAAGCATTTCTATACATGTCATCAAGTCCTGATGTCAATGTAGTTTACACAACTTATTTAATAATAGACCATGTCAAACTAAAGTGAACCTCGAGTTAAATCTAGAGACCTAACATGGGTACTTGAACCACCAAATGTTAATAAATGTGCTGTAAGTATATTTAAACCCTTCGGTAATAACTTGATTTTTACCAGGATTGACCATTTCCTGTTTACTGTAGCATCGACGTCATTACGTTGCCACTAACCAATGAAAAGGCATGTGGACGGAGCAACACAAGTCGCCCCTCCCTAGGGGAAGCCATGTCTTGGAGCTGCGAGGAAAATCAAATGCGTGACGTGCCTTTGGCACCGCCCACGCGTGTGTTTCGTTTAGGTCCTGTAGACACATATAAATTACCTCCACTATATTCTGTCTGTAGCATAACGAGGTTTTGCGCTGATCGACTGTATCATGTCTGGAAGAGGCAAAGGCGGTAAGGGACTCGGTAAAGGAGGCGCGAAGCGTCATCGCAAAGTTCTGCGTGATAACATCCAGGGCATCACCAAGCCCGCCATCCGTCGTCTCGCTCGCCGCGGCGGAGTGAAGCGTATCTCCGGTCTCATCTACGAGGAGACTCGCGGTGTGTTGAAGGTGTTTCTGGAGAACGTTATCCGTGACGCCGTCACCTACACCGAGCACGCCAAGAGAAAGACCGTCACCGCCATGGACGTCGTGTACGCGCTGAAGCGGCAGGGACGCACTCTGTACGGCTTCGGAGGTTAAACGCGTTTATTCTGAAGTAGAACATTTGAAACCCAACGGCTCTTCTAAGAGCCACACACTTACTCACTCGAGGAGTTGACTTTCTGTCGTTCATATCAAGCGAAACTCTTTTAAACGCGCTTTTTATTCTCCTGGTGGCGTTTGGGAAAACTCGACCTATTTCAACTGATTCCACGAACCCGCTGTGCTGCACACTTCTGGTGCTCGAAAAAGAAACCATCATCACCTAACTAGTTTATTAACGTAAGCACGTGCTATAGATTGTGATTTACTCAGAAAAATGTGTAATACTTCTTTAATAAATGAAGGGACTGTGATGACGCGATTACGCGCTTATTTCCTAGTTAATAAAGAAATACAAGTTTTTTTTTATCAAATTCGAAAAAGGCGGCAAGTGAAAACAAAAGAAACTGAATCGTTTGTGGGAGGGTCACCTTCAAACAGCTGTGGCGGGAAACTCTTTCATTGGCTCTCGCTCCGACCCTCATACTATACTGAGCTGACCAGTAGACACATTTTATGGGTTTGGCTGACGAAGACACCCAATCAAACCACGCGCTTCGTCACGCTACACATTTGCATGTGGGAGTGTATAAAGTCCACTGCGACGTGGCTCTTCGTCATTCAGCGTCTGTTCACTTGTGTGGAAGCATCATGCCTGAAGCAGCCAAGCCCGCGCCCAAGAAGGGCTCTAAGAAGGCCGTCACCAAGACCGCCGTTAAGGGCGGAAAGAAGCGCAGAAAGTCCAGGAAGGAGAGTTACGCCATCTACGTGTACAAGGTCCTCAAGCAGGTCCACCCCGACACCGGCATCTCTTCCAAGGCGATGGGCATCATGAACTCTTTCGTCAACGACATCTTCGAGCGCATCGCCGGCGAGTCGTCTCGTCTCGCGCACTACAACAAGCGCTCCACCATCACGTCGAGAGAGATCCAGACCGCCGTGCGTCTGCTGCTGCCTGGTGAACTCGCCAAACACGCCGTGTCCGAGGGCACCAAAGCCGTCACCAAGTACACCAGCTCCAAGTAAAGCGCCGCGTTCATCCGCCGCACACAAAGGCTCTTTTAAGAGCCACACACTTTATCAGTAAAGAGTTTCTCATGTTCTGCAAACTCGGACTCTTGTTTGTTGTAATAGTTTATAAATGGCACATTGGTTCGAGACACACTGTGTTTAAAGTTGCACTCAACAGATTTATCATGATGGAAACGTGAGGTCGTGAACTAAATATAAAATGACGTCTGACTCGAGTTGTTCTGCTGATGGCTCATTGTAACGGATTCAAACCATCAGAGTTCGGCCTTCAGCTGCTTTAGAGCTGTTTTACCATCACATACATTCATGTCGATCTATACCATATATGAGCTTCACGTGCTCTTGTGTTTCACGGTCGTGTGCAGAACTGACTCTTATTCTACAGATCTGTGAAGGGACTTAGTAAGATGATTTCATATGAAGTGGGAGATCCTTGGTTGGGGGATTTTATTTGTTGGGGCTGTGTGGGTCTGGATGGTCTTGCTTTGTGGTTGATGTCAGACAGCAGAGGAATAATGCTCCAATATGCCATTACTATTTTCTCTGGTTGTTCCTCCGTTTTTCTGGTGTCGATCGTGGAGTGGGACCGGGCTGGACGTGCATGGTTTCGGCGAGTGGGATTGCCTGGGTCGCCGGCGGTGGGCTCTCCCCCCTTCCTCGGGGATGTTGCTCTCGTGACTTGGTCGGGGTCACTGAGAGCAGCTATGACACGTCAGAGGGGATCTGGCCCACCCGGCTAAGCCTGGTTTCTCCCGAGGTTTTTTTCTCCATCAATCAATAAGGGAGTTTTGGTTCCTCGCCACAGCAGGGCAGTGTTGGCTTGCTCACCGGGAGACTGCATCTATTTATCTATTTATTAATTTATTAGATATTATCTATTAGAATGATCTTGCTTGTTCTATAAACACTTTGCACCGTGCTGTGTTTTACCTCTGTGTTTTCTTATTTGCTCCTGTAAAGCTGCTTTGGAACAATGCACATTGTGAAAAGCGCTATATAAATAAACTTGAATTGAATTGAAAAACAATATTATGATTTCCTTTGAGACCCATACAATTACCATAAAAACCATGACATTGTCTAGTGTGCTTGGCCATGATTCTGTTGAGTTTTTCAGCAGGAGTTACAAGCTGTTTATCACAAAAACTGGGCAAAAATTACACTGTTGAAATATTTTTTGTCCCTGTGGACTCAATTTTTTTTTACATTTACAGAATGTGAGTTTGTCTTGCAACGTAATTTACATGAATTTTACAAAAGCAGATTGTTGCCTTTTTTATTTTCTTTGGTTACTTTTGTTTAATTTTCCTTGTGTGCCGCAAAAAATAACACCATCCTGTTTTTGTTTATTTAGGGAAAGTAAAGGGGAAAAAAAGGCCTTGTGACTAGGAACCAGCAAAGATGCAAAATTTGCAATAATGTCACCTGAAATGCCCTATAAGCAGCACCCCTACAGCTTAGTTAAATTTGATGTATAACTGCTTTTGTTCCTCCCCTTTTATAATATATATATGTATTTACAGCGGGAAAATAAGTATTTGACACATCAGCATTTTTATCAGTAAGGGGATTTCTAAGTGGGCTATTGACACAAAATTTCCACCAGATGTAGCCATCAAGCCAGATATTGAACTCGCCATGCCCCGCGAGCATGAGGTCTCTCTTTCCCGGCGCAGGGATCCCCTCTCTCGGCAGGAAGAAGCAGCATATTCGTACCATAGGTGACTCCCGAATGAAATGAGTAAAACAGCATTTCCCAACGACCTGTAACTGTTATCGACTGTTTGGATATACAAAAATAACACAGTCCCTCTGTAAATATGCAAATGATTACCTAGTTGGAAGCTGTGTGAAAGAACATAGCCAAAATCCTTTTATGTTGATATATTAGATGATGTCGAGTTATACATCAGAAATGACAATAGAAACTGAAAATATGTCAATGAGAACGGCTTTATTGTTGTAAATATAATTCATTGTTATGAATATAATCTATGAATTAGAATAGGCCTTACCTAATGGTTGTTTTATTTGAGGTGAATTTTATATTGATATAATGTTGATCAGTAACTGCCTTACACTCCAAAAAATATTTGGGCCTAATACATAAGATTTATATATTTTGATTGCATATAGAATTTCCATCCATTTGGATTACATATTTTTAACCTAAACAAAGTAATAAACTTAATGTGATTCAAAACAACATAGGACATAAAAAAGCTGGTCTCATATAGCCTACCACAGCATACAGAGCTAAGTTTTTTTTTTTGTAAAGAGTAGAACATGCAAATCAGATGATTTTACTTAAATATATTAGGTAGCAGAGTAAACTATATGGCTTGGTTCAAATCTAAATTTATACATTTCAACAAACCACCATTATTGTGATGACTGTTTGCTTTAGTTGGGCCCTCGACTCAAATATTTGAATGTTAAGTTTTCATTGTCTGCTGTGACAGTGTGTTAAAATTGTAAAACTACAATATTAATTTCTTGCTAGAAATGCAATCAGAAGTTGTTGAAAGTGAAAATTAAACTTACATTTATACTAAACTATTATCCAACGGGTGTTTCGGCAGCCATCTTATTTTTTCGAGCTTGATCCAATCCCTTTTGTCGCAGGTCTCTGTCATTGTAAAACAGACGCTAGCAGCTTAAAAAAAAAGAAGACAAGAACACACGGCCTTATGTAGTTTTAGAGTCAGTGACTTGTAAAAACAACAATGAAGACCGTAATGAAGATGTAATAATGAAGACCGAATATTATTTGCCTTGCACAAAGGTAAGAGGACAGCAGTAGAAGTGCAGTGTATACACAATGGATTATTTTATTTTTACTTTTGCTCTACTGTTGTGCAAAATGGATAGACACTGAATTAAAAATATCAATGTAAAATGAATGTTGAGGGTTGTCTTCCTCTTTGTATTTGTATATCAAAAGCATAACTCAGATGGCTGAATAGTGATAAGTTGTGATTTCAGAGTAATGGTCGATGTTGCAATTTACATTAGGAACAATAAGTTATTAAGAAACAATTTTCTTTCTTGATTCATGTTAACTCTGTTTAATTGGTTAACATTACCAAACAACCTTTGTAAAGCATGACTTAAACACACAGACACATCTTGTAATAGTATAGATAGATAATAGATATGAGCACCGTTACAGCAATGATCATTCCATTAAAAATGGAATGAATGGTTAGCGTTGAGGCAGCATGCAAACTCACAGCAAAGCCTGGTATTACTATTGGGAGATGGTGGTCTAGTGGGTTAAACCACTGAACTGGTAAATCAAAAAGGTTGCTGGTTCGATCCCAGCAGCCACCACCAGTGTATCCTTGAGCAAGACACGTTGCTCCAGGGGGATTGTCCCTGTAATAAGTGCACTGTAAGTCGCTTTGGATAAAAGCGTCTGCCAAATGCCTAAATGTACTATTGTAAGAGAATGCACAGTATCGAATCTTACTAGTGGGTTTCCCATGGGTTATGAATTCTTGCAGGTGCACATCCGAGGACTCTGTTAGTGAGGACATTAATGTGGGACATTAAACGTACATCATAGGTTTTAGTTTGTGATGTACCACTCATGTCCAAAGCTTGAAGAGCCCGGTTGATGTTCCATCTCGATGCACCCTGAAGCATGTACATTTGAGTATGTAGAGCATTACATCTCCACCCTGTAAGGCAAAATGTGTCACATTGTCAAAATACCATTATAAACCCCTCTAAGAACTACCAAAGCTGATTACCAATTAAAGCTGATTCACTTTTGACCCATCACTTGAGGTGATGCTTGACAGGATTTGGGCCTGGAATATGCCCCTGATGTTTTTTTAAAAGCATGGTCTTTTTCGCTTCTTTAAGATGAGATAAGTCATCCTTGTCCCATTCAAAGATACAGCTGGGCAACTTGGAGCAGAAAGTGCCATACAGTGGATGGGGCTCTGTTGTAAGACCAGCAGTGAACCGTCGCATGAAGTGGAAAATCAAGGCGAACTTTGACATTCCATGGTCGAATCCAGGTAAGAACTGGAGTCACACCTACACCAATGAGAAACAATGAGCGAGTTTACACATCTTCTTAGATGTGAATTTGCATCATTAAACAAATATGCTAATGCTATTTATAAATATTCTCTTAAGCCTCTAAATCCATCAGATGTCGCTTCTTTTAAACAAGCATTTTTGTCAGGCTCCTTGGTTCAGTTCCCATAGCAGATATTTCAGAATGGGCAGAGCGTCATTTAGAAGATTTTGTTAGTGAGTAACATATACTTTACTTTGAGAGCATTCACTCATCATTCACTCATCAACATTATAATCTCATTTTTGACAGAGGTGGCTTTTAGAGGGTTTTGCATCTGAACGAACATGAACAAAATATGAACACCTAAAAAAGCCATGTAAACACCATTTTCCTAAATTAGTTGGAACCATGCAGATCTATGATTTATTCTCATTGAGACACATGCCTTAAATGATTGCTGATATGGATTAGAAATGTTTAAATGGACACACATTTCTGTTCAGTAATGGCTTAAGACGACAAACCTGTCCCGCTGCAGCAGTCCCTGTCAACATTAATCGCAGCTGGATCTGGCTCCCCCGCATCCCTGTATCGCTTTACAATGCCCTGACACAAGTCATCTAAGCCGGCTCCCTCACCAGTGGTTAGGACTCAGTTCAGGACTTGGCCAAACTCATTGCCAATGTTGGTCATCCAGGTAGCAGTGTCCGCAATGCCAAAAAAAAGTGGTGGCTGCTCATAAACCACTTCCGATTGGGTCAGGGCAAATCTCTTTTTTGTGGAGCTCACAGTCTGTCAGGTAGTCTATAGTCCGTCTTGCCCACTCCTCACTATGAATTTTCTTCTAGCGCTTGTTGCAAGATACTGGAGCTGTTTCCTGCAGTTCTTGGTTTTAGCAAAGTCACACACTTCCTGTCAAGGGCAAGGTGAG
Organism: Triplophysa siluroides; assembly: GCA_006030095.1. Taxonomy (NCBI): domain Eukaryota; kingdom Metazoa; phylum Chordata; class Actinopteri; order Cypriniformes; family Nemacheilidae; genus Triplophysa; species Triplophysa siluroides. The sequence goes on from VCII01000284.1 coordinate 50,513, forward strand.
TGGTGAGAACAGCTGGGAATTTATTTATGTTTAATGATCTATGAACTCCAAGGGCAGACATATCTGGAGTCAACATCAATGACTTCCCTTACTTTAGTGTAAATGCCTGAATGATGCATCTTCCTATTGCACTGTGTGCATTTCAGAGGAATACCCCACATCCTCATTGGTGCCCACAGAAACATCCGCTGCCTAAAGTAACTGCTTGGATCAGGAGGTGAAGTAGTAGGCTTGCTGGACTCGGTGGATGAAACCACTTTTGTGGAAACTGCTGCTTCAGTCGCCCTGTGCTGTCATACAAACACTGAGCTATCCACTTTTGGTCTGCTGGTTTGAGCACTCGACAGAACTGTCTGGGGAGAAATCTTCCAATCTTCTTCTGGAGGCCTTAGTGTAATGTCCTGTGATGGTTTTTGTACTGCAGTTTGTGGAGCTCTTTGCTGGTCTTCGATGTATGCAGGTGACTGTGCAATGGATGATGGTGGATCCACAGACGTTCTGTCCCCGTCTGAAAGACTATCAATCAATGATGTTGTTCAATGTGCTTAAACAGTCCACTGCACCCCAGACTCCGGTCAGAACATTCTTGGACATGGTAGTCTGACAGATGTTCACAGAAACCCTCCACATTAACATCTTTGCTACAAAGAGCACACTTAATTGAACTACTGCTCTGCAGGGCTGGTTTGGAGCCTGCACTTGGCTGCGGGGCTGGTCTGGAGCCTGCACTGAAGCTTGTACTGGGCTGTGGGGTTGGTCTGGAGCCTGCACTGGGCTGCGGGGCTGTACTGAAGCCTGCACTGGGCTGTTGGGCCGGACTGAAACCTGCACTGAAGCTTGCACTGGCTGCAGGGCTGAACTGGAGCCTTCACTGATCTCTGGGGCTGGCCTGGAGCATGCACTGGGCTGCGGGGCTGGTCTGGAGCCTGCACTGGGCTGTGGGGCCGGACTGTAACCTGCACTAAAGCTTGCACTGGGCTGCGGGGCTGAACTGGAGCCTTCACTGCTCTGTGGGGCTGGTCTGGAGCCTGCACTGGGCTGTGGGGCCAGACTGTAACCTGCACTAAAGCTTGCACTGGGCTGCGGGCTGAACTGGAGCCTTCACTGCTCTGTGGGGCTGGTCTGGAGCCTGCACTGGGCTGTGGGGCCAGACTGTAACCTGCACTAAAGCTTGCACTGGGCTGCGGGGCTGAACTGGAGCCTTCACTGCTCTGTGGGGCTGGTCTGGAGCCTGCACTGGGCTGTGGGGCCAGACTGTAACCTGCACTAAAGCTTGCACTGGGCTGCGGGGCTGAACTGGAGCCTTCACTGCTCTGTGGGGCTGGTCTGGAGCCTGCACTGGGCTGTGGGGCCAGACTGTAACCTGCACTAAAGCTTGCACTGGGCTGCGGGGCTGAACTGGAGCCTTCACTGCTCTCTGGGGCTGGTCTGGAGTTTGCACTGGGCTGCAAACTGAAACCTGGAATTAAGCTTGCACTGGGCTGCAGGGCTGAACTGAAGCCTTCACTGCTCTGTGGTCCAGACTGAAACCTGGAATTAAGCTTGCACTGGGCTGCGGGGCTGAACTGAAGCCTTCACTGTTCTGTGGTCCAGACTGAAACCTGGAATTAAGCTTGCACTGGGCTGCGGGGCTGGACTGAAGCCTTCACTGCTGTGTGGTCCTGCCTGCATCTCTTAAACTGTCTGCTCAGCTGACTGTTAAAAAAGTGTAAACATCTACATCTTTGCTATGACTTTGTAAATCAATTTACATTCTTGATGAATAAATTAATCTCTTAAATCTCAAAAAAAAAAAAAAATGGATAAAATAAATGCAGAATTGATGAGCATAAGAAAAGGGATAGTATAAAAATATTGTCATCATATACTTAACATCGAGTTGTTCACAATATGTATTAATCTGTGTGTCCAAATATCTTTCTCTGTGTTCAACCAATCAAAGAAGTTTATACAGGTTTGGAATAACTACAGAGTGGGTAAATCATGACAGAATAATTTTTTTTGGGTAAACTATCCCTTTAAAAACACATACACACCTTACAAATATTGCATATGTCAGGCTTCACAGCTCAAATAATGAACATTTCTCCCTTTGTAATGATCACTAGTGTTGGTAAGATTTTCACATTTATCATTACATACCTTATGAAAACCACATTTGCAGAGGATTCTTTTGCCAAAGATATCATATGCACGAGTTTGTTTGTGTAATGGGCAGTTATTATTTTTTTCCAACGCATTCTTCCACTTCTTCGCCCCTGGCTTCTAGTAAAATGGTACTTCCCTGGGGCATACTTTACCATGATGTCATGCCAGTACGAGTCAGGTTTACCGGTCTTAGTCATGTCTAGAAATAAAAAAAAAGGTAAATATATCAGAAAACTTTAGTTAGATACAAATAAACTGAATTTAAAATATTGCCCAAAGCCTTTAATATACATGTAAATGTTTACAAGTGCAACTGGATTTAACCAAAAATTTACTAAACGCATTGGCATTCTGAATTTGGACATTCATTGTCATCATCATCACATTATTATCGTGTTGTAACTTACTGTACATGTACTTAAGTCATTTTACTATTGCAAAATGAATGGCCATGGCGATTTATAACGCAATATTCATCCTTTAATTTCTAAGTGTTAAACCACAAATTACAATTTAAGCGGCTTAGATGAAACCGTAGTGTCAAACTAAAATACGTTTCATTCAGATTCTTTTTCAAGTGATAATGGACTCACCTGCACGCTGTCCGAAGACTTTAAAACGATAAAATGTTTTTTGTGATTTAAGATAATCCGAAGTGTTTCGCGTCGCGCTGAGATGGACGTCACAACAGTGTATGAAAAGCCCGTTTTGGCACACAATCACGTGACAATGTTTCGGCCAATGTCTGTTTTGCCCCGTTCTAACAATAAGAAGAGGGCTTTAGGATTTTTAGAACTTGTGTTAGGAATTATTTCGCAAGTGTTAGGACTTATTTAGAATGTGTTAGGAATTGTTAGGACTTATTTAGAATGTGTTAGGAATTGTAACAAATCGTAAGGAACGGCTTGGCTGTCCGATCGCTTGAGGGTACGGCCACGACTACAACAGGTGCCGGGCCTCTGGGCTTAACTCGTGCGTCAAAGAGGGACGAGCCGGCAGCGTAACGGGCGATGTAAAAAAGGGACAGCAGGGCATCAACAACAGAAGGTCCACTGCCGTGAGCCGGATTCAAACCAGGGTTGCTGCGGCCACAACGCAGAGTACTAACCACTATACGATTACGGCAAGCCACCAGCCCTTCAGCCGAGTTGTGCTAGCAGGTCTGCCTGACTACACCTGCAGGGAGGGGATTGGCAGCTTTTGAAGATGTCTCAAGGCATTTCTGGTGCATGTGCTGAAGCAAAGTTCCATTCTAACCCTGTTCAAAGCCCATATGTCGACTCCAACGCACGACTGGCTGTTTTCTTTTCTTTTTTCAACAGAGGGCGGGGCCAGAACAGCTCACAAGGTAAAGGTGGCTTAGAAGGGAGGCACCTATCGCCCGAACAGGGACTTGAACCATGGACCCTCAGATTAAATGTCTGATGCTCTATCGACTGAGCTATCCGGGCTTGTGACATTGCGCAACAAGTTCTCGGCGTAGCACGGATCAACTGGCAGTGGTGGGATTTGAACCCACGCCTCCGAAGAGACTGGAGCCTAAATCCAGCGCCTTAGACCGCTCGGCCACACTACCTCGAGATGGCATCCCGAGGTGAAGGCAGAAAGAAAAAAATATTAGCGTAGCTGCTGTTCATTTACTATGCATTAGTGAAAGCTTGGGTGAAAGGATGTGTCTTTAATCTAGATTTAAATTGGTAGAGTGTGTCTGATCCTCGAATAGTATCGGGAAGGCTATTCCAGAGTTTAGGTGCTACGTATGAGAATGCTCGACCCCCTTTTGTAGATTTAGTTATTCTAGGTGTTATCAAAGTCCTGAGTTTTGCGATCTTAGAGAGCGTGATGGGTTGTAATGTGATAGAAGCTCTGTTAAGTAGGTAGGGGCTAAACCCTTTAAGGCTTTATAAGTAATTAAAATAATTTTAAAATCAATACGATACCTAATGGGTAACCAGTGAAGAGATGATAAAATTGGGGTAATATGGTATTTTCTTGACCTGGTTAGGACTCTGGCGGCTGCATTTTGGACTAACTGTAGTTTGTTTATTGAAGATGCAGGACAACCACTAAGAAGAGCATTACAGTAGTCAAGTCTTGAGGTCACAAATGCGTCAGCAACACATACAACATTTCGTAATTTGGCAACATTTCGAAGGTGGAAGAAGGCTGTTCTTGTGATATTTGAGATATGATTTTTAAATGACAGGTTGCTGTCTAATGTTTCATATCTTTGATGCACTCTGCCAGTTTGGATAGCTTGAAGGAATCATCTGGTCTTGAAGAGATATATAGCTGAGTATCATCTGCATAACAGTGGAAGCTAATTCCATGTTTTCTAATAATGTTGCCCAGGGGCAGCATGTATATGGAGAAAAGCAAGGGTCCTAAAACCGATCCCTGAGGTAATCCATAGTTTACGTGCGTTAGATTAGACGATTCCCCATTTAAATGGACATATTGATATCTGTCAGATAAGTAAGATCGGAACCATTGTAGTGCCTGTCCCTGAATACCGGTATAATTTTGTAAACAATCTAAAAGTATTTTATGGTCTACAGTATCGAACGCAGCACTAAGGTCAAGCAGGACTAGGAGTGAGATGTTATCTTTATCAGATGCCATAAGTAGATCGTTTTGTAATTTTAACGAGCGCAGTTTCGGTGCTATGATGCGGTCTAAAGCCAGACTGAAATTTTTCGTGCATGTTATTATTTTGTAGGAAAGAGCACAACTGAGTGGACACTACTTTTTCTAGTATTTTAGACAAGTACGGGAGATTTGAAATCGGTCTAGCTTCCAAGTTCACTGGGGTCTAAGTTTGGTTTTTTGATAAGAGGCTTGATTACAGCCAGTTTTAAAGGGTCCTGGGACATGGCCTAGATTAATTGACGAGTTGATAATGTTATAAATGGGCTCAATTGCAACAGGTAGTAACTCTTTTAATAATTTAGTTGGAATGGGGTAATAAGCATGTTGTCGGTTTGGATGTTGCAATAAGTTAAATTAAATCTTCCTGTTTTATAGGTGAAAAACACTCTAGCTTTTCTTTTTGGGTGATGGTTGGTACTAATTCATCAGACACACTTGCCCAGCCAGCAATGACATGTGGGGCCCAGATGAGGGCTTCATGGGCGGCAAATGTGGGCCCCATTATGGGCTTGCACCCGGGATCCACATTGGGGCAAGCCGTGGAAGCCCAGACGTACTAAAAGTGGGACCTGTAAGGGTACTGCATGGGTCTTAATTGGGAAATTCATGTCAGACCCATTTGGGCCCCACCTGCCCAAAGGGGTCCAAAGTGGGCTTTGCAACATGGATCCACATGGGGGCCAGCCGTGGATGCCCAGATGGGCTTTAAATGGGATCTGTAAGAGTCTTATGTGGGTCCTAACCGGGCAATTAATGACAGACCCATTTGGGCCCCACCTGCCCAAAGGGGTTTAAAGTGGGTTTGCACCCGGGATCCACATTGGGGCAAGCCGTGGAAGCCCAGACGTACTAAAAGTGGGACCTGTAAGGGTACTGCATGGGTCTTAATTGGGCAATTCATGTCAGACCCATTTGGGCCCCACCTGCCCAAAGGGGTCCAAAGTGGGCTTTGCAACATGGATCCACATGGGGGCCAGCCGTGGATGCCCAGATGGGCTTTAAATGGGATCTGTAAGAGTCTTATGTGGGTCCTAACCGGGCAATTAATGACAGACCCATTTGGGCCCCACCTGCCCAAAGGGGTTTAAAGTGGGTTTGCACCCGGGATCCACATGGGGGCCAGCCATGGATGCCAAGGTGGGTTGTAAGTGGGATCTGTAAGGGTCTTATGGGGTCTTAACGGGGCAATTTGTGTCAGACCCATTTGGGCCCCACCTGCCTAAAGGGGTTTAAAGTGGGCTTGCACCAGGATTCAACCGTGAATGCCCATATGGGCTTAAAGTGGGCTCTGTAAGGATCTTATGTTGGTCCTAACTGGGCAATTCATGCAAGGTAAGCCCAACCATTCATTTAAGGAAACAATCTAAGAAAATTAAAAACGAAGAATGAATGTAAGTACAAGATAAATACAAGACACTTGATGCTTTGAACTGTAAGAAATATATTAAATTGAACAACAAAAATTATCTTTAAAAAACAATGTCACAACATACAATAAACTAAAAAATATATTTTAAAAAAATCCTCCAAAATTACAATACAAAATACACTCATTATATAATACATTGAACAACAAACATAATCTTTAACAATTTAAATTTTACCATGTACCGGTAAATAAATAAAAAAAAATATTTTTTTAAAAATGTCTGAAAAAAAGAAACAAAACATCTCTCCAAAAAATACATCCAAAACAGTCATGGCGTTTGTGTTTGTCAATGTTCTTTTTTCTCTTAGGGCTCTTGCAGCCCTCTCCCCGCCACGGTCACGTGCGCCTGTGAACCATTTCCCCAGTGCCATTTCCACATCCTTTCGGTTCACATTCTGAGTTATAGCGTTACTCTTCAGTGCACCTAAAAACAAGGGAGCATAAGTCAATTTAGCAAGGTTCTTTTTTGCTCCAACTTGCAACTCTTCAAATCATTCATTCAAGTAACACATTTCCACATGTGGTAAGCTAAAATGTTACCCCTAGGGTGACATTTACCATGGAGTTTTTTATGCCAACCTATAACCCTTTTTCCATTACATGTTGAAATTTAGCCTCAAATGCACACCAGATTTGAGCGACATTAGAAACAGTTTTTCCATGAATATATCATGTCATATCACATAACTTCCAGTCGAATCACAGACACGTGAGTTTTACTCACACACAGACATCAAGAATCAGCATATGAATCTCAACAATGGTGACATGCTTCAATGGTGCAATGCATTCTGAGTGCATCATAAGAAACTTATCCATGGCTCCCAGAATGCATTGCACCATTGAAGCATGTCACCATTGTTGAGATTCATATGCTGATTCTTGATGTCTGTGTGCGAGTAAAACTCACAGGCCCAAAATATGTAAGTGGTGTGTTATAAATCGTTTGATGTTCTGATTAAATTCTATTATTCTCTTGCTGTAGAATCACACACAATATAACAGAATGAATAACATACTACCTATATAAACCTTACACATAATCAGTCAAAAGTCCTGGGCCCCATTCCAAGTAGAAGGTTTAACAAATTGTAAAACCAACCCTGATCTCTGAGCTGATTTACCCTGCAAACAAAAACCCTAGGTTGTTCTTGTGTCCGAAGCCTATGGAAAGTTATCATCAATGGAGCTCGGATACAGCGATTCACCATGACAACGAGGGAGAAAGGACGTGTTGCAGCCATTTTTTCATCGGATGTGTCACAAGAAATGCCAAACCGCTGCGGCGCAAGATAGAATGCCCGTTACTTTATTGCATTTACATTCCTACACTTGACTAGGCTATTTCAAATACAGGGAAACTGTTTCAAATGTGAGAATTACACTGTTGTGTAGGCTAAATGCAATCCCACTGTGTTCAGGCATAATAGGTAGCAGTTGAAAATGAAATATTTTAAAATATTCTGCTTGACATTCATATTTGGTGACAACTTCAGGTTTGTGAAACTTCACAAGAACGCAGATTTTAGTAGACCTGTGATTGTGAGTACTCTCACCCTTCAGTACTCTTTTGGACAGGGTGACCAGGCAGCTGGATTCAGTGCACCCTCACACCAGGATTTTATTTATGGACTTTTCCTCTGCTTTAAATACTGTACACACAGACACACTATTGCACCGTCTGGTGGAGCTTCAGATCCATCCAGCACTGATTTTATGGATTAAGGGTTTTTTACAGAATAGCAGGTTTTTTAGTAAATGGTTTTAAATCCAGTAAGCTGTTTTTAAACTCAGGACTCCCACAAGGTTGTGTTTTATCTCTTCTCTGTCCATCTCTTGCAGCAGTGAAGGAATGACTCCAAGACCATGAATGTTGTTTTAAAAAGTTAACATTTTTGATTTTGACTGCCTTAGTCTTAAACTAATCTTATCGAGAGTCTATGGAGGGGCTCTTACTTCCGTTACTAAATGCCATCAGAACGTCACAATGACGTAGGTCCAAAATGGGTCTATAGGCCTACATTTTATTCGCCATTGATTTAGGTAGGAGACCTGCACACAGTATAGGCCTACACAATGTTGCTAAAGTGTTGACGGGCCCCCCTTAGAAACAATTAAAGTATCACTGGACTAGTTCAGTTCACTTACACATTTTTGAATTTTTTAAACACAGTGTATTGGAGAAAAGTTGTAGTATACTTCAAAGATAAGACTAACTGTTAAAGTGTGGATTTTGCAGAGAAGAATCCTGATTCTGCGGAGAACAATTATTGAAGTTGATTTTTCGGCCATGAAGGCAAATTAATGTAATAATTCAAGTCATAAATTTGGCATATTTTGACAAGACACAAAAATGGGCACTACACTCATGCCAGTAGAACGAAACCTACCAAATTTGAGAT
>VCII01000285.1:0-26997 GCA_006030095.1 Triplophysa siluroides
TGAGTAACAGACAGTGTATATGAGGTTCGGGGCAACGTCAGTTTTAACGGAATGTTTTAATTTTAAGGAAGTTGAAGAAATTAGGATTTTAGGGATCTTAATGGGAAAGGATCAGAGGCAAGTAAGAGACAAAATGTGGGAGGAATTGATAACAGGAATAGAGCGGAGGTTAAATTATTGGAGAATGAGGACTTTAAATTTGAAAGGGAAGGTTTTAGTATTGAATGCTTTAATGGCTTCAAAGCTGTGGTACGCTTTATGTGACAGAAATGCCCTTGTGGGTGGAAGGGAGGTTGAAGAATGTTTTCTGTTTTTTCTGTGGGAGGGTAAACCCCCAAGGATAGCATACAACACTCTATTAGGACCATTAGAAGAGGGTGGCTTGGGGTTAATGGATATTAAACAAAGGAAAAACTGCTTAGGGTTAAAATAGTTAAAAAATTGTTGCAAGAAAAAAATGAAACAGAATGGAAGAAAGTTATGAAATATTTTTTAAACAAATGTGGGAATTTTAATTTGGGGGGAGGATATTTTATGGATGAAAACAAAAAACTGGATGGCGGAAGGAATACCGGACTTTTATAAGGAAATTTTAAGTGCTTGGGGGGATTTCTTAACTGTAATAGATTATAATCTGAAAGGAAGAGAAAACATTTAAAACCAACCTCTGTTTAAACAAATAATTTTAAGAGATGGGAAAGAGATCTTTTTTAAAAAGTGGATGGAGGTGGGAATAACAAGGGTAAGAGATGTTTTATATGAATTTCAAGAAGGGTTCTTACCACCACAATTTATAATGGATGCAATGGAGGAAGCAAAAGAGGAATGCAACAAACGAGAAATAGAGAATAAATACAAAATTATCAAAAGTGCAATACCAAAGGAATGGATTAAAAGAATAGAAAATATGGAGGAAGGGAATGGAGAGAAAGACATTTATGTCAGACTGAAAGGGAAACAATGTAATTTTAAGGAGTGTAATGTGAAACGGTCTTATTGCTATTTTAGAGATGGTGTCTTTAAAGAACCAGCTGCTAACGATTTTTGGGTACAGAGATTTAAAGATCTGAAAAAGAAAGTATATGGAGAAATATGAGGGGAAAGATTGTGGAAACCAAACTGGAATGTTTAGAGTATTTTATAAGACACAAAGCAATTTTACCGAATGTATATTAACTAAGATTGGAATGGAACATGTAAAGTATGCCAAGAAAGACGAAGGGATTTTACACTTGTTTTTATACTGTAAAGAGTTGGAGGGCTTTTACAGGAAATGCAAAAAGATGATAAAATAATTAATAGAGGACTGAGAGGAAATAGAATGGAAAAGGATAGTAATGTTTGGATGGGAGGAAAAATGTCAAAGTAAAAGTTTGTGAACCCTGTTAGAAATGTTGATAAAAAATGCAGTATGGGAAAGAAGAATGTGGCCCAAAAAGGAAAAGTGGTGCTGGATGTTTGGAATGTTCTTAAAAGGAAAACAGAAAGATATATTGAAGGTCTATATTGGTATTTTAAGTATGAAAACATGTTGCAAAGCTTTTATGCTGTTTTTACTCCGAGGGTTTCTAAAGTTTTAAAAGAGTTAGCATGGAATGTACCTGGAATGGATATGGCTTGTTAAGTTGAACCTTTAAATGTATTTATTCTGTATCTATTTTTTAACTTAGTACAACATTCCTAGGCTTAAAAAGATGTTACAGAGTACTAGCACTGTAATGGAATGTATTGAAAGTGATGAAAAGTTTCGCTTACGGCCACACCACCATGAGCACGCCCGCTCTCGTGATCTCGGAAGCCAAGCAGGGTCGGGCCTGGTCAGTACTTGGATGGGAGACCGCCTGGGAATACCAGGTGCTGTAAGCTTTATTGCTTTAACCTTTCTGGCCGCTTTCTTTATGTGGCGAGCTCGGGCGGTGAGCTTTCGCGTACGGCCACACCACCCTGAGCACGCCCGCTCTCGTCTGATCTCGGAAGCCAAGCAGGGTCGGGCCTGGTCAGTACTTGGATGGGAGACCGCCTGGGAATACCAGGTGCTGTAAGCTTTATTGCTTTAACCTTTTGGCCGCTTTCATTATGTGGCGAGCTCGGGCTGTGAGCTTTCGCTTACGGCCACACCACCCTGAGCGGCGCTATCGAGCAGGAAGTGTGAGTTACAGGCAGTAGTAGGTGAGAGAGGCTCACCAAATTTTTTTTCGTTTGATTTCATTTTATTATAGAGTTATAAAGAGTTTTCTTAGATTTTTTTTCTTTTTTCACTTTAAGTTATTTCTCCCGGCAGCGTATGCTGTTCGGGGGAGTTAGCTTCTTCTTTTTGCGCACTTTTTTACATTTTGTTTGGTGAAATAATGGCGGACGGACATGTGGTAATGAACTTGGAAATGGCTGGAGGAACACGCACGGCAAACGAACCTGGAATTTCAAAAAGACGACGAGATGGGATTACTAATGAAAAAGAACAAGGGAATAAGAACATAAAGAAGGATTACTTGAAGGAGGCTACAGTGACAGTGGATACTTCAAACGTGAATGCGAGGGCCGAGGACATAATAAAGGCCATAACGGAAAAGATTGGAATTGGGAAAATTCTGGCGGTAAGACCGAAACATAATAAAGAATATGAGGTGACTCTGGATAAAGAGGAAGATGTTGAACTACTGGAAGAAGAGATATTGATAAAGGATGTGAACTGCGGGGTAAAGAGACTACAAATAGAGACTATGTCGTCTCGTTTATGCACCTGCCCGCGTACATAGACGATCAAGATATTTTAAATAAACTTGAAGGGTGGGGAGTTACCCCGATAACCGAAATTAGAAGACGGACGTATCCGGGCACGAACATTGAAGACGGTACGAGGTTTGTAAAATCTCGCTTCCCCAGAGAAGTTGTCTCTCTCCCGTACAGCACTAAGCTGGAAACGGCTGAAGGGTGGCAGTTCTTCAGGGTGATGCACAGCCATCAGATTAAAACCTGTAGGTGCATGTGCCCTGATCACATTATAAAAGACTGCCCAGAGTTTTCAGTGCTATAAATGTGAGGAGAGGGGACATTTTGCAAGGGATTACAATGCGGTTCAGTGCCCGGACTGTAAAAAAGTGTGAATGCGGTTTTAATGACGACGAGAGTCATGTAGACGGGCAGGTGCATGAGCGAGACGACGTAGTAGAGCAAGAGGATAACGACACGAGTGGGATGAGAGATGAGGAAGCAGTTGGAGAGAAAGACAACGATGAACAGACAGAGGAACATAATGTACAACACGAGCACGTTCAACAAGAGAAAGAGACAGAGACACAGAGCACTTTTGAGGAGAAGGCGGAGAAAGAAATGGACGGATCGGATAGAGAAGGACAAAGCAGCGCCCTGGAGGAAGAGATGGAGCAAGATGAAGATTTCATCAGTGATGAAGAAAAAAAGAACGAAGAAGTATTGAAAACAAGGAGAAGACGAAGACTAAAGGTAAAGCCATGTATAGGAGGAGTTAGAAAAAAAACGACTAACAAAGATGTTTTAAAGAATAGATTTGATTGTTTAAAAAGACTTGGAGGACATTATCTAAGGCATGGGTTTTATGAGTGTTCTTACGTATTATTTTTTATGGTTTTAAGCTTGGTTACATTTAATGCAAGAGGACTGATGGATATGAGAAAATTTGAAAAAGTACGAGAAAAATGTAAAGATCAAGACATCATAGCATTACAAGAAACAAACTGGAATGAAAATGTGATGATAGATTTTAAAAGAAATGGGATGGAGGGATTTTATATAACAATGGAGATGGGAGATTTGGGAGAGGTGTGGCACTTTTAATGAAGGATGATGTTTTTGATGAAGCAAGCAAAATGGTATACAAAGACAATAAGGGAAAGTGTTTAGCGGTTGAAATAAAATATGAAGGAAGAGATTTGATTTTAGTAAATGTACATGCACCAGTGGAGGAAAAGGAAAAGAAAGAGTATTTTAAAGATTTAAAAAATATTGTGAAAAAGTTCAAAGAAAGTATAATGATGGGGGATTTTAACACGGTTTTTAGTAAACAAGATATGCTGAAGGAATGGTTTTTAAAAGCGATACAGGGAGAAAATAATTAAAAGCTTTAATGGAAGAAAATAACACAATAGATGTTTGGAGAGAAAGAAATGGGAGAAAAAAAGAATTTTCAAGAAGACAAATAGTGGGGAACTTTGTATGCCAAACAAGAATCGACTTTGTTTTATGTAGCAGAAATGTGGAAAATTTTATCGAAAAGATAAATATGAGGAAACCAGTTTTAGCGATGATAAGTTTTTATTTTTAATTTTAGACTGGAATAAAATGCTAAGAGGGCCGGGAGTATGGATTTAAATACACAGATTTTAAATAACGAAGATTATGTTGAAAAGATAAAAGAAATCATAGAAAAGAAAAGGAAAACGGAATGTATGAAGGGATAAGAGAATATGGTGGGAGAACTTAAAAGTTTTCATAAAAAAATTCTCAATTGATTACAGTAGATTAATACAGAAAAGTAAAAGGTACAAAGAAAGAGAAATTAAAGAAAGTTTGGGAATGGAATTGAAGAAAGACAAAAAAGATATAGAAAAAATAAAGGAAATGGAAGAGAAACTAAAAGAGATAGAAGAAAAAAAATATGAGGGAGCGAGGCTTAGAAGTAAAGCAAAATATGTGGTGGAAGGAGAAAAATGACCTAAATTCTTCTTCGATCTGGAAAAGCAGAAAGGGAAAGCTGAAACGATAAAAGAAATAAAGGTGGAAAAAGGGAGAAATTGTTGAAGAGAATGAAAAGATTTTAAAGGAAATAAGGTATTTCTATGAAGATCTTTTTAATGCAAGAGGAGTGGAAGAGGAAGAAAAGAGAAAACTATTAAATCAGATAAAAACAAAGTAAGTGAGGAAGATAAAGAAGAGTGCGAACAAGAAATCAGAGAAGAGGAGATTGAAAGAGCAATAGAAGAATTGAATATAAAGAAAGTCCAGGAATAGATGGTTTGGGAACTGAATTTTATGTATGTTTTAAACGAGTTTTAAACAAGATTTTAAATGAAGTTTTTAAAGAGATTTTTGAAAAAGGAGAAATTAATGAAAGAACAAGGATGGGACTCATGAAACTGATATATAAAAGAGGGGAGGAAAAGAAGATTTAAAAAATTAGGCCAATAACAATGCTAACATAGACATACAAATTTTAGCCAAGGTTTTAGCAAATAGATTAAAAGAAATAATACTGAGCATAATTAAAACAAACCAGGCGTATGGAGTAAAAGGAAGGGATATAGCTGATATAACGATGAGTATAAGAGACACAATATGGTACATGAAGGACCAAAAAGAAGAAGGATATGTAATAAGTCTGGATTTTGAGGAAGCACAAATAGGGGGTTCGTGGAAAAATGTCCATTCAAATAAATTGCCATTTGACGCATAGTGTTGCGATGGATCGTAGTGTGAAAAAGCCTGACACGTAGCGTCTATCTAAATGGGAAGTGGGTGATTTCACCTTACCCTGTGGTAAGACCATTTCTTTATCTGCTGACCCCAGATAGGGGGTGTGCGGACAACACTAGGGGCACCCCTCGAAGACCCCGTAGCCCCCCGTCCACGAACATCATATGCGTCCCTCACAGGTTTATCCCATGTACATCGGCTTCCTCGCTTGTCCTCCGATATGATTGATATGAGTACCACGACTCATTTGTTTGCATGGGAGGCCGATGCCAGGTTACTGCCCATGGGTGCCAGGGTCCACGAAACAACTATTTGTCCACTGATCAACTATGGGTGTCGATTTGACCTTCGACCCCGCAGACCCTTCCATGGCCACGCCCCCGACCACCAACCACTTTTTGTCCGCTTTCCAACTACTTTTTCCAGAACCTGCGTTTTGCCACTCGGGACTGACATATGTTTGTCTGAGGGGGCGTGCAATCGAGCTTTGTGGTTTTTAAAACAAAAAATAATATTTACACGTTTAAAATGCCCATTCTGTGCAATGTCCACCAAGCATTTATTCCTGGCCCATTCGATAAACTGCACGTGGACAACATCATATTCAACGTATTAGATAACAGAATTTAGGTCAAACTCATCATTTTACGAGCTGTTTCTAACATATGTGTGTCTAAAAGAGTGTTCTCAATGAATCGTTTGTTTCTGACTCTTTTAAAACATTGTTAAAAAAGCAATATCAATGCAATCCATTTTCCAGTGTGTTCTAACTAGAAAATGAATCCATTTTCTAGTGTGTTTGCATTGCCTGTCCACGTGTGGTTTATATTAGTGGACCACGTGTAGTAGGTTGGTGGAAATTATGCTTTTTAACAATATTTAAAGTGTATATATTCATTTCTAGTGTTCATATTCAGTCAGAACACTCTTTTAGACACACACAGGTTAGGAAAGCACGTAAAATTTTCAGTTTTGACAAAAATCGGGAATCTTATATGTTGAAGGTCAGGGTGTAAACAAAGGTCCAGAAAACAAGGTTTCTAAGGTCAGAGGACATCGAGCCTTTCCAGTGACCACTGTAACGGAACCCCGAATCAGGCCCTGCAGTTCCGGGTCCGTGGCTTCTTCTTAAAGGGTTTAAAAGTGGATGAGTACATAGCTAAATCAGGCCTCATTTCCAAGTGTCTGCCATTGAAATCAATGTTTTTAATTTACATTAAAAAGGTTATAAATACTTCTGGAGGACCAGGACATTTGACCTTTCGGTTTGTCTTTTGGGGGACCGGACGCAAGTGCCCGTGAGGTTTTGGGCCCGTCGGACCCTCCATACCAACTTAATATGTGTGGACTACTACTGTAATCTGCAGGTTGAAAGGACCACATGCAGTTTATATGAATGGACTAAGCGTATTAAGTTGGTGGACAACCACCTTTTGGGGGTTTGTCCACCAAGTTAATATGCTTGGCCCATTACTATAAACTGCAGGTGGACATTTGCCCCGTTTTTCCACTAAGTCATACAGGAAGTGTCCACCTGCATTTTATATGGCCCACGAAAACACTGAGCTGAACAAACAGAATGACATCCTGGCCGCCACGCTGAAGGAGGTGACGAGGAGATATAAGAGATTAAAGAGGAGGACGGTGTTGGACTTTATAGGCGTATACTTGCATATTAAAAAATTGAAGGGAGACGATTTCCAATGAAATGAGGTTTATTAACCAGATAACAAAAAAATACAGCATGCTGGGTTGTTGGACGAACACTCCTCTGTCCTCTCACAAACCAACAACCCCCAAAGTACTGGTCACACAGTATATATGGTATATCTCGACGATCTCTCTTCTGCAGGGGCCGGGGGTCTCCCTTGTTTCCACCAATCACCAACTTCTGCTTTGTCCTTTTGGTTCCTGCAAAACAACATACCACATGAACTACCCTATTACCCGGAGCACGTCGGCGCCCTAAGTAAGTGTGGAACTTTTATTTCATTCATTTACATTTGTAAATACATTACAAGTTTAGATTTTAGATCAAATTTAGACTTAAAGTGTGTTAAAAACACGACTAGGTAAATACGATTTAATCATCAACAGAGGAAACAGATCTCACAGACAATTGCAGATTGTTCTTGATCTTGAATCCGACTCACTGAGTAATAGCGTCTCTCTTTCTTCTGCAAATGATCTAATCAACGAGTACAAATCGCACCAGGAGGGATCGGACCCCTCTGCCAAACTGAAGAACAATGTGGCATCGAGAGTATTCAGAATTAAGCATTTTTTGGGATATATGGCAGAGGGGAAATCCACTCTGGGGAACATGCCGTTTCTCAATGACACCCCTAAGATAACCACGAATCTACCTCAAAAAAAACGTGGCTCAGTTCCTCGACTACGTGTCAGAGACGCCCCTAGCCACCTGCCGCCTATCGAAGGCCATCCTGGTGGGCATCCGAAGGTGCGCACCCTGATCAAGGGAATGAGGAGAAAGGTGTAACTCATGAATATGCGGTGAAGACGGCAAAGGAGGGGAAGCTTCTGTCAAAAGCCCATCTCGTGGAGTGCCGAGAAAAGGCTAAGAAGGTCATCCCGGCCATTTTGGGTGAGTTAAACTTTCACTTTTTTCGAGCTTTAGACTTATTGCATTTCATCCTCTAATGACTCTTAGAAAATGTATTTTCTTCTTTGCAGAGGTAGTAACGAACGGCCATTCCTGATGAACCTCCCATCCGAGTCCTTCAGCCTCGGTCAGGCTGGCGTGTGAGGGCCTCGTCTTCCGGGTCTCAATCAAGAAGATCCTGCTTCCGTATACCATCTGGGCCCTGCACAGAGTTATTTGCCACTTGTTGGAGGCTACATGTTATTTCCCCTTCTGAGATGAGCCCAGCCAGATGGTCGTTATCCGCGTGTTCCCCCACCCTGAATTGACCCAACCCGTGTAAAGACGGACAGTCTTCCCACTTGCTCTTGTACGTCCGGTATATACTTTGTAGGGAGATCTGACACTGCATGGGCGCTACACCATCCAGGATCTCCTCCGCCAGGCGGGTCGGGTCAGTGCGGAACAAGTGTTGACATCTGCGAAAGGCTTCCCTCCGAATCTGACTCTTACGTAGCCTTCGCAGAACACTTCGGGGAACACGACCTCTCTTGCGGCGAGAGGGGGCTGAGCATACTCTGTCTCCATGGGTTAACCCCAGGAGCATTTGGGAAGTAACCTCCGTGACCAGCGCAGGTAGCCGGTCACTGCCTTCCAACCAAGCCTTCAGGACTAAGATATGTTCCGCGCCATCGCCCTCAACCTCGCTTACCATTTCACGAACGAGCTCTCGGAGTTGCTCTCTGAGCCCGCTCTCTGGTAAGGTGGGTGTTGTTAGAGGGACCGATGAGCTCGCAGCAGGCTCAGGCGGCATCATTCCGTCCCCAGAGACATCTACACGTTGACATCTGCCCGGTCACCAACCGACGTTGCCTGCACAGTTCCTGCCTCCACAGCTTCCCCAGGAGGACCGAGTTTCGTTGTCAGCGATGCGACCCGTTTTCTGTTGCGCACCACCGGGTGGACATGCATCTCGTGGATACTGCATCCCCCCCACGTCTCAAACGTAGCATCTCGCGCCTCACACTGGACTGGGCCCGGGGG
This sequence comes from Triplophysa siluroides, assembly GCA_006030095.1. Lineage (NCBI taxonomy): Eukaryota > Metazoa > Chordata > Actinopteri > Cypriniformes > Nemacheilidae > Triplophysa > Triplophysa siluroides. The sequence continues at coordinate 9,095 of VCII01000285.1, forward strand.
CTTCACCACAGGGTGACCCTTGCACTTAGGGATGACATGTGATTGAATGAGCGTTAGGGGATGTTTTCCCACACGTAATACACACATCTAACAGGAACGCTTCCATGCACTATTGAGATGTGCTGGCTCAATCGTGTTAACGTTCCCACCGGTGCTCCACAAAGTGCGCAACTATGTGCCTCGAAAGGCACACGGATCACCAGCCCAGCCGCCACCATCTGGGCTGTGCGGGGTGACCATGGCAGGACCACCCCCAACTCGTCAGCAGTTTGCACTGCTGCAGCAGTTTCTCGAGCATCGGCATTAATTCCGAGCCGGTTAGCAGGAGCGCCCAGAGCCTCCACCCTCGCGCCAGGCTGCTCCCTGACACGCGTGAGGATCACTGAGCACTCTCGCAGTCTACCATCAATTCCATTAGTCAAATTACCGGGGTGGCCACCATAGGCACAACGCTCCTTGGCCAGAGGAGTGCGGTGGGGATCTGGCTCTAATGGGGTAATAATAGCTTGTGTAACCGGGCCACCTATTATCCGGGATGGGTTCTATCATCATTCATGGATAGAAGCGTCTGCCAAAGGCATAACCACCTCCTCAGAGGTGAATATAGTGAGTTTGTCCTGCTCCGGTCTGTGAGTTTCAACTCTATCGGCGCAGGACGTAAGTGTTGGAAGGGATTTTAGGAACATAATCAGCCCCTTCCTGGCCTTTTAGTAATCCCCTTCATCAATCATGACGGGATGAGTTGCACCCTAACCTGACGGATCAGGCTAAGGACGCTGTCAGTTCCAGGACGGAACGGTCACGCCCCTGAGCAGACCCACCCGGGGTTTCCCATGCCTGACCCTGAGCGCCAGTACCAGTCCTAGCCAGCTGATGGTCGGTATGGCATACCTTACACTGTCTGTACTCTGGAGATAGTCTGACTCACCGACCCCATCGATTGGAAGGAGATTTGTCAGTAAGACTATCGTCATGCTCCCGCTTGGTCGCTCTCCTACTACCACTTGATGCAATCTCCAGGTAAGAAAGCAACTTCGGAGGGAACCAGCTACTAGATGGGTCGATTAGTCTTTCACCCCTATACCCAGGTCTGACGACCGATTTGCACGTCAGGACCGCTGCGGGCCTCTACCAGAGTTTCCTCTGGCTTCGCGCTGCCCAGGCAGAGTTCACCATCTTTCGGGTACCGCCGCGTGCACTCTCGCACTCTCCGCCTCCCCGACGCTGCGGGCGGGACGGGCCGGTGGTGCGCCCCCTGCCGGAGGAGGAAGTGCGCTTGCGAGGGGATCCGCCAGGCGGACCGTGCGGTCCCCACCGTTTACCTCTGAGCGGTTTCACGCCCTGTTGAACTCTCTCTTCAAAGTTCTTTTCAACTTTCCCTTACGGTACTTGTCCGCTATCGGTCTCGTGCCTGCTTAGCCTATAATTATATGCGTGTTGTTGGTTGGACAGCCGCAACAGTGACAAGGCTTATTGACATGGAAGGGTGGAAGGCCAACTATCCAAAACCTCAAGAGATCGAACAGTTGTGGAAGCCAACTCCATTGATTGGTCACCATTGAAAATGAAACATTTTTTTATAAAATGTGTCTGAGCAGACCTGGCCATGCCTCGCCATCAAGGACTTTGGTGCTGAGCAAGGTCAAGGTAAGAAAATTGTTTAACAGTACCAAGAGCCATACTTAAATCCTGAAATCTTTGTATACATTTTATGTTTATTCAGTAAATGACAAAACATTGTTTCCTTGATTCTAGGAGTGGTTGCAACCCGTGCGTTTGTCCAAGGCGAGATTGTGTGCGATTACCACGGAAAGGTAATCACAGCTGCTGAAGGGAGGGCCATGATGGAGGACATACACAATGAGGCCGGATACATGTTCTTCTTCAAAGCTGGACAGCGTGACCTGTGCATTGATGCCCAGACCTTCCCATGCGAGTGCCACCCAGTCGCAGACACAAATGGCAGAAGAATGAATCATTCTACAAAGAGGCCTAACCTGGAGCCCTTTCAGTGTGTGCTGAACATCAATGGAGGGGATAGTTTTGTCTTCCCCTTCAGGGCGCTGCAAGATATCAGCGTTGACACACAGCTGAAATTTGACTATGGAGTGAGCAGGACGTCTTTGAGAGAAGAGGGCCTGAGCCTGGAATGGCTGGATGAGTAGGCCATGTTTAAAAGTCTTCTGTGTCACCCGGGTTTCCTTTAACTGTAAGAAGGAGAACATATAGTATATATTTTATAATTGTACTTCAATTATTGTTTTATTTTCCAATTATTTATTGTATTGTATTGTATGCATATACTTTCTTCTTTAAATAAAGTTATTTTTGATTCTTTTTCACGGATACCACTAAAACCCTTCAAAGCCAAATATGAAAATTAACAATCATGATAGTTCACCACTTCTGGTACAACATATAGACACGTCCAAACACTTTAAATAAAGAAATTATGGTTACAATTTGACCATAAACATGACATTTCAAGAATTAATCCAGTTTCCTTTTGTAAAAAAATGAAAATCTTGCAAATACAAATTGTACACAAAGCAGTCTAACTGAAATCTCTTTTTAATCATCAGAAATGGCAAGAACAGACAGCGGGATAGACAGCTCTTACAGTGAAGTAAGTTGACATTTTAAATGATAAACATACAGATGTTCAATTGTAAATATATACGTTAAATCTCATTGTTATTATTATATTTCCAGGCAACACCGATCTCATCAGCCGGACAGTAAGATCAGTGTGTGTGTTCTTTGAGAGCCCTTAGGAAAACTAACAATGGTTTTACAGCAGTACAAAACAGATGTTGTTTGGTCTTATTTTTCAGGACAGCGAGCACACATCGTCAGATGATGACGAAGAGCCACCAGACCCTCACCCCCCCTCTTCCTCTTCTCATCCACCTCAGCCATCAACACCTTCATCTGGACATAGAGGAGGCATGTAATGGAAATATTACACATGTTCTGTAACCCGATGGTTTAGCATTGCCTGGTTATTTTTTCTCACTGCAGTATTTCGCCGATGATGAGGACGAGAGTGAAGATCAAGAGTTCATTTTATGTTCATTGTGTTTTTTATATTTTGATTCTTAAAAGTGCATTGGTTTGCTTCACTTTTTTGCTCTCCTGAAGCTACAGGACAAATGTAATAAACAGTGTGCATCAGTTGAATTGTGAGGGTATTTTTAATTCCAAGAATTTTTATTTAAATATCTTGCTGGCCCAAAATCTTTACTAGCACGGAGGTACTCCAATTCCCAGAATGCTGCAGCGTAAACAAATATGGTGTCGCCCGTCAATGAATGACAAATAACTCACAACACAACTTTAAGGTAAGAATCATTTGTTTTATTGAATTACAGTTTTGTGCTATGTTATTGTATTTGTTTGTAATATGTCTGCACAAGTCTTATGTTCTGCTTGAAAACTTAATAGCTCTGACTCATTCTGAGGAATGACCCCATAACGTCTTCAGATAGTATTCCCCATGAAGTTAATTTCATTTATTTAAGGTTTATTGTGTAATGTGTAATGTTCAATGTGTTGTTTAATTTAATGTTGTCATGTCCAGGATTGCATACAGTTTTGCTGTTTGTTTCAGTAACCACATTTGGGTATCTGATATAAGACAAACATGAATGTCATTTTGTATGTTTTATTTATCCAGAAGAGATGAGATGATTTTTTATAAGTAAAAGATTACTAATAAAGACAGACCCCTGTCTTAAGAAGACATTTAAAAGAAGAATAACACATATGGCCATGGGATTTTATTTATTTGTTCAATTTAAAACTCTTGCTTTGAACAAACAGAGTAAAACAGTTTAAACCGTAAAATATTTGTTTATTTATTTATTAAGAAATGCTCTTCCTTTTAAAGGAGTACAAATCTTTTGCTTTACCTTCGGAGATCCACCCGCGGAGCTTCACAGAGGTTACGGGTGGCGAATGCAGCTCATGCCCTTGTCCGACACGACAACAAACATCGCCCTGTTTAAGGTAAAATCATTTGTTTTATAAAATTAAAATAACAAAGAACATAGCACAAAACTGTCCATTAAAGAAAGATTCATAGTTCATGTTATCTTATTGTATTTGTTATTATTCATGTATATCTTATTTGGTCTTAAACTGAGGCTCATGCACTCACTTGGTTTGATAAAATTGTGAAAAAGTCCCTCTAAAAAAATTTAATCACCAATGTATTATAAATACATTTAACTTATTTTTAAACCCCACCCCATTTTAGACCCTCCCTCTCAGGTAGGTGGGCGGGACTTTCAGGTATTTTTTCATAAATAGGGAGACCCCACAAGCCATTCACCCACTGTCTGCTCGAGCGTCCAACGAGGAATTATTTTGGAAAACGTACTTGAATCAAGAAAGTTGACAACCATTTTTGTCTTGTTTTCTAGCAAAAATAAATAAAAGCTTAAGAGTTTTAAAAGGGTTTAAATGGGTGAAAGCTACAAACTTAGTTTTTTTCTGTCAAGATAAAGCTTTGTCAATGTTTAATGTTCATTTATCTTTGATAAAAACTTTCTGGCAGTCAACATTATTGTCTACAGAGTTGTTTAACAGTGTAAGTTTGTATGATTTGAATGCATTTATTAAAGAGACATTAGTCAGTCCTAAGTTTATCAGCCATTAACGGCCCTGGACTGATTAGGACTGACTAACATCTCCATTCAGCAGCAGCTGCAGCTTCATTCACACATTTAAATGTGTACAAAACCATTTCTCAGAATAAGATTTGAATTAAGTGTTCTTTTGTTGTTGTTTGGTGTAGTACCAATGTGCACAACAGGCACTACCTTGTGTGCCCAACGTGCAAGAAGGGCCAGGCCACCCTGTCGGTTCGCCTGCGCAGGCTGTGCATGAAAATTGCAACACCGGAGGCAATCGCTAAGGTGGTGGAGAAGGCCAAGGCCATATTGCGCCATATGGTGGTGACAGATATTCCTCCAGCACTGGCAGTGGCACCAATGCCTTACACCGGTACGACTCCACAGCCAGCCACTGTCGTCACGACCCCAGAACCACCAGCTGTGGTAAAGACCGAGGAGGCTGAGACCCCTCTGAGGTGGGCAGTGACAGCAGCGGCGAGACCTTTCAGATGTGAGAATACAGCTCAAATAGAACATTGCAAAAAGTCTCATCTGTGTGGCAATGTAAAATGCTTTTTTTTCTTTTCAGGTAAAAACTGTGGCTAGATTCCTCCATTTCATGGACCCACAACAGCCGTCTCTGTTGTTTGTAAGGAGTAGTCAGAAATTAAAGCTGTATCTCCTTGTGCTAAACTACCTCAAGAGCACGAAAAGGTTAGTATGATTTGATGTTTTTTTTATATACGGACACTTCATTGGTCTTAAATGCGTGTCATGACTTAAATACTTGTCATTCTTGCTCCAGATTTCTCCAGTACCACAAGCTCAACACGGACCTCATGCACAGCGACAAACAGCTGCACAAAGAGCTAGGGCAGCTCACATGAAGAGACTGCTGGTCTGTGCTGGAGAAGGCCAAGAGAGAGTTCCTTTGCTGTCATCGCTATGTGTTCCCTAATAGTGCATTTGAGGACACACTGGCTATGTCAGACTGCACCCTGGTGCTCTACTACTTGGAGGCAGTAGTTATACTGAAACATCTACAGCGGCCGGGAGTGGTCGAGCACATGAGAGTGAATTTATTGCAGTGTCTGCATTGTGTACCTGTCACTTTTTTAACCAGTGTTGTATTCTTGTTTGGTGTAGGTGGATGAGTGGAAGAGCAGAACGGCTAATCCCAATGCGGACGGGGCTCTTATTGGTGTGAAGGAGCACAAAACATCGGCTCAACAAGTGGCAACATTTGTTCTGTCGGCCGAGGAGGAGAGCGTAAGTTCATCAGATTCATTTACATTCTATTTATCGACCAGAAAAAACAGAATTTGATCTTCATTCATGTTTGTCCTCTGCCAACAGTGGTTTGTTGCTTACTTTGACGAGATCAGGCCAGAACCCCTCAGCAGCAAACACGAAAGAGGGCATGGGAGAAGGTGGAAGGACTGGAGCACTTTTTCATTTCCAGCACAGGGAGGCCGATCTACAACGCCTCCAACGACATCAACCGGCTTCACGAGAAGTAGGTTCACCATCGTGACCTCTCTGAAATTAACTTCTCTTAGTCTCAGGTCTTGTAATAATAAGTTGTTTACATATTTCTATTTAGATATAGAGGGAAGCCGGTCACCAGTCAGACGGCGAGCAAGGTTTTTTAGACTGCCGCTAAATCTCTGGATGACTTTGAAAGGGGATTACCTGACATTCCACCGCCACAGCAGACAAGCATTACCACACAAAGACACCGAAGGATGTGGTATTTGCTCGCAAACTGCTGTGACAGCCAACTGGTAAATCGCGGTAAGCATGTTGTATCATCTCAACACAACTGAAAAAACTGCATGTTGTTATTATTCTAATATATGTCTATTGTTTTTTAGATCTGAACCAGAATCCGACTGATAAGGATGTTGTCACAAAACGTTCTTTCCAGATCAGAGAGGTCATAAGTGAGGGCCAGAATATCCAAACTGGCAAGGGTGAATCTGGCCTTGTTCTTCTACACAGACAGGAAGGGCTAGTCGATGTGCATAGACTCCAGCCGCTGCGAATGCCACCCCAATGGGCAGCCGTTCTGTCACCACATTTGCCACTCTGGGAAGCGCGCTAATATACGTCCCAGGCTGTTTAGACAAGGACATGAGTGGATTAAGATTTTACATAATGGAGCTGTAACTTGAATCAAGTGCAATGGGTTTTTAACAGTGTTGAAACAAGGGTGTCCCATGTCAGCGCTGTTGTACTCTCTAGTTGCAGAACCCTTGATGTTGGCCATGAGGCAAGAAAAATATATAAAGGTATTAATGTTGAATGTAATGCAGAAGGAGAAAAAGTATGCAGATGACACTACGCTAATTGTTAAAGATATGGAGAGTGTTTAAATTGCTATGGGAATTGTACAGAAATTTTGTAAAGGGTCAGGAGGGAAAGTTAACGAAGATAAAACTGGGTAAATGAGATTTGGGAACGTGCAAGATTTAACAAGTCATTTTACTTTTAAAGAAGTCAAAGAAATCAAGATTTTGGGAGTTTTAATGGGGGAGGATGAAAAGAAAGCAAACGAAACAATGTGGGAAGGTATTTTAGGAGATATTGAGAGAAGACTGAATTTATGGGTGCTAAGAACATTATGCCTTAGCTTCCAAAGGTTCTGTGGTCAAGTTCAAGCTTCTCCTGTCTGAATCGGATTTTTTTTTACCTTGCGCTGGCCTTCACACTTACATGTCAGAGCATGAATGAGACTTTTTAGAGGGAATTATAGACAAATTTGATAGACTTTTAATCTTGGGGATTTTAACATACATGTGTATTGTCCATCTAATCTTTTAGCCAGAGAATTTTTGAAGCTTATTGACTCTTGATTTGACACAGCTTGTAAATGTTTCTTTTCATATGCATGGTCATACCCTTGATTTGGTGCTTTCTCTCATGGTTTGTCAGTACATGATCTTGCAATAGACGACCACGCTATCTCAGACCACAAGCCTATTACATTCAGAGTGCCCATAAATGACAACATTACTAGACCCACCAAGGTCTCACACGATAACACAAACTACTTGTATTGAGTTCTCAGCTGTTTTTAAGGAGGTAGTCCAATCATCCGACTTAGTTTGTGATAATTGGAGTGGTGCTGATTATCTTAATCATTTAAATTTTACCGAAAGAAGGTGGTAAAAAAGATAAGCTGCAAGTTTCTTATGAATATTAAATTATTTTTGTGGACAAGATAAGGGATATTAGGCTAGATATTCCCTCCTCTTGTCAATCCCTCTGTCCCTCCACTTGTTACAGCATCTTGTGTCAGTTTAAGCCGGTAACTATGCTTGCTCTACAAGATATTGTAAGTCAGCGTAAACCCTCTGGATCTTCCTATGACATTCTTCCTCCTTCCTTTACATTTTTGAGGTGATTGGGCCTACTCTACTTAAGATTATGGACAGTTGCCTTGAAATGGCCCATATGACATAATGCTCGCCATTTGTATGTCCACTTTTAAAAAGCCTAATTTAAATACGAAAGGACAAAGCATTCCATGGAAACTGTACTATTAGATCTGCAGGCGGCAATTGATATAATTGACCACCCAGTTTTGTTTTCTCGCTTGGAGCATTGGGTGGGCATTAAGGGCAGTGCTCTTAAATGGTTTCAATCCTACTTAAACAATAGAAGGTTCTCCGTTAGTGTGGGTGAATTTATTTCAGATGCAGCTCCCCTAACGAGCGGCGTCCCTCAAGGCCCTATTCTTGCTCCAATGTTATTCTCATTGTACATGCTTCCCCTGGGGTCGAATTTTAGGAAACATTGCATCTCCTTCCATTGTTATGTAGATGATACCCAAATGTATCTGCTCCTGGAATCTAATAACAAGGGTTTGGGTGACCATTTGGTCCAATTTATTTTTAAAAAGGACTTAGTTCTATATATTGGGATACACTGAAATAGGAAAATATACTTGGGTAAGATACTCATATTGGTAAAACTTAATAATGGTAAAACCTTGCAACTCTTATCGCTGCCCAGATTTTTGCTGTGACATCACTGAATCACCAATTTGCCACAGTTCACTTTCTAAAGTTGTTTGTGTTCTGAGACAGAGGAAGCACTTATACATTCTGGTTGAATTATGAGCTCTCAGAAGAACCAGACATGTGCTGTGAGGAGCCCTTATAAAGCTTCAATCTAATAGTGTTTGTATGACACACAGCTGCTCTCCAATGTCCAATCTAATGAGTAAACTGATGTGTGATGTCATCTGTTCTTCCTTCACCAATGAGAACACATAAGATCTGATGATGATGATGATGAGCAGCAGCTGTACACATTCAAAAGCTCTTGTACTTCAGCACTTAAATACACTGATTCAACACTTATATTCCTAATCTATTCAGTGTCCAATCAAATATAATATCATCTAGATATTGTTGATATTTACTGAATGAGGTCATGTTAGAGATTAAAATCAAACTTTGAATTTAAAACTTTGTTTCTCAATTGGATGCATATCAGTACACACAATAAGAGCTTTCTAGAAAGGAATGAAGAGGTTCCCAAAGTTATTAAGGTCATAAGTTAATTTCTCCAGAGGTAAAAAGCTGATAGCTGAGATATCCACATTATAACAGTTGGAACCTGGGATGGAGACCATTACAGTGAAATACATGTTTTAGCTAGAAATGAAAGAATGGGCTTTGTCTGAATCAAAAAGGTCCTTGGGAGCATCATTCGACAAATAAAGTGAAGGAGATAAAGTAAAACGTTAATGTTAAACCTCCAGTAGCGGTTCAAGGGATACTGAAAGCAGGGTCAATCTGCAAGTGTACTGCTGCGTGATCTGATAAAACAATAGGGTCAATACGGCAGGATTGAACAGCATGCAGAAATCATTTACGGATAAAAAAGAATCAAGTCTAGAATATAAATTATGTGTGAGTGAATACAATGTGTAGTCTCTCATTTTCGGATTTGAATGGCGCCATATGTCTATCAAGCCTCCATCTGTATCTGTATTAGATGATTAAGGTTTGATACATTTGCAGAGGAGGATTTATCCAGAGAAGCGTTCATTATACAATTGAAATCGCCAGCCAAAAAACCTAAACCTTTACAGTGATAATAAAACAATAAAATCGTACGTGATATGAAGTTAGGTGAATCAAAAATTGGTTCGTAGAGATTAAAAAGTTATATGATGTTTGAAATTTGAACCTTTAATCAAAATAAATCTCCCATCAGGATCAGGTTCTTTGTTTCAGACTGAAAGGTAGATTTTTATTTATAAGAATGGCAACACCTCTTAAATTCTGTGAGTATAAGGAGAAATGGACTTACACAGTCTCTTCTAAGCTTCGAATGTTCAGTTTCAGACAGTTTTGTTTCCTGAAGCTGTGCTATGTCAGGTTTTTGTTTTTTCAAATGGGTTAAGATTTTTTTCCTTTTACTTATATGCCCAATCCCTTGAACTAGAGACCTGCGCGGGACAGATTTTTTAAATCCCGCTCCCGCCCATTCCCGTGGGATTCTGTCCCAATCCCGCCCGCTCCCGCATCAAATAAACTTTATCATGTCCTGCTCCTGAATATGTGTTTTGCAAGTTTTTTAAATATAAATTTAGATCCACCAGTCCGCTATAAAAAGTTAACTGTAGTGGAGTAGGCGGGGCAAGCCCATGAGTCGAGTTTAATGAGCGTCAGCTGTACACGCACCGGTCTCATATCACAGTGGAGATCGGGAGCATAAGAGAACGAGCGACTGGACCGTCAGGAGAGAGGACCGGCCCGGACACATGTTCAGTTGATTTATGTTTGTGTTGCCGGCAGTCGTCTGTGAGGGGCTGCCGGCTGTCTTTTACTTTGTTATTCTTTGATTAAATGTTTAAATGTTTGCCGGTTCCCGCCTCCTTCCTTCCTTTTATTGAACCTTATTACATTAACTTTATGTCCATTTTTTTCACGCATGTCTATTAATATTGTGTTTTCCCACTTGTTTCACATTAAGAAATAAAAACCAAATCAACAAAATTACAGTTTTTATGCTATTAGTTTGTCTTTAGTGAAATATGCATTTTGCACAACCGTTTTAAAACATAGCCTACATTTAGGTCCAATTAGAAATAAAAGTTTTACAAATAGACCAATAAAGTATAATTAATAATAAAAAATAATAAACCTGAATTTCCTACGTGGCCAAACCAAAATGCATTTGACATTATAAAACGTTCTTCCTAATATTCACACATTGTTCTTTTAAAGTAAACAAAGCATTTATAAAAAAGCAATCATGTATTAACATATAGATCCTTTACCTAACTAACAAACAAACAATGTCATTTTAAAGAACGAAAAGGATTTAATTGGAACCTTTAGGAACATTGCGCTTTTTTCCCTCAACATCAAGAAACGTTAAACAAAAAAACTACAAAACATGCCCATCAATATTTATCAAAATTAAAATAAATACATACAACTAAACTGGACTAGCAAGAAACTGTAGGCCAACTTAAGTCCATGTAGAAATAGAATGTCGTTCACCGATGAGGGCTTCAGATTAATGCGTCTTTGCTCCAAGATGCGACAGCTAATACTAAAAGCTCTCTCCGAGGGTGCGCTGGAAGCTGGGATGCAAAGAACATAACGTGTTAATTGGCTTAATCTCGGAAACTCTTGACATCGTCTTTTCCACCACTGAAGGACATCCTTTGGTCCGTGATTCTGATGCATACAACTGACATTTAAATACGCCGCTATTTCTGATTCCAGTGACGCATAGCTCTCTGTAGTATCAGAATCCTCCCATTCTGCGAAGTCTTGAAAAGCAGGCTTTTTTTGCAGAAGGTTGTAGGTCTTCCTCTGAGTTTTCCTCGTTGAACCCTAACTCATCAATTAGCACTTTGACAGCTTGGATCACAGATTGTCTTTCATTATCATCAATCATCTTTAACTGACGCAGTTTGGGTGTAAGGAATGTCGCTGTTTTATAAAGCATGTGAACTCCATTTAGTGCCAAACTGTTCGGGGACATTAGTTCATCCAAACGTTGCACACAACTCGATGCAATATCAGTGAGAAGGCAGTCAGCCACGGCTGCATTGCAGTGGTTTCTTAGTCTTACGGACCGCGGCAGAACTAGAGACCCACTTAAGGCCGTATTGTCCGACTCCAAGTCATTGGTTGCATCTTTGAACGGCTTCAAAAATGTCACAAGGGTTTTAAGTGTGTTCTTGTTAATGCACCCTACTTTGTCATACTGTTTATTTTCCAACAGGATTGTTGCAATGTCATCAAACTGTTGAAGCACAGAATCTAGCATTTCAAATTTAGAATTCCACCTCGTCTCCACTGACTGCTTTAAAGACTTACTCAGTTTGGCTTGAAGACCCGGAATGTTTGAAGTAGGTGACTAGTTTTTTCACGTCTTTCAGAAGGCGATCAATTTCGGGTGTTTTATCCATCACACTGGAAGATGCATGTGAAGGAATGACATTAAGTACGTGGGCGCTACAGTTTAATCTCCTGAAGCCACGTAGAGTGAGGGAATTATCATGTTTTAATAATGTTTATTTTTATTATAGTTAATGTTTTATTAATGTTTATTTTCTGGCAACGATGCATTAGAGTATAACCATATACCTCATATTATGAAGTATTTAAAAGCTGTTTGCAATACTAAATGTGCTTTCAATAGGAGATGTGAGATAGAGGGGCATCTTTGGCTGCAGTTGTGTAGGGGGTGGGGGAAGGTATGTGGAATGTATGTTGTTTTCTCAGGAGTGTTTTGCAGGAACCAGATAAGGCAGAAGTTGGTGATTGGTGGAAACAAGGGGGATCCCGGCCCCCCAGCAGAAGAGAGATCGGCGTGAAATAAGAATAAATGCTGTGAATGTGTGCTGTGGGGGTTGTTGTTCCTTGGAAGGACAGAGGAGTGTTGTCCAGCAACCCAGCGCGCTGTATTTTGTTTTAATCAGATTAATAAACTTCAATACTTATTAGAGATTGCCTACCTTCAATTTTTGAACATGCAGGACACTTAAAAGTCCAACAAGAGCGGCCACCATGTTCACTCTATCTGTGACAATGACAATTTTTTTTTTGCCTGTGAACAATCTATTCCAAAAACTCTGAGATTTTGAAATAAAAACACACAAATGTTTTTCCCACTCTTAGAAATACCTGCATCGAACGGGGCTGCAAAGAGCACCCTTGACACCAAGTCGGAGTTTGCGTCTATGTAATGTATTGTGGATGATAGAAAATAAGTCTTTCGATAGTGTAGCGATTTTAGCTGTATTTTAAAATAAGGATGAGTTTAGCTCGCTAAATATGATTCTCCACCAGATCTTTAAAGATCACATGCATGAAATGAGTTATTTAAAACATAAATTTCAGTCAAGGAATTAGTTTAGCTCAAAGGAAAATACGTATAATAATCGTTATTATATATATATACCTATTTACGGTGTCTGATTTGTAATATAAAGCGATTGCATCAATGATATTATAAACATTACGTTATCTCATGGCCATAAGTAACGTTACTTTCTCAAACAGGATTTAGAGCAAAGGTAGCCTAGATCGAAACAGTTTAAGTGACCAAGTTTGTGAGCGTGAGCACGGAAAACCCATCACAAATGAATATATGTCTGATTATTAAAACACTACTCTACATGGTAAACATAATGATGACACAAACAAATACATGAAACACATATGCACTAGGGAGCGCGGAGAGAGATAGAGAGAGAGAGAGAGGGCATGGCAACCACTTCTGAACATCATTAAAATCATCTTTAACAAAGAGGCACAAACTTAATGCAGCTATTCTATAGAAACGGAATACTTGCAGAGCTCTGTGCTGGATGGACTCATATGCGCTTGGAGTGATGGAAATGTTCAGATGATTTCAGAATGCAGTCTTTCTTAAAGTTGCGTGCCTTGTTGCCTCGGTCCTCGTGACCGGCCACATGGCTCGTCGAGGTGTGCGAGGCAGCAGTTCCTTCTCCAGATAGGGAAGATTACGAGGAAAGGTCCAAGATGCGACTTGATGAAGTTTAAAACTGACTGCTTCAGGAAGAGAAGGGCAACCGAAGAGCGAAGATCGAAGAGAAAAAGACTGTGTCCTTGGTCGGTATTTATCTTTATGAAGGGCATGCCCTCAGAGTTTGAGTCGGCCAATCATAGTTGATTGGGGGAAGAGATTCTTTGTCCACTCAACCGCTAATTTTCACCTGTATGTAACTTTACAAGATACCAGTCCAAATTATAACATAATGAGTGTATTGTGTTCTATGGTCACACAATTTGTTTAAACAATAAGGAATTGTAAAGAGAAACATTTAGATATCAAAAGGGACAGGTTTGAATGTATCAAGTTGTGATTCATTCGGATGTACGAGTACAAACCACGCCTGAATTAAACTTGTATATCTAACCGTTATAGACTCTTTAAAATGGCGTGACCGCCAACATGTAACCTAGACATTTAGATACATTTATAGGGAGGACAGTTTAATCACATAAGTTCCTATTGGTCAGAGAAGTTTCTCTTGTTAGCCTCAGATGTTAAGTTAGAAGTGAGACACAGAGACTTCACACCTATGCTTTGAAGCTTAGGAGTCAAAATATCCCACAGGGTAACCAAAGGGTTAACAAGACTCTCAGTGAGATAGCAAAACCGACAACCAGACCACTTGAGCCTGGTTTTGCTATGGTCTTTTGAATATGGATCAAGAAACCAGGACAAAAGGGAGTGGGAGGAGGTTTTATGGCTTTGCTCTCAATGATCCAGTCCCTACATCACCCCTTACGGAAGGTGAGGTTGCAAATGTAATCTTCAGCTGACGATGGATAGTTGGATCATGATGGCAGGATGACTGGAGGTTCCTATTTGTCGCCAGGATCTCGACATATAGGCAGAGAATGTTCCGGAGTGGTCGGGCATTGTCTCAACCTGGGCACCTTTCATTTTTTCCATCCTGCTTGGACATCAAGGGAGAACAGCCCTGCACCTGTTTGCTGGTTCTTGCAACAGGTTGGTTAGGGTGTTTCCTGTCTCCACGGAGATGCACAGTAGCAGTCCTGGATGAAACAGCAGGTGGGATGGCATGATTGGTTTCCATGCAAATGCCTGTAGTGCTGTGTCATGGGGAGTGGTGGTGTCTAGCTAACCCCCCCACATCTCACGTAGCTGGGCAAAGTTATGATACAAAATCTTGTCACTCACATCACGTTCTTCTTGTGAATCTTGCCGGGTGCAGCATGCTCTCTGCCATTCATATTTTCTGCAGTGATTGCTGGGCAAAAGCAGGTGTCATGCTCCGGTGTCTTTCATTGAAGTACTGGTGAGCGGTGAAGGGCGTGACAAGGTTGAAGTCTCTTGGAGTTGTGGTGGTTTCCGTCTGACCTCAGGCTGTGGGAGGAGCAGTGTTACGGCCTTTTACCCTACCCCCCTTTCGTTCTGGTCAAGCTGTCAGTGTAGACCAGTGTTACGCCAGCGTTTGGCAAGTCCAGCTTTTAGATGTGACTCCGTTCAGCAAGGGTAAATCAGGAATGTGGTGAAGCGCAGGTGCCATTGTGTGTGTACATGGCACCGTCTTTAGCGCTCATTTACATGAGTGGGCAGTTCTTTTTAACAGTTCACGAACCTTGTAGGTGGTGTTCTGTGTAGCCCAAGATGCAGCTAGCTTGGGATGTAATGTCATGTGGTCCTGTGAGTGGGGCCACGTAGTTGACATTAGTTCTGCATCATTGTCTTTTGTGAAGAGTAGCTCTAGCACTGGCAGTTGATGGCAGGTGCATGGCGTGGTCCATCTCCTTGGAGTGGTAATCGCTGTCATTCTCTTCAGAAAGACATTGTTCAAAATCTTTGGTAAATGTACTCACTTGTACAGTATGCACGCTGCAAAAATATGATTTATTCAGTAAAAAGGGGTGTGGCTTCCAGAGTGGGCCATGCTCCACGTATTCCATTGAATGTGTGGTTGAAGGCTTGGTCACACTTTGTGTTGAGCTGAACAGTGACCCCTTTTGGTGAATACAGGTGCTACAGTCTCATTTATTGACCAGTGCAAAGCTCTGGGCTGTTGAAAGTTCTCGCACTTGACAGGGCTGTGAGATTGATGAGAACCAGGAAGTAGCAGGTTCAGCATTGGTTATTCCATTTCAAGTTCAAGATGTTGCCGTTGGGTGACAGGCATGAGACCAATGGAAACTGTGCGCACTTGATAGAAGAGGAAATGTCTGATGCTGGTGTTGTTGTGGAGAGCGTGTGAACAGTGTAGAGCTGATGTCCGAGATTTCTGCCCATTGTTCCTGTAGGGTGCCTGTTATCATCATGTCAATTGGTGATGTGCCTTTGGCATGTAAGGGCAGGAAACGTTTGGGTCGTCGGCTGGTTCGACTTTGAGACTGAGTTCTTGCGACCAGCTGAGATGTCATGCCTTACTTTTGTGACCTGGCAATGCATCCAGACGAATTGGCTGGCTAGAAAGGGGAAGTTCCCGCACTTTAGCCCAATTCTATTGTGATGCTTAAAGTCTTTTAGAGGTTCAAAAACAATTCAGCAGGTCTTCGCTGGTGAAGAGAGGAAGTAGGTCCATCTGTGATATGAACATGGGGTATACATGCTCATGGAGCCGCTGGCAGGTGTGTGGAAACTTCTTGTTTCAGTCATACCTCAATTGATGGCCGTGGTGTGTGTCTCGGCTTGTTCTGGGTAGTCAGCCGTCTGCTGAGATGCTGTCTGGGTGCCATGCTCATCTTGTGTTAGGATGACTGTCTCTGTGGTCGACAAGCAGGTTGCAGAGATCTGGACGTTTTCTCAGTAGGAGGGCATTCAAAAGGGTTGTTTGTTTCACAGACGTAGTTGCACTGTTTTGCTCTCTGGACTGGTGTCATCCATGGTATTTAGATGAATGCCTGTTGAGCCGGAACGGGTCAGTGGCTCTTAGGTTGCCAGCGGCTCTTAGGTTGCCAGCTGGGTTTCCAAGCGGCGCCGTCTTTCGGGTCCGACGAAAGTGGGCAGCTCCATGTTGTCTCAGGGCATGCTGTCTGGTGCTTGGCTGTTCCTGGCAGGCTGTAACATCTGCTGAGTCTCTGCTGAAGATCTGCTGCTGTGGTGTAAACTGAAGAAACAGTTCTTTGTGATGTGCAGAGATGGGCAGGATTGAAACAGTCTTTATGGAGGCAGCGCTTTCTCTGTAGGCCTTATGGGCTGAGTTCCGCCGATATCAGGTGATCTTGGCGGAAAAAGGCTGTAGCGCTGACTCGCAGTGTAATGCAGATTTCTGAGGGAGAAGAGTTTTGCTTTGAAGTCTTCTTCCCTTTCGGCCTTTCCTGTCGTCTGACGTAGGCTCAGATGTTGGCTGAAGCAGAGGTGTTGTAGCTGCTGTAGTCCGCTTTGACAGTTTCTGACTGCTGGCTTAGGATGCTGTGGTCCTCTTGGCTGGAGGTGATCCTAAGCAGGTAATCTGTCTCTTGTGGTCACACTTGGCAGTGTTAATGCCTGAGAGTCAATGTTTTGCAGGTAGGCATTTGTTGTGGCCTCCTGCAGTGTTCAGGGTGACAGCATTTAGTGGTGACAGCTGTCATGTTTCTGGGGCTTGCTGGGGTCTGTGGGGCCAAGCAGCGTGTCTCTGCAGGTTCCTCTGGATGGTTCCTGCCCCACCCTCTGTGTTTGCTGGCTAGTAAGCTGTGAACAGTGGGCTTTCGCCCCCCTTTTGCATCTTTGGGCTTTTAGCTGGGGCCTGGCCTGTCTGACAGGAGAGATTCTGTTGCATTCTCCTGTCCGTTCACACTGTAGTCTACAAGCTAAGTTCAGTTCATTTTGGTTCCATTGCCGAGTCATGGGTTGGACTTCAGCGTGGACTGTTTGCAGGTGGCCTTTATAGGCCTTGGCCGTGGCATTGTGTTGCTGTCTGCCGGGGCCATTATAGAGAGCTTCTGCAGGTTGGAGTTTTCCTGCCAGCTTCTCTCTGGCGTCTGCTCCAATTGCTCTCTGCGCTTAGTCTGTGTTTTGCAAAGGACTCTTGTAGCTTTTCGTCTCCTGCAGGTCCAGCTGGTCCAGGCAGTAGTGCACGTGCTCTTGGATCCTCCCAGCTTCCTTCGCTCTGGCTCTAGTTGGACGATCTGGTTGTGGGCATGGTCACCGTTGATCCTGGCTCTGCACTTCAGAGGAGTTTGTTGGCTCTCTGTAGTTGTAGCTCTGCTTTAGATCGTGGTCTCTTCGCCAGTTTAGGTCGTCCGACCAACTGCTCTCAGCGCAGTTGCCGTGTGCCACTGTTGGTCCCAGGCAGGAGTC
>VCII01000286.1:0-246519 GCA_006030095.1 Triplophysa siluroides
TAGGGGGAAGAAGGGCAGGGGAGAAAAGAGGGGATGGGGAAGAAATGGAAAACAAAATAACGGGGGTGGGAAAAGGAAGAGGAAAAAAAGGGAGAAGGGGAACATATGTCCAAAAGAAGCAAGGAGTGAAGGTGTGGCACACAGTCTCGTTAGCACAAAAATAAGACACTTAAAACACCTTACTTACAAAAACAGGGGTGAAAGTCTAAGTAAATTTTTTAAACTTCTGTTTCAAACTTAGCTAATACTCTCAGATGTCGTGTGTTATGAATCTGTTTTTTGTAATAATAATGGTAAAGTAATTCTAAAACGACAGTAACGATAATCTATAAGGCAAGAACAAAAAGTGTCCTTCTTGAGAAAGCGAGGCGGGATGGAAAAAAGGAAAAGGGCGCTGGAGTGCGAACGTGGGATAGGTAGGGGGGGTTTGTGTTGTCACAATAAAAGAAGGAGGAGGGGATCTTACAATGCGGGTTTCTAAAAAGGAAGGAGAACGGGAAGGGGAGGAGGGGGGAGCGTGAAAAAACATGGAGGTGCAAAAGGAAAAGGGAAATAAAGGGTCCATGTGCACACGTCCGAAATAACCGAGATAAAGAAAAAAAAAAAAAACAAGACTGAAAGACCGTGAAGCGGATCAAAGGAAAAAGGGAGTTGGAGAAAGGGAATAATAACCCTCATAGTTCTAGGTGAGACCGGAAGCCTGGGTCGTTAGAGCCAAGAAAAAGCGGGGGCAAGGGTAATGGCAAATTGGTTGATCTCTCTTTTTTTGCCTGGCTTTCGAACCTTGATAGTTCTCATCTAGTTAACTTAGAGGGAAGCTGTAGAGCCAATATCATCTATAAAACTACATTTGAATGACTCGTGTTAAGATAATGAATGATACAGATGAAAGTTGACATCTACCTCAAGTCATTGCAACATTTGGTCTGATTCAGGGACGAGGAGAGCGCGCATATGACATCTACTCAAGACTCCTCAGAGAGAGAATCATTTGTGTCATGGGTCCAGTAAGTCAAATACTAGGAATGAACTGGATCAAAAAATGTGTGTGGGATTTCCTCATTGTGTAAATATTTTGTGTTTAATATTTGTATCTAGATTGATGACTCCGTGGCCTCTCTGTTTTGCTTCTTTCTCCAGTCAGAGAGCAATAACAAACCTATCACATGTACATCAACAGCCCTGGTGAGTGAGTCTTTTCACGGAAGAAGTTCGTCTACATCATCACTATTATAATAGTATATTTCAAAAACAAAAGGTCACCATATTGAAAAGCTGTAAAATGGACAATAATCTTCCGAAATAATTTTCAAGATGTATTTTGGTGCTTTGTTCATGCCTTCTCCTTGTTGTCCTTTTTTTAAATCTGTTATAGGTGGTGTAGTTACTGCTGGACTTGCAATCTACGACACCATGCAGTACATCTTGAATCCCATCTCTACCTGGTGCGTGGGCCAGGCTGCCAGTATGGGCAGTCTGCTGCTGGCGTCAGGAACCGCGGGCATGAGGCATTCCCTGCCCAATGCGAGAATCATGGTGCACCAGCCTTCTGGAGGTGCAAGGTAAGAATGAATTTAAGAATGAACCACTAAATGGAAAATCATAACTATACAGAAAAATCAAAGAAATGTACATGTATAACTACAGGGACAAGCAACAGATATTGCAATCCAGGCGGAGGAGATTCTCAAGCTGAAAAGACAGATCAACATTATTTATTCAAAACACACAGGCCAGCCTTTGGAGACTATAGGTAACTGCCTTTTTAAAGTTTTACATGGAATGTTTTATGGGTTCCTGTCTTCATCAAAAAAAATTTTTTGTCCTCACGTAGACGGTGTGATGGAGAGAGACAGGTACATGAGTCCGATGGAAGCTCAGGATTTCGGGATCATCGACAAGGTCCTTGTTCATCCTCCACAGGCTGGCCAGGATGAGCCAGAACTTGTTCAAAAAGAACCTGCCAGTCCTGCGAGCACCTCCGCCTCCCCTCAGCCACAAGCCTCAGAGCCAGGCCAACCTGCCAGCAACCCCACCTCCTCCTACAAACCTGAACCCTGAAATAGACTTCATGCAGGAGCAAACAACTGTGTTACTGGTTCAGTGTTTTTGATGAGATGTACCCGAGATGACAGTGACCTGCGCACGCATCTGAACCCTGTGACCTGCCTTTGTATTTGCTATTTTATTGATTAGTCTCACTAGGTCTAGGCTTGTGAAACAGTACTGGAATCTGGACCTAACAAATGCAAATAAGAGAAACGTAAAAGACCTCATATGTTTTTCAAAAATATCTTTAGCAGGACGAGAATACAAGATTCCAGTGAAGGGTTTGATGTCTGCACTTGAAATGTGTGTGTGCACATATTTATGTCACATAAATAAAATATAGGTTGTAATCTACTTTTCAGTTTTAATATAATGACTGTCAAAAAATTCAAGAAAACATTTTGTAGATAATGATTAAAATAAATAATCTCATAAAAGTAGCTGGTCGCTCTTTCAAGAAATAAATGTACTACAATGTATAATATATTATACAGAACTATTAAGATGATCACAAGCGTAATCATTTATGGCTAGTAGTAGTAGTAATGTAAGTTTGTCAGACTTTATTTTTGTACTTGATGAAAATAACATCAAATACACATACAATGCTTCTTTATATTTCCAACAATAAAAAACACTATACTACCTGACCTGTATGGCAGAATATGTAGACCATATTCAAATATTACATATCCAAACATAACAAAGCTACAAATGCCAACTTTTATATGCAACGCTCTACGGACACAATGAAGCTTGAGTCGCCATTGGCTATCACGTTTTTTATTTGACTTGCCAGACTTTTTACATAAAAATGCATGAACGCAAATGAAAAAAAAAACATACTTTTCTGAATTTTTCTTTGTTTCCATATTCATTTAATCTATCATTGCTTAGCAAATGCTAGTATTTTACTTTACGTTCCAGACTTTTTACAGGAAATGCATGAACAATGCAAATTAAGGAAATAAACGAAACACACTCCTCTGAATTTTTCTTTATGTTTCCATATTCATTTTCCATTACATCTACCATTTTCATCCAAAGTAAAAGAATGTGATACGTCAATTCTCTTTACACATCAAGAAGTTGAGTGCGTAAGAAAAGGCGACAGAGGGCGCTCTCGGCTAAAAGACGCTGTACTGTCAAGGGAGGAAATGATATCTGTGCTGAACTTATTCTTTGCATCAATTGGCGATATTTTAGTCGCCTATTGGGGAATTTACTCGCATTGTAGAGGCTTGATAACATGTAACGTTAGATAACACACTTGGATGATCCATTTATTGACTCTGATTCTGACTATTCAGGAGCTCACCTGTATATATTTTAATCAACAGAGTATTTACACATTGGCAGAATTATGAAAGATAAATTATTTCTAGTAAATAGATATTTTAGTGTGCGTGTCTCAATGCTGCTCTCTGGTGGAAAATTGAGTCAATTTAATATATCTTTATATTATTGGAAACCCCAAGACAACCATCTGACCAAACCTCAGACTGTCATGACTTTTTAATTTTTTTAATGGAAGTGACTGCCCCTCACATAACAGAGCACCCAGCCCATCCCTTTTTCTTGGCAGTGGTGGCCCACCGCAGCCAGCTGAGATTGCTCTCTGTGTAGGGGGGGTTGCGCAACACGTTGACGCGTTCCAGCCAGCCGCGCTTGTGACTGAACGTCTCAAAACCCCAGCGGCCGTGATAGCTGCCCATCCCGCTGGCACCTGTATCAACATGCACAAAAGACAACTTGTTTCTCAGATCTCATTCAATTGCAGCATTATTTGCCTATAGGAAGTTGGAGGTGTATTGTATGTGCTGTAATTGTTACATTAAAGAAATGGATTTATACTGTATGTGCGCTGGTACACTTACCCACTCCTCCAAACGGTAAACCAGGAAGAGACATGTGAACTATCCCATCATTGGAACAGAAGCCTCCACTGCTGGTTCTCTCAAGAACTGTGGTCACAATCTTGAAGAAAAATGTAAGCATCCATGTATCTCAGACTTAAAATTTTAAATAAGATTTATTTGAACCCTCCATACCTGAGACTCATCTGAAAACACATAAAGTGCAAGTGGCTTTTCTCTTTCATTGATGAAATTGATTCCCTCATCGAGAGACTTTAGTCAGAATAGGGAGGATGGGGCCAAAAATTTCCTCTTGCATTAGAGCATCAGACTCCTGCACATCAACGACCACTGTGGGGGCTGAAGAGAGAAAGAGTAAATAGACCTGCAAGCGAAATGTGTCATTGATTGAATATTTCTCAAGGCACTGAATACTACTCACCAATGTACTTCTCTTCTTTGACACTCTGTCCTCCGATCACCACCTTCCCCTCAGACCTCTTCAGCAGCTCAACCAATCGGTTCCAGTCTGTCTGTCACAATCCGACCCAAATCCTGGCTTTGCTGGGGCTCAGATCCATAAAAGCTGTCCAGAGCCTCTTTGATAAACGGTATCAATCGATCCCTTGTCTCAGCAGTGCATAAAACATAGTCTGGAGCCACACAGCTTTGCCCTACATTGAAAAACTTGGCCCACACTAGCCTCTTAGCGGCAGCTTTCATGTCTAGATGGCCATATAACAAGCAAGGACACTTGCCACCAAGCTCCAGAGTTACCGGGGTCAGGTGCACGGCAGCAGCTTGGAGGATGCAACGAGCCACGGATTGAGAGCCTGAAGGAGCGAGAAGGTGCAGTTGAAGCAAACAAAAATGTGGCAGGTTTTATTCAATCCATTATTGACAGCAATGACAACTCCTACCTGTGTAGAATATATGATCATATCGGTTCTCCAGCAAAGACTTGGTCTCCTCTGGTCCACCACAGACGACAGCATAACAGTCCTCCAAGAAAAAAACAAACGGCACACATAAGCCTATTTATAAGAGTAGATTTAAAAAAATGACTCATAGTGGAAACAGCAGGATTACCTTTGACAGATATTTGGGAATGAGTTCAGCAAGAAGTTTTTCAGTCGACTGACTTATTTCTGACGGTTTGAGTATCGCACAGTTACCTGATAAAAAGACACCAAGTTAAACACAGTATAGATGTGTCATATAAGGACTCCATGGCAATAAAACATAGATGTACCTGCAGCAATGGCACCTATCAAAGGTAATACAATGAGCTGTAGAGGGTAGTTCCACGCTCCAATGATCAACACGACACCTAACGGTTCCCTGCGTATGAAACAGTCATCTAGCATTGTTGCCTGAAATGCAAATAAATAAAAAAATGTATTCTGCATTGTCATAAACAGAGTTGCAGCAGTGGGCAATGGATGATGGGTGCATATGTTTATAATGCAACGAAAAGATTTCAAGTGTGAATCTCACCAGGTTTGTGCCCACGTAACTGTGCTGCATCCAGGTGTGCAAGTTACTGATTGTGTAGCACAGGTCATTCTCCACCATATGAATCTCCGACAGCACCGCCTCAAACTTGGGCTGTCAGAAAGAAGAAATAAATGCATCAATTGAAACTTGTGTGTGTCAAATTTTAAGAAGCTACTTCAAACTGAACAGTCTACTTGTTGACCTGCACGTGCGTGTTAATACCTTAGCAAGGTCTTCATGTAGTGCTTCTAAAATCTGCGCTTCATTGTCTTCAAGCATTGACAGCATGGCCTCTAACTGAGTTAGACGAAAGTGGATCGGAAGAGTCACTCCTGAGCGGAAAGCGCCCCGCAGCCTCTCCACCACCTGTTTGTGGCTCTCCATTGTGAGCAAGCCTGTTTGACATGGGGTTGAGTAGAGAACATGTTAATCTCCTTATTCGTTTACCGAGTTATTTGAGGGATGCTGAGAAATCATTGAGACAATCGCATTTATTACTGGAAGTAGACGAGCCTGTAATGGTCTTCTAAAGAAATAAAGCAGGATTGTATGTAAATGTGCTAGTTTAATTCCTCCAGGGGGCGCGTGAAACCCACCAACAAAATCCTCCACTAGACATTTAAAACATTACATAAAATCTAAACTTTTAAAAAAAAAACCAATAATAAAAAACAGTCAAAATAAAAAATAAAAAAAATATAAAACTCAGGTTAAAAAAAAACATAAAAACGCAAAACATTTTGAGAATTGTTATTTAGATCATTTGTACCCGACACATGATAAAAACTTCCGGGCGGTTAAGCCTCGCCCATTTTAGACGTTTTCATAGTGATTGTTTATTTACCGAACTATCTTTCTTCACATAGTTTGAGACAAATTAGACAAAATCTTCCCTTAAAATAAACCAAACATAATCACAGAGAGAGACACGAGAGCTCGTTGGTATGGTACATGTCACACAATAAACATTTTCAAGTTAGCCAATGCATAATAAAGTATCACAACAGATGTATGTTTACTCTCTGCTAGCCGACAAACCAATAACTCTGCATAAAATGAAGTAAGGCGTAAAATGAAGGATAACTTCTGAAACAAACAAAACATAGTTGGTTTCAAAACATTTGTTTACCACGGATCAGCGGTTTATTTGAATGTTGTTGATGCAAGCGAGGCATATTTCACAAAGGCAAGACACTCTTTAAACTTACCTTTAAAAAATAAAATCACTTAAGAGTCAAACGTCTAGATTTCACTGTTGCACTGCATTTGACTGTATCACATGAAGAGAAAGAGTAGTTCCGGGTTTTCTTTTTTATTCAGCAAATTCAAGTTTGTCGGGTTTGACATAAGCCCAGACTGACCTTCTTGAAAAACCTGCTATTGCCTTAATTTATAGCCCAAAAAACATTAAAGGACTAAAACGCACCATCAGTAGCATTAAAAGAGCAAAGCAGCAGAGCAGAAGTTTAAAGTTTGCAGCTTTTTGCATATCAATTATTTATTAATTAAAACAACTATTAATGCACGCAACATGAGTTTCTTACAAAGGGTCACGACACAGTTGATCATATTTAAATGAAATGAAAGCTAAAAACCAACTACATACAAATATAGTGATAACAATAACTGGGGTTTGAATATTGTGTTCTTATAGCGTGATCTCTCTATTTCCAGTAACACATTTGGTAATGGACAGGTGCAGACTGCAGCTGTTAATGTTTTGATTAACAAAATGAGTCAGTTTAACGCTTGAAAGGTTCAGTAGTGTCATATGGTCGTTTCGCTGGGCTGAACTAAGTCTTTAGGCTTATATTTTTAACCCCTTGTGTGGGAATAGTTTCAGAATGTTCCCCCAGGGAATTTCCGTTTGACCCCACAGCTCTCGTCTTCTTTTTATTTCTTGGTATACAGTTTGTACATGTTGTTTGGTGTTATTTTCCTATCACACACTTTGAAACAGTCATCATTTATTGTATCATATTTTTAAATGCTGTTTTGTTGTTCATGTTGAATATGACCATACATAAATGATCACAATGGTTCATCTGGTTTCATTAAATAACATCAGTTATATGGATCTTAAATGGTGTCTCATTTTTCATGAACGCTGGAGTAAGATTATCATGCCTAGATTCTTGTTTAAAATACTTTTTGTGTCTTTTTGCATGATTTCACCACCATTCAAATGTTATAAAACCTTCTCTAATAATTTAAGGCATCTTATCCTGGTTACATGATGTCTTAAAGATGTCATGTGTTCTCATACTCAGTTCCTAGGGTCACAGGTCTGCAGAGTTTAGCTCCAACCATCTCCAACCAAAAGCTGCTTGGACATTTCTGGTGATCCTGAAGGCCTTGAATAGCTGAATCGGGGGGTGTTTATTTAGGGTTAGAGCAATGCAGACCTGTAGCCCTCCAGGTATTGAGTTTGAAACCAGTTTTCTAAATGTTATCTAACACAATAGGACAATTGTGCATACAATTAATACAACAAACCTGATGGAAAAGACACTGACTTCTATTGACCTACACACACATTTTAAACTCAGCCCTCTCTGTACAGACTAAAATTAAATCTTCTTCAAAAACTTTTTAAATGAAAATTTTATTGTTTTTTTGTGATCCTGTAAATGTGATTTATGTTTAAAATTATACATTGCATTGTGGTTATCACAATTGTAACTGCTTATGGTCATCACAGTGGTCATCTGGCGTAACCTTCATGCAAATTCAAAACAATCAGAGACTATGAGACTATAAATGTGCAAGGCAGCTGATAGAGTAACATTTGAAGAATACACTGTTATTTCTTTTGTTCTTCCTAAAGTGTGAGTTCTTAAGGAGACTTTTTTTTAAATCTGAATAAATATTTTCAAAATGTAATATGAATTCAACTTTTTATTGCAGGTATAAAATGTAAAAAATGGAGACTATTGAAAGCACAGTTCAAAAAAGACCTGGTGAAACACTGAGCCTATCCTGTCGTGGATCTGGATTCAGCTTTGGCTGCTGCCTTATGCACTGGGTTAGACAGCAAGCTGGAAAACCACTCGTGTGGATGGGTCTTGCCTATATAGTGGAACACAATATAAAGCAGATTCTTTGAAGGGGAGAATTGAAATCACCAGAGATGATTAAAAAGCATGGTTTATATGAAACTGTCAGGACTGACAGCGGAGGACACAGCCGTGTATTACTGTGCAAAAGACGCACAACAACACAAAGCCCCTGTGAGGCTGAACAAAACCAAGCTGAACTAAGGCCTTTTTTTATTTTTACAGGTGGCAGTGTTATACAGAACATTTCATGCATCACAGAAAGTAAAATACAAATTTAATGTCAACAATTTACATATTGTTTTTCACTATTTAAATAATTGTTTTCTGTTCCCTAAAAAATAACATGTAAATATGCAATAATGCACACCTAATGTTACTTTATAAGTTTACTGCTTCTCTGGAGTCTTATCTCACAACAAGAGTGTTTGGAAGGATTTATTTTCATAATGCAGACATTACGCCTTAGAACAGGCATTGAACTATAATGTAATATATGGTAATTGTACAGTAATTAATAATGTAATAATTCAACAGCAAAATTATTTAATAATATACACAATATAGCCTACTCTGCCACTGCATTATACTCTTATTTGCTGGTGTGTTTTATTGTGATCGATGAATTTAAAAATATAAAAAGTTAATTAAAACATTTAGTAACACAAACTCCAATGCTAAGGTAAACTGCAACAACAATGATGCAGATGATCGCCCCAATGACGGCAAAAATATTGGCAGTCAGAGCACAGCAGCCGAACCTTCTGGCACCATTGATTAATGACAAGTAGACAAAATGTATTTCACAGAAAGTTCTTATTGTTTTATATATCTGACTTACTTTTATAAGTGAATGGGCAGGAAACCACAGCCCACACCAATAGTGGTCTCTGAAACCTGTCATGTGTTCAATAACCTCTTTATGGACCTAAGTACATATTAATACTTACTGACCTGTTTTGTAGTGAACAATATGTGCACACAACAAAGGTTCTGAAATGTAATCTAAATGCATGTATTTAAACAATAGTGGAAAAGTATAAACTGTTATATTGTTAAAGAAAGATATGTAGAACCATTGGTGTCTTTTACCATCACGTGTATTTTACCTCTATAGATTTTCTCAGTTGCTGTGGTACACTTCTCAGATCACAATTGAAATTTTTAAAACCGCTGTTTAACCTCCATGTCAAGTAATCACTTGTGCACATTATGAAAGCAATTTTTGAACAAACTGCTAATGTTTTGGTACATTTGTGCATTTGATTATGTGCTGTCTGCTCTTTCCTACACAATCAGTTGTTTATGTAATGTTCATCAAAATATGTTACACTGGTTCTCTCTTAAATATACTTACCCCCAAAATGTATTATCATCAGCTCTATTAGTAGTTAAATGCAAACTGGTTGAACCAGTCATCACATTTTCTATACTGTACATTTCAAATCTAGTTTTATAGAGCCATTGTTAGATCTAACTATGACTTGCGATTCAACTAATGATCCACTCCCTGCTACTCAGCATAGAGGTACAAGGTTTATGCCTTCAGAGGCTGGAAAAGACTTTCTGTTTCTGCATCGCATGGAAAGATTTATAAAGTGGCCCCGGGACATCAGGAGGTGTCAAAAAGACTGCACTTTGTTTTCTTTGTGTCCAGTTAAATTTTGTTGTTTTTTCCCCTTGTGCTGTAATATTTTTGGTTCGCAATGATATGTAATTGTATTTTGACAGTAAAAGGTTAAATGTGAATCGTGTCCAATCACTTGTGATCAATATTCCAGTAATGTGTATCCTGTATACTGTTGAAATACAGAAAAAGTGCATCCATGTGCATTTGTCATGGTCATTAAAACGTCTCTTAAATAAGTTTTCTTCTTAATTTCTTAAATAAGGATGATTTAAGAAATAAAACCATCTAAGAAGAACTGTAGCTTTGGGTTATGTATGCCTTTAGACACAGTAACAGGGCTCTATGCAAATTGTTTATTTCCTCCTTGGTGTGAAAGAGTGGTATATAAACAGATCACTCCAGCTCAGCTTAAGTTTTAAGTCATGTTTTGGTCACATTTTTTAATGCTGCTGCTTGCAGCTGTCCCATGTAAGTCTCACTAGCCACAGCACTTTGAAATTAGTGAAACTAAAATGTGTTTTAATGTTTTATTTACCAAGTCACTTTTTACCAGGTGTTCACTGTGTTGAACTGACTCAGCCTGCATCCAGTGTTGTCAGGCCTGGTGAGGCTTTGACTCTGTCCTGTAAGGTGTCTGGATATTCAGTGACTGACAGCAGCTACTGCACTCACTGGATACGACAGGCTGCAGGAAAACCTCTGGAATGGGTTGGAAGGATTTGTTATGATGGTAGCACATACTACAGTGATAAACTGAAAAGCACATTTCAAGTTACTAGAGACACTTCCAGCAACACAGTGACTCTACAAGGACAGAATATGAAGAGTGAGGACACAGCTGTGTATTACTGTGCCCGAGAGTCACAGTGATATAAACCACAAGCACTTCTGTTCAAAAACATTTCTTACATACAGTTCCATTCAAATATAATTCTCATACGTTCATATTTATTACCTATTTGGTGGGCAAGAGAGTGGCCTAACAATAAGGTTTTTTGCCCATCAAATCATCAAATGCATTGTACAGATGATTTGTACTGTTAAACATCAGGATGTAAACTGGTAACATATCATCAATGGCCCCACACTGTGAAGTTTTCAACCCAAAACAAAATACTTAGTAGCACCAGGATTATCAATATCCTGAAAGAGAACCATTTCTATAATACTATCAAACACTTCCTGCTTTGTTTATAGACTTGTCCAACATAAGATTAAACTAAGCAGGAAACCCACATTTCATTGATGTTTGTGGATATGTTGATGGCTTTCTCTCAACATGTTAAAAATAATAATGTGGTATCACAGGAAATTTTGATTTACGTACACAAACTAGTGTAGGACTATTTTAAAATTGAAACAAACATTTAGTGGAATATAGGTGGATAGTCGGTACAGTAATACATCTTTTATAAATTATTGAACGAGATATTTACAATGACATACAATCATAACGTTAATCGTTGATGTAATGTTGTTCTGTTAATGTTACAATAGGGGACGCTGTCTCCCTTCATAAACATTTTCACGCTTATCATTTTGGTATCAGCAGAATTACAAATGGCAGCTTCTGTTTTTTTCATATTATTAACTTGCTGTTGCTGATGTCACTTGTTCTTTACCAACAATCCAATAATTAATAGCCTACTAACATATGGCACTTCTGCTTTGATTTCATATTACTGCCTGGAGTAAAGACAAGCACTAAAATCCCATACCTGTTCTATTCTGTGAAGAAATAAATCAACTATAAAGTATTCCAACGTTACTGGATTATTACAAGATAATGTCCTTGTGTTTTGATCATAAATTGTTAGAATTTAGGCGTGTTAATAGAAATAATAAAAAGGTCTTTGTGTAAAATGTCTGTTCCAAATGCAAACATGGGCATGAGCCAGTTTATTTACATTCCTCTGATCACAAGAGAGAGGAAAGAGCAAATGCATATAAAACTTTCATCATGATCTCTGCACTTGTAATGTTGCCTTTAGCAGGTTTGAACTGTAAGTTGTTTTTTTATTATTGCTGCAGATCTTTTCAAAGCGTGTAAACATAAATCTGAAAGCCCTTTTATTTTTACATTTTCACGAGGTATTCATTCATTTGAACTTTCTCAGCCAGAGTTTTAATCTGTTCTGTTTTTAAGTTTACGGTTGAAAAACAGACACAGGATGCACCTGCTCTTTCATATGAGATCACATGTTTCTCTGTTTCTGTCTCCTCTTCTGGGGTCTGTCATGTTTGATTCAATTATGAAGCAACATTTACACACATATACTTCTTATTCTCTATTTACTATATTATTAAGTTGACACAGTAAACTGCATGGCTGTTTGTGAGCAGACATATGCTCAGCTAACCATCAAATAAAATAAATACCATATTTTTGGTATCCCATTTGCAGAGAATTCAAAATTAGACACATAGCATACTGTGGTAGGGAATGGAAAGATTGTTGTTTGAAGTTTGGCCTTTCAAGTCATAAATGCACCCTGTGACGTCCCAATGCAAATCCAAACAGTCATGTGTGCTTGATATTTATGTGCCTTTGACCTGATCTGCACATCAGCATTTACAAGATGAGGAACACACTCTGCCTGCTGCTCTCGCTCAGCCTAAACTGTGAGGTTAACCGCAAACATTCAACATTTCATTAGTTCTACTTAAATATATTACAATATCCATTGTATTTGAGTCCATTGAAAGCACAGTTCAGAAGATGCCTGGAGATACTTTGATTCTTTCCTGTCGTGGATCTGGATTCAGCTTTGACTGCTGTAGCAAGCACTGGATCAGACAGCAGGATGGAAAACCACTCGTGTGGATGGGACGTGTTCATCCTAATGGTCAAGGCCATGATTACTCCAAATCCTTTGAAGGGCGAATTGAAATCACCAGAGATAATTCAAAGAGTATGACATACTTGAAACTGTCAGGACTGACAGCAGAGGATACAGTCAAGTATTACTGTGCAAAACAAGCACATCAACACAAAACACTTGTAGGGTTGAACAAAAACTATTTTGAAAACACTGATGCATTTGATATCTTGCTGCTAGAGGTCAACAGGTGGCAGCAAAGGATGATAAGAAAATTAACATGCTTACATCTTCCCATAAACCATATTGTTGTTTTACACATAAGCATTACATATAAAATTATATTTGTTAGATGGCATACCTAGATCATATTATGGCAAAAAAGCAGGGAACCAGGAGAATTGCCAGGAAACAAAAAAATACTTTTTTAATTAGTTTGCCTAATATCATGTCCACATTATTCATGTTAGTCACTTTATTTTCTGTAGTTGTTTGTCAATTTTTATGTTTCCCTTCATGAAATCCTTTTACATACTTTTAAATACTTTCTTACATGTAACATCAAAGGAATATTCTGGGTCAGGTTTGCATCATTCGTGGAATGTGTTTTAGGCTGTCAGTTACCATTGAAAACAATTTCTGCTCTCATTTAATCGTATTTAACTTGAATGTTATTTGATTCTTGTTACAATGTTTTATAAATAAATTCAATGATTTGATACAATAAACTAATGTAGCCTACAATTTAGGAAGTTTGACTTATGTTCATCATCACAGTGTTCGTGTTTTATTCTGCAAATACATGATGGGAACTTTGAGAATAATATTCCCTAATCTATTTCACACAATTTATTTTAATACATGAAAATGATACTCAATCTAAAGAAAGATGCAGCAATGATGTCATGCAATATGTTATAATTTCATTCTGTTGTTTTATTGTTTGTTTTAATGACATAATACTTCTGCACTAAGGAGCTCAAAATGCAAATCTAAGGTCTGGTTGCCCTCTCCAGTATAAATGTGCTCCTCAGGTGGATCTGGGGGAACTTTAGCACCTCCAGAATGAAGAGAACACTCTTCTTATTCATTGAACTCTGCTGGAGACTCTGTGAGTGTCTCAATGTTACATTCTAACTCCTAACACTGCGTTTGTTTATCCTCTTTTTATTTGTCTTTAGTTGGTTTTAACTCCTTCGCTTTCCATCTTGGTTATTTTTTCTCTTTATTAGGTGTCCAGTGTCAGAGTTTGGAGTCCATTCCTAAATCTCCAGTACTTCAAAAGATTGGAGAAACTCTAAGCATCTCATGTAGGGCTGTAGGATACAATTTTGGTAGTTATGGAATGAGCTGGATACAACAACCTACTGGAAAGCCCTTAAAATGGATTGGGCATATCGACACTTCCAATGGACAGACATGGTATGAGAAAAGCATTGAGGGAAGAATAGAAATAACAAAAGACAACAGCAAAGGTGTTTCGTATCTGAAACTTTCTGGTCTGACAGTAGAGGATTCTGCTGTGTATTACTGTGCTCGACGAACACAGTGATACATTGAGTGTTACAGATATACAGAAACCTAAAGGACCATAACTGACAATGTTGCATATGCATTCCCCATTCGAGAGGTGGCAGCACAGAACATCAAAACAACAGTGAGGACACTAACACAGTCTACATTGGACAGTCTAAATTAATTGAAAATAGCTTGATAGACATTTACAGTGTAATTATATATAATTATAATTATACAATAATTATTTCAGTTCAAGTTCATTTTATTTGTATTCCATTTTACTTCCATTTTTTCTTTTGATTTATTCAAATGCAATTTTATTATTTAATTGAGAAATCAACATTAAGTAGGCGATGAGTTGAAAATGGGGAGTGTTTATATGACTGGAAAAACTTTGCACTATGACACTCAGATACAATGAGGGGTTGTATGCAAATATTCCTCCCCATGAGTTTAAAACACGAGTCAATATAAACAGTTTGATCTTGAGAACCTAATCTCCTCTCGAATCATGTTGCACTCATATCTGTTTTTGCTGCTGTCAGCACTGCTGACTTGTAAGTACTAATACCTAGACCTATAGCAGATTTTTACAATGCTTTTCTAAGCGATTCATCATTTAATATTTTTACTAGGTGTCCATTGTGTTGAACTGACTCAGCCTGCAACCCGTGCTGTCAGGCCTAGTGAGGCTTTGACTCTGTCCTGTAAGGTATCTGGATATTCACTGACTGACAGCAGCTACTGCACTAACTGGATAGGACAGGCTGCTGGAAAACCTCTGGAATGGATTGGATGGATTTGTAGTAGTGGTAGCACACACATCAGTGAAAAACTGAAGAGCTCATTTCAAATTACCAGAGACACATCAAGCAACACATTGACTCTACAAGGACAGAATATGAGGACTGAATACACAGCTGTTTATTACTGTGCCAGACAATACAGACACTGATGTAAACCACAAGCACTTCTATTCAAAAACATGAATGCAATGTTGACAGGGTATAGCTAGCTAATTTTCCCTTCAAGAGCTGGTGGCACAGAGTAACAAATACAGTGAAGACACTGTTGCACTTTATCTAAACTCATTTCTTAAACATGTAATATTTAATCAGTGATTCATAATGACTAAAACTTGAAAAGAGTGGACTGAGCAGTTACATCTCTAGAATTTCCACATTATGTATAATAAAATATAAAAGACAAAAAATACTTCTAATGTTTGCATTTAGTTAAAGGGGGCATGCAACAGTGTTTCATGCATTCTGACTTATGTGCTTAAGTGCTCTCTTCTCATACTTGACATGGTCAAGTTGTCAAAAAACGAGTTGGACTTATGAAGTAGCATTTCTGTGCTCAATAAACCCCCACGTTCATATGGGTTTTGGAAAGTTTTTTTTTCCCTTTGTAAATCCCTTTCGTAAATCCCTTTCGTAAATCCCTTTCGTAGCAACTTTTCTTAGTTCCTGCAATCAAGTTCGTAAGAATGTAGAAGGAAGGACGCGGGTCAGCGTGGACCGGGAGACAAGAATCACTTTATTTCGATTCTGTGCATAACACACGGCGCCAATGCGCTCTGGTATACAAATTAAACAAAAACTTCTTCGACTTTTCCAGATCACGGTCCGTAAGAATTTCCACTTCAGATTGCCGGATACTATCCACAACTTGCAGTCGTCAGGTCTCCCAGTCCGTCTCTCTCAACTCCTAAACTGTGAGCCTTTAAGCTGTCTCCTCACCAATAACTGTAATGAGACGCAGGTGACCTTAATCTGCAATCGACCTACTTGCTTACTGTTTTTCCCGTGTCTCTCCTCCTCCCCGGACAGACGTCACTAAACCACGCACCCTGTGAAGATTTCACATCACCCTCAGTAATGTTTGGGTTAAGTTTATATAATTTTGTTTACATGTTTGTGTGGTTAATTTAGTGGAAATGTTTTCTGTTCTTTTTCGACAAATGATCCAGATTGACTGGAGTAATATTCTGAGTAACAGGTAAATACTGTTCCTCTACCTCCTCTTCTTCCTTAACCACCCTGATCAAATTTACCCTGGCCGACTCGGGTTGTGGGAACCATTCCTTCAAGAGATTAATATGCAGGACTCTATGGGTGACCCACCCGGAGTAACAATCTCATAAGTTACAGGCCCTCATTTTTTCCTAACCTTGAATGGACCTTGCCATCTACCTAACGTTC
Organism: Triplophysa siluroides; assembly: GCA_006030095.1. NCBI lineage: Eukaryota > Metazoa > Chordata > Actinopteri > Cypriniformes > Nemacheilidae > Triplophysa > Triplophysa siluroides. Next base: position 16,630 of record VCII01000286.1, read on the forward strand.
TCTTCGGGGAAGCATGACTAAAACCTGCTGACCTACATCAAAAGATCGCTGTTTAGTCTTTACATCATACCAGCATTTCTGGCTAAGCTGTGACTCTTGCAAGTGTTCTACAGCCAATTTGGTCATTTCACTTAATTTCTCCCTCATTTGCAACACATAATCAATAACATTGACTCCACTAGACATCTGTGAACTTTGCTCCCAGGTCTCTTTCAGCAGAGCCAAAGGGCCCCGCACATCATGGCCATACATCAATTGAAAGGGAGAGAACCCCGTGGAAGCCTGTGGAACCTCCCTATATGCAAATAATAAATAAGGCAACCACTGGTCCCAATCGGATCCTGTGTCTCCCACAAATTTACGTAGCATTTGTACCAGGGTTTGATTAAATCTTTCAACAAGACCGTCAGTTTCTGGATGGTAAGGTGTGGTCTTTATACCTTTTATACCCATCAATTGATAAATCTGTTGCAACAACTTTGAGGTGAAATTAGTCCCTCGGTCCGTCAATATTTCTAGTGGAAAACCCACTCTAGCAAAGAAAACTGAACCAAACAGAAAGCTACAGATTTGGCTTTAAAATTCTTTAATGGGAAAGCCTCAGGGTAACGCGTTGCGTAATCACAAATGACCAACATGGGACCCCGAGGAGTGGTATACTGGCACTCTGGACATGTCCTACAGAATTCCGCTATATCTCTAGTCATGCCTGGCCAAATTTTTTTTTTGCCGATTCTGTGATACATTTTACGACGACCAAGATGACCTGCCCAAGGTATAGTATGTCCCATCGTTAAAACAGTCTGGCGTACACGAAAGGGAAGAACCAGCTGCTGTCCCTTCTTAGTCTGACGATACAAAATATTATTATGCAGACAAAAAGAAAGACCTCTAACCGACACGGTCTTCCTCCCATACTGTACTTGTTGTGCCACTCGAGAATATATCTGAGAAATCTCAGAGTCGGATTGTTGCAATTCAGACACGTCATCTGGTAGTTGCCACTTAGTGCTCAAGTTATCCGTTTCTTCCTTGTCGGTAATTGGTACTACCATTCCTTCAAACTTGTCTAATCTTTTCAGTGCTTTGGACTTTACAGGTTTTACTGGACAAGTTGGCAACTCACAATCATAGAAAGGAAGGCCAGTCAAAGGATTTTCTTCATTCACTTCCAAACCCATCTTAGATTTTGCACGTGTTAACACCACATTACAGGTATTCCAAGGGGGCAATAAATCTAGCAAAACAGGACAATCATGGCCAATAATCACTGAATAGGGCAGATTTGAGGCTAACCCCACTCTCATTAAATATGACTGCCCCTTTACTCCTAAATGTACCTCAGCAGTTGGATAAGCTTGTTCTTTACCATGGATACATTTGACCATAACAGGAGAATCATTATTTATGAAACCTTCAGATACAAGATGTGTTTCTATTAGGGTTTGTGTAGAGCCTGTATCCACTAAAGCAGCTACCTTGTGCCCATTAACTTCCACCGGAATTGTAACAACACCTGGCAGCGGAGTCACTCTAGCTCAGGCTTAACCCCAAGAGGAACATAACCAACATTAGCAAACTTTTTACTCAGATTTGGACACATTGGTTTTTTTATGGCCTAACTGGCCACAACTATAACACTTCATTGTCCCACCTGTAGTTACATAAGTATTCTCATTTGGTTTTAGATGTCCATTCTCTTACCCCCTTATTGCATGGAGGTTGTCTTACGAGGAGGAAACTTATCCTTAGCCTTCCACTGGGAGAAACTCCAAAGCTCTGTTCTCCGCCTTGCTGCTACAAAGATATCTGCCAATCGAGACGCTTCCTCAGCAGAAGATGGATCATGTTCCCTAATCCAAGTTTGCAGTTCAGGACACAACATTCTCACAAATTGTTCCATGATAACAGTCTCGGCAACCTGTGGTACTGTCCTTTGGTCAGGTTCCACCCATTTGTAGAACAGATCTTTTAAGCGGACATACAGTTCCTTAGGAGTTTCTTCCACTTGCACCTCTAGGGAGCGGAATCTTTGTCGATAAGTCTCACAATTAATGGAATATTTCCTCAATATAGCTTCTTTCACCTGCTTGTAGTCGTTCACTTGTGCTACCTCCATAGCCACATAGGCCGCACGGGCTTTACCAGTGAGAAGCGGGACCAGGCGTATAGCCCATTCTCCTTTAGGCCATTTGCAAACTCCAGCAATTCGTTCAAATGTAGTCAAATAAGGTTCTATATCGTCTGACTCACAGAATTTCGATATCTTTGGCTCCTTCAAGAAACTAGCTGCACTTGAAGACCGCACCACATCAGAAGCTCCAATAGATACATCCAGACCAGCTCCATCCGCGACTCCCGAAGACGGACACCGACCTTCACCTTCTCCAGGCTGTAGATTTTCCGGTGAGGTACGCTGATTTAATTCTAATTGAAGCAACCGAAACTGATGTTGCAGTGACTTCCATCTGGTTTCTTGTCGCTCCGTCTCTTGTTCTTGATGAGCTAGTCTTTCTTGTTGATTCACCAGTAATTTTTGGAACATGTCCTTTAACTCAACAATATCTGTGGAAGCCCTCTCCAGAGACACTTGCCCCGCAGCACCAGCATTGGCCCCTTGCAGTTCTTCTCCATCTTGAACCGGATCAACCTGGGCCAGCATCTCAGCACGTGCTCGTTTTGGGCTCATGATAACTGAAGTTTCTGCACCGTCCCCTTACTGGAAAATCCCACCACTGCCACCATATTGTGGGGACGTGACCAGAAAAGCAGGAGACAAGGCTTGCATTTCTACAAAAACTTCTTTATTATGAATTGCCATACACCATAGCTGACCCTCCTCACGGAGGGGCCCAGCCAGCACTCCCAAAAACACAGAGAGGCAGCCTTTTCTACCCAGAGGATCAAACCAATTTAATTAAATGGGTGACAATTGAAATTCATATACATAAACAGTAAAACCTGTAAAGTCCAAAGCACTGAAAAGATTAGACAAGTTTAAAGGAATGGTAGTACCAATTACCGACAAGGAAGAAACGGATAACTTGAGCACTAAGTGGCAACTACCAGATGACGTGTCTGAATTGCAACAATCCGACTCTGAGATTTCTCAGATATATTCTCGAGTGGCACAACAAGTACAGTATGGGAGGAAGACCGTGTCGGTTAGAGGTCTTTCTTTTTGTCTGCATAATAATATTTTGTATCGTCAGACTAAGAAGGGACAGCAGCTGGTTCTTCCCTTTCGTGTACGCCAGACTGTTTTAACGATGGGACATACTATACCTTGGGCAGGTCATCTTGGTCGTCGTAAAATGTATCACAGAATCTGCAAACATTTTTTTTGGCCAGGCATGACTTGAGATATAGCGGAATTCTGTAGGACATGTCCAGAGTGCCAGTATACCACTCCTCGGGGTCCCCCCAAAGCGCCTTTAATGCCTTTGCCAGTAATAGAAGTGCCCTTTTTCAACGTCTAGGCATGGATATTGTAGGCCCACTAGAGAGAAGCAAAGCGGGTAACAGATACATGTTGGTCATTTGTGATTGCGCAACGCGTTACCCTGAGGCTTTCCCATTAAAGAATATTAAAGCCAAATCTGCAGCTTTCTGTTTGGTTCAGTTCTTTTGCTAGAGTGGGTTTTCCGCTAGAAATATTGACGGACCGAGGGACTAATTTCACCTCAAAGTTGTTGCAACAGATTTATCAATTGTTGGGTATAAAAGGTATAAAGACCACACCTTACCATCCAGAAACTAACGGTCTTGTTGAAAGATTTAATCAAACCCTGGTACAAATGCTACGTAAATTTGTGGGAGACACAGGATTCAATTGGGACCAGTGGTTGCCTTATTTATTATTTGCATATAGGGAGGTTCCACAGGCTTCCACGGGGTTCTCTCCCTTTCAATTGATGTATGGCCATGATGTGCGGGGCCCTTTGGCTCTGCTGAAAGAGACCTGGGAGCAACTCTGTTCGGAGACAGTCCTCCTCTGGGGCTGTCTCTGGAACAGACAACAGCTGCTCAGAGCTCTAAGGGCTCTGTGTGCGGTCATGAAACAACGCGGTATGCGCGTAGGACACAGCACGTAGAGGTTGGGTCTTTCTCCCGGAGGGGAGCGCCTGCAGGCTCACCATCTGACGGAAATAACGATGGGAACCTTGAGCACGTAACTGGGCCTGGGTCTTAGGATCACGTGAGAGTTACCAAGGCCAATTTTAGGCACCCCGAGGACACGGAAGCCTGGAGGTTCCCCATCCTCTTGATGGAGAGAGCGCCGTCAGGAGCGCAGTCTTCATCGTACCAGGAAGAGGCGTCTCCGAGGGGCTCGAACGCTCAAGAGGGTGTGCGAGGTGGATTTACCCTCCTCGCACCTAGAGGAACCTAGTGACCAGGTCGAGCTGACCGAGAAACTTACCCTCCACATGATCGTGCTGAGCGGCTAAGCGGCTACACACACTTCAATGTGGACGAGGAGAGGTTACTCTCTAGTCTCTGTTGTAAAAATGTCAACACTAACCTGATCGGCAACTCCGTGGGTTCTCTCCTTGGGAGGAACACCAGGATGAGAAGAGACGCCACTCGTAAGCCATAAGCTGCATGGCGGGGGCTCTAGCCAGCCGGATGGTCTTATGGACCGTCGGCGGCAAGCCACTCAAACTTTCCTCGTCCCGTCCAAGGACCAGGCATGGAGGATCCAGAGGCCTGGAAAGGGGGCCACACCGTGCCCTTCCCCTGCGGGAGATCGTCAGGGGAATCGGTCAGGGGGGCTGTCATCAGACCATCAGGTCTGGGAACCAAGTCTGGACAGGTTTGTGCAGGGAGGCTCACTGGGGGGAGGTCTCCTCTTGTCCCGCGGTCAGCTGTGCTGAGGGAACCCTCGGTCAGGGAGGCCCAAGCGAGGATGGATGGGGTTCAGGCAGTGTCCTGCCGAACCGCTCCCATCAAGCCGAACTGCGCGGAGATGGAGTCGCCATTCTCCACGGGGAGTTTCCTGCCGAGAGAGCGCATAGGCTGTCCGGTACAGGTTCTCCAGCATGAATGTGCTTGCAGAGACTTGTTGACTCCATAGGGGGAGGCGTCGGGCGGGTTGCGACTTTCGCAAAATGTGCTGTCCGACCGGACTAGCACATAAGTCCTGCACTAGGGGCAACAGCCTCCTCAGTGCCAGAGGACAGTCTACAACTCCAGGCACTATGTGCCGTCACAGTTGGGACCCGTCCAGTCCGCTACTGCGTGCCCGTTGCACACTGCCCCTCATCCCTTCAGGGAGGCGTCAGCCGTACCACGACGCGCCTCGACCTGCCCGAGCGGAACCCCTGCTCGGAAGGGTCCCCAGGAGCCTCCGAAGTGTTTCGGTAGGACCGCTGGACCCTACCTGATCCGTGCCAGGTAGTGCAGCACTGACTGTGCGCGCTCGCAGTGAGCCGCTGATATCCAGACAGAGTCTAGTTCCATACCGAGAGAAGAGGTGCTCAGCGTTAGGGTGAGCAGGCTCTTATCCCAGTTGACCTGAGGCCCAAGACGGTCTAGGTGCCGAAGCACGGGGTCTCTCGCGTACCCAACATCTCACGAGTGTGCCTAAGGCGACAGTCGTCGAGACAGTTGAGAATTCGCACGCCTGTATTTTCGCAGCGCGAGGTCTGTGGCAGTGTGCAACTCACTCATGCGAGTGGGGTCAGGCTTCCCTTCATCCAGGTCCTTCAGGGCTTTAGCCCGAAAGACCTGGAGGATCGCTATGGCGCGGAGGGCGGAAGCAGCCTGTCCAGCAGCGTTATAAGCCCCCCCGAAATATCGAGGAGAGCCTACAGGCTCTGGACGGGAGTCTAGTCGACGGTGACGCGGGCAGCGGTGCACCGCTACAGCACGCTCCACCTGGGGGACGTCAACATAGCCTCGGGCCGCTCCGCCCTCCAGGGAAGTCACAGCTGTAGAGCTCATGAGTGTGGAACGCGCCGAAAGGGGCGCATTCCACGACCTCGTGAGCTCCTCATGCACCTCCGGGAGAACGGCACCAGGGTGGTTCGCGGTTTTTCAGCGCGCCCCGCCCCCAGAGACCATTCGTTCAGCCTCGCGGCCGCCCGGGCTAGCTCAGCCGACATCTCCGCGTCGGTCCCATCACGAGCTCTACCGCTTGTGGGCGGGAGCTCGGAGAGATCGTCCGCGTCAGATGCCAGTAGGCAGCTGTCCGATGCCGCGACAGAGATTTCGTCCTCATCCCGTTTACGAGCCTTCCCGCTATGGAACGGTCAACCGCCGCCCATCGGGGACGCACCAGGTGAGCGAACTGGGGTATGGGCGGTCCGCCGAGCCGGAGCTGGCGGAGCGACATCCATAGAGATCCCCATATCACCCCCGCTGCTCGTCGAGGCAGTCGACCTCGCCGAAGCGGCAGTCAGACTCGCCTGACAAGCGAGCGGGTTGGCGGCAAAAGTCCCGAAGAACGTCGCCAGCCGTGACGCAACACCTTGATAGAAATGTCCTCGCAGACAGAACATATCATATCAACGAAACCGGCTTCAGCATGCTTGATGCCCAAACATGTGATGCGGGTTTCATGGCCGTCTGACTCGGGGATGAGTCTGCCGCACCTAAGGACACAGCTGCGAGACATGCTCAACAGCTGGAGAAATATGCTCTTTAAGAATAGGCTCTGTGGTAACTTGCAGAAATGTCGAGTGGAAGGCCGTCACGAGAAGGGATCCGCTGCTTCCGCGTCGTACCGGCAGGAGAAGAAACACTCTCGAAGATAATAACATGCAACATAAATTGCACTAGTTCCGAAGAACAAAAGGTGAGTGAATGACCGCCGCCATCTTCCTTTTATACCCGTATGCACGGGGCGGAGACTGGCGTGGGCGGGCCATTCGCCAATCCTATTGGCGTTCAGAAATTCCTCTCGGAGATGATAGGTTCTCAAGATCAAACCCCAGCCGTCTCTCAACACAACGTCGAGAGACTGACTGAAGGGGAACTGCTCTTTATCACATATGAATGTCCTTCCTCATAGAAACATTGAGCATCCTTGATATCTTGATTGACAGGAGTTTCATCCAATAAGCAGTAGCTATCCCATTCCAACAAAAGACCTAACTTTTCCGGTTGACTGAATTGTCATTGTGTTTTCAGACTTGTCGTTTTGTTTTCTGACTTGTTATTTTGTTTCCCGAATTGTTGTTGTGTTTTATGGTGTGCTATTTTGCTTTTAGATTTGTTATTTGTTTTGCTATTTGTTGTTTTGTTTGGCCATTTACGGCCACCGTAATTGTATATATAACAGCCTCTTCTTTAAATTTTCAGGTTGAATGTTGTACTGTGTTCTTGTGATTTGAATTCCCAGCTGTCTGTATGCAAATCTCCTGTTCCATATGTAAACAGTGGGTATGAGTCAGATTAAATACATTCCTCTGATTATTAGATGAGTGAGATACTTTTATTCTGTCAACCACACTGTGAAATACAGCATGTTCTCTTCATCTTTAGTGTTGCTTCTGGCAGTAGTTTATTGTACGTATTTGATTTTCATTCCTTATGCCGTAGATTGCGATAAATTAAATTGACAGTATTAAACTGAATTTCCTTTTCTGAAGCAAATTCTGATTCTGATATACTTTTCAACAGGTACTAATGCAGAGGAACTCACTCAACCTGAGTTTTTGACTGTTCGACCTGATGGATCTCTGACTATCAACTGTAAAGTCTCTTATTCAGTTACGAGCTATGCTACAAACTGGATCCGTCAGCCGTCAGGAAAAGCTCTGGAGTGGGTTGGGGTGATCTATTCTGGTGGAAGCACAGCCTACAAGGATTCCTTAAAAACCAAGTTCAGCATCACCAGAGACACCACTAATAATATAGTGACATTGAATGGAAACAATATGCAAGCTCAAGACACAGCTGTGTATTATTGTGCCAGATAACACAGTGACAGACTCTTACAGCATCCCTGTACAAAAACATTATTACTATAAAATACTTCAGGTTTTCACCAGGTTTTCAACTGATATGTGAAATGAAACAACAATTAATTACTATAATACTTTACACATTATCACAACTGATACTGAAATAAAACAATAATTACCCTAAATATTAATAATTCTATAAGCACTACTACTAAGACAGCAGGTGGCAGTAATTCATCATTTTACATTAGTTTAGTGTCAGTATGTAACTGCAGATTGCGACTAATGTAATATTTTTAATAGAATGGAAGATTTTGCTCATTTGATGTTTAATTCATTTTTCTTTAGGGTTTAATTGGCTTTGCCTAATTGTAAAGTGGACCTGAGGTGGTAGAAGGATACTCTAGAATTGTAGCAAGATTGATGCAAGACAGCCCAGGACACCAGGAGGTGTCAAAAAGACTGCACTTTGTCTTCTCTATGAGTCCTGTTTCATTTAGTAGTTGTTTTCCCCTTGTGCTGTAATATTTTTTGTTTCACAATGATATTTCGACAGTAAAAGGTGAAATGTGAATGTTGTCCAACCACTTGTGATCAATATTCCAGTAATGTGTATCCTGTATACTGTTTAAATACAGAAAAAGTGCATCCATGTGCATTTGTCATGGTCATTAAAACGTCTCTTAAATAAGTTTTCTTCTTAATTTCTTAAATAAGGATGATTCAAGAAATACAACCATCTAAGAAGAACTGTAGCTTTGGGTTATGTATGCCTTTAGACACAGTAACAGGGCTCTATGCAAATTGTTTATTTCCTCCTTGGTGTGAAAGAGTGGTATATAAACAGATCACTCCAGCTCAGCTTCAGTTTTAAGGCATGTTTTGGTCACATTTTTTAATGCTGCTGCTTGCAGCTGTCCCATGTAAGTCTCACTTATACTACAGTGATAAACTGAAAAGCACATTTCAAGTTACTAGAGACACTTCCAGCAACACAGTGACTCTACAAGGACAGAATATGAAGAGTGAGGACACAGCTGTGTATTACTGTGCCCGAGAGTCACAGTGATATAAACCACAAGCACTTCTGTTCAAAAACATTTCTTACGTACAGTTCCATTCAAATATAATTCTCATACGTTCATATTTTTTATCTATTTGGTGGGCAAGAGAGTGGCCAAACAATAAGGTTTTTAGCCGATCAAACCATCAAAATGCATTGTACAGATGATTTGTACTGTTAAACATTAGGATGTAAACTGGTAACATATCATCAATGGCCCCACACTGTGAAGTTTTCAACCCAAAACAAAATACTTAGTAGCACCAGGATTATCAATATCCCGAAAGAGAACCATTTCTATAATACTATCAAACACTTCCTGCTTTGTTTATAGACTTGTCCTACATAAGATTAAACTAAGCAGGAAACCCACATTTCATTGGTGTTTGTGGATATGTTGATGGCTTTCTCTCAACATGTTAAAAATAATAATGTGGTATCACAGGAAATTTTGATTTACGTAAACAAACTAGTGTAGGACTATTTTAAAATTGAAACAAACATTTAGTGGAATATAGGTGGATAGTCGGTACAGTAATACATCTTTTATAAATTATTGAACGAGATATTTACAATGACATACAATCATAACGTTAATCTTTGATGTAATGTTGTTCTGTTAATGTTACAATAATTTTCTCGCTTATCATTTTGGTATCAGCAGAATTACAAATGGCAGCTTCTGTTTTTTTCATATTATTAACTTGCTGTTGCTGATGTCACTTGTTCTTTACCAACAATCCAATAATTAATAGCCTACTAACATATGGCACTTCTGCTTTGATTTCATATTACTGCCTGGAGTAAAGACAAGCACTAAAAATCCCATTCCTGTTCTATTCTGTGAAGAAATAAATAAACTATAAAGTATTCCAACGTTACTGGATTATTACAAGATAATGATCTTGTATTTTGATCACAAATTGTTAGACTTTAGGCGTGTTAATAGAAATAATAAAAAGGTCTTTGTGTAAATTGTCTGTTCCAAATGCAAACATGGGCATGAGCCAGTTTATTTACATTCCTCTGATCACAAGAGAGAGGAAAGAGCAAATGCATATAAAACTCTCATCATGATCTCTGCACTTGTAGTGTTGCCTTTAGCAGGTTTGAACTAAGTTTTTTTTTTTATAATTGCTTCAGATGTTTTCAAAGCGTGTAAACATAAATCTGAAAGCCCTTTTATTTTTACATTTTCACAAGGTATTCATTCATTTAAACTCTCTCAGCCAGAGTTTTAATCTGTTCTGTTTTTAAGTTTACGGTTGAAAAACAGACACAGGATGCACCTGCTCTTTCATATGAGATCACATGTTTCTCTGTTTCTGTCTCCTCTTCTGTGGTCTGTCCTGTTTGATTCAGTTATGAAGCAACATTTACACACATATACTTCTCATTCTCTATTTATTATATTATCAAGTTGACACAGTAAACTGCATAGCTGTTTGTGAGCAGACATATGCTCAGCTAACCATCAAATAAAATAAATACCATATTTTTGGTATCCCATTTGCAGAGAATTCAAAATTAGACACATAACATACTGTGGTAGGGAATGGAAAGATTGTTGTATTGTTGTTAGTAGTTTGGCCTTTCAAGTCATAAATGCACACTGTGACGTCCCAATGCAAATCCAAACAGTCATGTGTGCTTGATATTTATGTGCCTTTGACCTGATCTGTACATCAGCATTTACAAGATGAGGAACACACTCTGCCTGCTGCTCTCGCTCAGCCTAAACTGTGAGGTTAACCGCAAACACATTTCATTAGTTCTACTTAAATATACTACAAATCAATCAAACAGACCTTTTCAATTTCCTATTTTTTTAGGTATAAATGGTCAAAGTATGGAGTCTATTGAAAGCACAGTTCAGAAGATGCCTGGAGATACTTTGATTCTTTCCTGTCGTGGATCTGGATTCAGCTTTGACTGCTCTAGCATGCACTGGATCAGACAGTAGGATGGAAAACCACTCGTGTGGATGGGACGTGTTCATTCTTATGTTCAAGGCCATGACTACTCCAAATCCTTTGAAGGGCGAATTGAAATCACCAGAGATAATTCAAAGAGTATGACATACTTGAAACTGTCAGGACTGACAGCAGAGGATACAGTCAAGTATTACTGTGCAAAACAAGCACATCAACACAAAACACTTGTAGGGTTGAACAAAAACTATTTTAAAAACACTGATGCATTTGATATCTTGCTGCTAGAGGTCAACAGGTGGCAGCAAAGGATGATAAGAAAATTAACATGCTTACATCTTCCCATAAACCATATTGTTGTTTTACACATAAGCATTACATATAAAATTATATTTGTTAGATGGCATACCTAGATCATATTATGGCAAAAAAGCAGGGAACCAGGAGAATTGCCAGGAAACATAAAAATACTTTTTTAATTAGTTTGCCTAATATCATGACCACATTATTCATGTTAGTCACTTTATTTTCTGTAGTTGTTTGTCAATTTTTATGTTTCCCTTCATGAAATCCTTTTACATCCTTTTAAATACTTTCTTACATGTAACATCAAAGGAATATTCTGGGTCAGGTTTACATCATTTGTGGAATGTGTTTTAGGCTGTCAGTTACCATTGAAAACTATTTCTGCTCTCATTTAATCGTATTTAACTTGAATGTTATTTGATTCTTGTTACAATGTTTTATAAATGAATTAAATTATTTGATACAATAAGCTAATGTAGCCTACAATTTAGGAAGTTTGGTTTATGTTCATCATCACAATGTTCGTGTTTTATTCTGCAAATTCATGATGGGAACTTTGAGAATAATATTCCCTAATCTATTTCACACAATTTATTTTAATACATGAAAATGATACTCAATCTAAAGAAAGATGCAGCAACAATGTCATGCAATACGTTATATTTTCATTCTGTTGTTTCAATGTTTGTTTTAATGACAAAATAATTCTTCACCAAGGAGCTCAAAATGCAAATCTAAGGTCTGGTTGCCCTATCCAGTATAAATGTGCTTCTCAGGTGGATCTGGGGGAACTTTAGCACATCCAGAATGAAGAGAACACTCTTCTTATTCATTGAACTCTGCTGGAGACTCTGTGAGTTTCTCAATGTTACATTCTAACTCCTAACACTGCGTTTGTTAATCTTCTTTTTATTTGTGTCTTTACTTTTTACTCCTTCGCTTTCATCTTGGTTATTTTTACTCTTTATAATGTGTCCAGTGACAGAGTTTGGAGTCCATTCCTAAATCTCCAGTACTTCAAAAGATTGGAGAAACTCTGAGCATCTCATGTAGGGCTGTAGGATACAATTTTGGTACTTATGGAATGAGCTGGATACAACATCCTACTGGAAAGCCCTTAAAATGGATTGGGCATATCGACACTTCCAATGGACAGACATGGTATGAGAAAAGCATTGAGGGAAGAATAGAAATAACAAAAGACAACAGCAAAGGTGTTTCGTATCTGAAACTTTCTGGTCTGACAGCAGAGGATTCTGCTGTGTATTACTGTGCTCGACGAACACAGTGATACATTGAGTGTTACAGATATACAGAAACCTAAAGCACCATAACTGACAATGTTGCATATGCATTCCCCATTCGAGAGGTGGCAGCACAGAACATCAAAACAACAGTGAGGAGACTAACACTGAGTGGACTAAAGTGTCTAAATTAATCGAAAATAACTTGATGGACATTTCAAGTAATAAAATATTTGCATTGTTAATAATTATTTCAAGTTCATTTTATTTGTATTCCATTTTACTTCCAAATTTGCTTTTGATTAATTTAAATGCAATTTTATTATTTTATTGGGAAATCGATCACTAAGAAGGTGATGAGTTGAAAATGAAGAGTGTTTGTATGACTAGAAAACTTTGTACAATGACACTCTATATAATGAGGGGTTGTATGCAAATATTCCTCCCCATGAGTTTAAAACACGAGTCAATATAAACAGTTTGATCTTGAGAACCTAATCTCCTCTCAAACCATGTTGTACTCATATCTGTTTTTGTTGCTTTCAGCAGACTTATGTTAAACGTGCTCTCTTCTCATGCTCGACATGGTCAACTTGTCAAAAAAACGAGTTGGACGTATGATGTAGAATTTCTGTGCTCAATACACCCCTCAACTCAATTTCATTGTTACAAAGCAACTGTACATGAGACATATTGACTATTAGCAAAACAATTAAAGTTATAAATGTAAAAACAAGAAATGGGTGTAAACACAGAAGACAGACATACCCACATACAAACGCTCCACACAAACAATATGCAACAGTGGAAAAGTATAAATTGTTGACTTTTTATATTCTGTATACCTATAATTAATCTTTAAACAAAGTGTAGAACCATCAGTGTCTTTTACCATCATGTGTACTTTACCCCTATAGTTTTTCAGGTGCTGTGGTACACTTCTCAGATCACAATGTAATTTTTCAAAACCGCTATTTAACCTCCACGTCAACTAATCACTTTATTTACTTTATATCACATTATGATTTTTTTTCATAACAAACTGTGTATGATTTGTTAAATTCGTGCATTTGATTATGTGCTGTCTGCTCTTCCTACATAATCAGTTGTTTATGTAATGTTCATTAAAATATGTTACATGGGTTCTCCCATCTGGCCGGCGCTACGGAGCACTGACCACCAGAACACACAAGAACAGTTTTTTCCCGCAGGCTATACTCAGCCTGAACAATTCAAAGCGTTTACTACACACTTTCCATCACATTGCACTCTTGCACATTGCACATAACATCTGGAAACTGTACATTGTAAGAAACAATAGGTTAAACCTGTAAATAACACATCTGTACACTATAAAAAATTATATGTTGTTTTTTGTCTTTATTTTTCACTTTTTGTATACAGTATGGTGCATACTTGTTTTTATTTAATTTCTCATTTTTTTCTATCTTAATGTATATTTGCACTATGTTTGCACCATGTGTACACTTTCTTCTGCACTAAACTCCTGTCACCAAGTCAAATTCCTTGTGTGTGTAAACATACTTGGCAATAAAGCTCCTTCTGATTCTGATTCTTAAATAGACTTACCCCCAAAATGAATGATCATCATTTCTTTTAGTCGTTTAATGCAAATTTATTGAACCAGTTATCATATTTTCTACACATTTCCATTGTTATATCCAACTATGACTTACGATTCAACGTATGCCTCACTCCCCCAGTTCTACTCAGCATAGAGGTACAAGGTCTATGCCTGCAGAGGCGGGAAAAGACATTGCAAAAGACTTTACATTTCTGCATTGCAAGAAAAGATTTATAAACTGGCCTGACAGCCCAGGACACCAGGAGGTGTCAAAAAGACTGCACTTTGTCTTCTCTATGTGTCCTGTTTAATTTTGTAGTTGTTTTCCCCTTGTGCTGTTATATTTTTGTTTCGCAATGATATTTCATTGTAATTTTGACAGTAAAAGGTTAAATGTGAATCGTGTCCAATCACTTGTGATCAATATTCCAGTAATGTGTATCCTGTATACTGTTGAAATACAGAAAAAGTGCATCCATGTGCATTTGTCATGGTCATTAAAACGTCTCTTAAATATTTTTTTTCCTTAATTTCTTAAATAAGGATGATTTAAGAAATACAACCATCTAAGAAGAACTGTAGCTTTGGGTTATGTATGCCTTTAGACACAGTAACAGGGCTCTATGCAAATTGTTTATTTCCTCCTTGGTGTGAAAGAGTGGTATATAAACAGATCACTCCAGCTCAGCTTAAGTTTTAAGTCATGTTTTGGTCACATTTTTTAATGCTGCTGCTTGCAGCTGTCCCATGTAAGTCTCACTAGCCACAGCACTTTGAAAATGAGTGAAACTAAAATGTGTTTTAATGTTTTATTTACCAAGTCATTTTTTTGCCAGGTGTTCACTGTGTTGAACTGACTCAGCCTGCATCCAGTGTTGTCAGGCCTGGTGAGGCTTTGACTCTGTCCTGTAAGGTGTCTGGATATTCAGTGACTAGCAGCTACTGCACTCACTGGATACGACAGGCTGCAGGAAAACCTCTGGAATGGGTTGGAGAGATTTGTTATGATGGTAGCACATACTACAGTGATAAACTGAAAAGCACATTTCAAGTTACTAGAGACACTTCCAGCAACACAGTGACTCTACAAGGACAGAATATGAAGAGTGAGGACACAGCTGTGTATTACTGTGCCCGAGAGTCACAGTGATATAAACCACAAGCACTTCTGTTCAAAAACACACATGAAAAGCACAAACCAAAGTTTCTGAAAAAAAAGAGAAAGTACATGAGCCTGTCTCTTTTTTAACATGATTAATTTCTGAATGATTACATGTTTGTAATATCTCACAGATAAGAATGTCGAAAAAATATTAGTAAAACAAATGGCATTTGCAAATAAACAATGCTAAAACAGCTTTTCTCAGTAACAACCTCACACTGTATAAAAAACACTGTGAAATGCCAGAATTAATTTATTTTACAATACAATTTTGCTCTGAAACCTGCATACAATGATGGAGAGTTTTGTATTTCAGCATCTAACATCAGGCTGTGTCATTGTTTGCAGGTGAAGTCAGTTTATGAAATCACAAAGATATAAATTTTGGTTGTGTGTGTCTCTGATAGCATATCTTTGCAGTATTTTAGAGATAGTTTCTTCCTTCAACAGTTTACAGAGAATTTGCTTCATACTTGAACTGTATAAAATGTGATTACAGATTCTGTTCATGGATCCTAATCCTGAATGGTATATGGGTTATTTAAAAACACTCTGGAACTGTCTCTTAATATAATCCAACCATTTTTGTTAATCTTTAAATTTCATATGTAGGCTCTATGTAAATGTTCTGTTATATGTAAACAGTGGGCATGAGTCAGTTTATGTACATGCCTGAGATCACTAGTGAGGAGGAACAGCTTCTAGTCATTAAAACACCATATTCACTGGAGCTTTAGTGTTGCTTCTGGCAAGTGTCAACTGTAAGTGTACGTTTTTACAATGTTTTATAAATAAATTAAATGATTTGATACAATAAACTACTGTTGTCACAAATTACTTGGAGAGAACCCAATTGCAGGCAGCGACACAGGAATCAATGGGTTAACAAGGGGTTTATTTAATAAAAAACAAACAGGAACAAAAACAGAAGCCGACGATGGGGTAAAACAATATACAAGAACTGGGGAAGGATGACTAGACAAGATTAACAAGGAAATAAACAACACTAGAAAATAAAACAATAAACTTGCATAGACTGGGACTCAGGATTATCTAGGACTTGAAAAAACTCTCGGATGAGGACAAGGCACAAGATACAAAACGAACTAGCACAGAACAATGAAACATGAGGACTATTTAAAGGGGAGACAGACAAAGGAAAATTAACGAGGACCAGGTGACAGAGATTGAACACTAGGGACAGCTAAACGAGACTAAAAGGGCGGGAAACACAGACGAGACTCAGAGAGAGAGTATGACGACCCCTAAGGCCCAAAACCTCTCTCTCCACATAAAACCTAAGGCTATGCCATGGCTCTGCCCCAAGACCAAGAATAGACATGACATGGCCGAACCATGACAACTGTAGCCTACAATTTAGGAAGTTTGACTTATGTTCATCATCACAGTGTTCTTGTGTTATTTTGCAAATTCATAATGGGAACTTTGAGAAGAATATTCCCTAATCTATTTCACGCAACCTATTTTAATACATGAGAATGATACTCAATCTAAAGAAAGATGCAGCAATGATGTCATGCAATACGTTATATTTTCATTCTGTTGTTTTAATGTTTGTTTTAATGACATAATAATTCTGCACTAAGGACCTCAAACTGCAAATCTAAGGTCTGGTCCTAAGGTAAGGTCTATGATTCTGCCTCTTTTAGTCATGGTTTTCTCAGTTTGGTGGCAGAGTCATGACAGACCCACGTTTCTAGTGTGAGACTCGCCAGTGTCCCCGGCCTCTTGTTTCCTAGTTAGTGTTAATTAATTAGTTAATCCCCTTTAGCTGTTCGCTGTTGATTTTGACCCCTTTAAATAGTCCTCATGTTTCATTGTCATGTGTTCGGTCATTGTGTTTGTATCCCATGCTTACATGTGTTGATAGTTGAAGTTGATCGTGTCTTGTTTTCCACTAGTATTTCACGACAATAATCAAGTTTTTTCCAACAGTTTAGACCATTAATAATAAACAAACAAACAAATAAAAACGCAGCACCAAGTAACATTAATTGTGCCATGAAAATAGCTTGATGGACATTTCAAGTACAAAAATATTGCATATTTAATCATATTTCAGTTGAAGTTAATTTATTTTGATTATTTTTACTTAAAAATTTCTTGTAATTTATTTACATACCAATTAATTATTTAATTGAGAAATCGGTCATTAAGACGGTGATGAGTTGAAAAGGAGTGTTGACTGGAAAACTTTGTACAATGACACTCTATACAATGAGGGGTTGTATGCAAATATTCATCCACATGAGTTTAAAACACGAGTCAATATAAACTGTTTGATCTTGAGAACCTAATCTCCTCTCGAATCATGTTGTACTCATATCTGTTTTTGTTGCTGTCAGCACTGCTGACTTGTAAGTACCTAGACCTATAGCAGATTTTTACAATGCTTTTCTAAATGATTCATCATTTAATATTTTTACCAGGTGTCCATTGTGTTGAACTGACTCAGCCTGCAACCCGTGCTGTCAGGCCTGGTGAGGTTTTGACTCTGTCCTGTAAGGTGTCTGGATATTCACTGACTGACAGCAGCTACTGCTCTCACTGGACAGCTAGCTAATTTTCCCTTCAAGAGGTGGTAGCACAGAGCAACAAATACAGTGAAGCCTGTCGTGACCCCGGAAACGGCGGTTCTTTGTCTGACACGGAGGTGTGTTTGTTTTGTGTCGAGCGCATGCAAGTGTTTGTTTTGATAGCGCTCGTTGTCTACGTCATAACCCCGCCCTCGTGTTTCCCCATCAGGCTTTCCCCTCACCGGTTTCTCATCACACTTTCCACCTGTAGATCATCACCAGCCATTAGGTTAATCTCTTCCCACAGTTGGCTCGTCTGCTTCCCATTAGGTTTCCCTATTTAATCCCTCTTGTTCCCTCGTCTTGTGTCAGACCGTTGCTTTGTTTCATAGCCTGCACTGACTGCCACAGACTAGCGCGTCTAGCCTGTTAAAAGCCTTGTATTGGCCTAGTAAAAGTATTCTTCGTCTTAGTCGTAGCTTTGGCAATCCTTGCCTGTTCCCGGTGATCCACTGCTAGTGTTAGGAGACCTTCTTACCCTACTTTTCAGCTCTCTACTCCCCGCAGTTCCCGTTGGCGCTCCTAACGTCCTCGCTATCCGGGGTTCCTGTCACATCACCACTCGTCTCCCAGTGGACTACCACGGATACTCGGTGATCTCCTATCTTGTGTGTGGTCTCAATAAAGTCATTGTCTAACCCCTGCAATTGAGTCTCCCTCGTCGTGTGTCATGACAGAAGACACTGTTGCACTTTATCTAAACTCATTTCTGAAACATGTAATATTTAATCAGTGATTCATAATGACTAAAACTTGAAAAGAGTGCACTGAGCAGTTACATATCTAGAAATTCCACATTTTGTATAATAATATATAAAAGATAAAAAATACTTATAATGTTTGCATTTAGTTAAAGGGGGCATGCAACAGTGTTTCATGCATTCTGACTTATGTTAAACGTGCTCTCTTCTCATGCTTGACATGGTCAACTTGTCAAAAAACGAGTTGGACGTATGACGTAGTATTTCTTTGCTCAATTCACTCCTCAACTCATTTTATATAGTGCTTTTTACAATTTTCATTGTTACAAAGCAGTTGTACATGAGACATATTGACTATAAGCAAAACAATTAAAGTCATACCTCTAAAAACAAGAAAAGGATGAAAACACAGAAGACAGACATATACCTACATAAAAACGCTCCACACACACACAATATGCACACGTACTAACACATATAGACACACACACGGATGCGCAGACACATGGACACGCACGCACATACAGACAAGCACGGACACAGACACGCACGTACAGTGAAAGCACATATTTAAGATAAAGGAGAGAGAAACACAGGTCAAATATTAAATACACTATAAATTCCTATATGCAATACTAATTATGTAAAACTTTAAAATTCTAAATCATCCCCCCCGGCCAGGCAAATAGTGAAAAACAGTGTGGCGAGGAACCCAAAACTCCAATCGAGAAAAAAACCTCAGGAGAACCCAGGTCCAACCAGGGGATTCCAGTTCCCCCAACTCCTACAGCGTTCGTATAGGTTTCGGAAAGTTTAAGTCCCTCTGTAACGAGCAAGGCGGGATGAGAGCCGTGAGGGAACGTTCTCGCATCTCTCACGGAGGAGATCGGAAGCATAAAAGGGACGAGCGACAAGAGGTTACGACGAGAGAGGACCAGGCCTGGACACTGTTGTGTTAAGTTTTATTTATGTTTGTGTGGCCGGCAGTCGACCATGAGGTTGCTTTCGGCCCTTTACTTTCATTTTGTATTGTTTGCTTATTTTATTAAAGTTGTTAAATGTTCGCCGGTTCCCGCCTCCTTCCTTCCCTACTTTGAACTGTGTTACACTCTTATTGGGCAATTCTCGGCAAGGTGAAAGAAATAGCCCGCCCACGCATCAACCGACGAGCGAGACCCGCTTACCATCAAGATAGGCTGCGCTGTGGGCCTGCAGCTGGAGCTTGTTTCTCTTGTGATAGTGAGAGGTGTGTGTTTGTTTGTTCACGACATTTTTGTGATGGATGTTATATAAATGGTGGATATAATGCTGGATTTGGAGATCGTTTGAAACTGATATGGCGTGGTCCCAGCGCTAAAAGATACCGGACGTGAACCGTACACGGTAAGTGAAACTGAGTCATATGTCTGTGTTTTGTTGGCAATATGTGCGCATGTGCTTTAGTTCCCCTCCCCTTCCGCATGTGTTTTTTGGAAATAGTTGTACAGCTGTATCTGTCTTTTATAAACGTGATCAAACTAAAGACTCTACGGATATTTGAAGGGTGCGATACTATTCTGTAAGGACTCAAGATATGCAGAAACGGTTAGAGTTATGGTCACTTTAAATATGTAACTCATATGTAACACTTACTTTAATGTTAAAATTATATACATTTTGATTTGTTTAAAAGTAATTCATTTTTCATTTGTGCTTCGTTGACATTTTGAAGATGTGAAAAAAGAGACACACAGTCCATTGACAGTCGGTCCGGTTGATGTGTTTGATCACAGGGACATCCAAAATTGAGGACTGCGGGTGTGAAACAGGCATGGGAAACACTATTCTATAATGCGTTTAATATTTAGGTGTCTGAGATCAGAGGTCATAGGCCAGATGTGCATGTCCTGTGTCATTTAATAAATAATATATGTATGTGTTGTGTTTGTAACTGAATGTAATTATTGTAATAGCATTCAATAGGCCTGTTGTGTAATATGTGCACAAATGAGTAATCAGGTTAAGAGCCAGTAGTGGATGACATTCTTTTCCCTTTTTTCTACAGTAAAACTTAATATCCAAAATTGACTTTTTCAAAAAAGAAAACGAGTACAGTGCTGTATGCAAATGTGCTCCAGCCCTGCATCATGCGTCAATATAAACCGAGTGATCTAAAGTAGCTCATCTCATCTCAAACCGTCTCGGTTACGTATGTAACCTCGGTTCCCTGATGGAGGGAACGAGACGTTGTGTCGAAGACGACAGATGGGGTTCGCCCTTGAGAACCAATCACCTCTGACTACTATAGAAAAGGCCAATGAAATTTGGCGAATGAAATTTGCATGCCGGGCTCCGCCCCCGGATGTCCGGTATAAAAGGAAGCCGGCGTGCAGCATTCACTCACCTTTTGTTCTGAAGAGCCTGAGAGCCTCTCACGACTGCAGCAGAATACGATACGTGTTAGTGGCATAAGGGACACACGTCTCGTTCCCTCCATCAGGGAACCGAGGTTACATACGTAACCGAGACGTTCCCTTTGTCGGTCTCTCGACGTTGTGTCGAAGACGACAGATGGGTTCCCTATGGAAAACGCCACAACGCTGTATCGCGTCACAATCTCTAGCGAAGCGACGGTAACAGGCCTGGGCGTGTCAGCTCGATGCTTTCGCGAAACTGTAACCTTCCAGTGTGGTGGTCGGGGGGTTCCAGAGCTTTCTTGGAGAAAGATGGGAACAGCCCTGACCGGTAACCTTTCACGGACGGAGGCCTTAGCTCTCTACTGGCGAGAGGCCGTCCGGCTCGGGTTTACACCGGGTAAGCGCAACTTCCTTAATTAGGGATGCGCTGCAGAGGCCACCTCCTACCCGTGGGGAGGAATACGGTGGATAAGGTATGGTCTCGTCCTTGGAGGAGAACGCATGGAACGTGCGGGCTGAGTAGTTAACCGCAAGGTGGAGGTCCACCTGGGGAAGCTCATGGGTTACCAGGAGTGGGAACCATATCATGAGGATACATCAGACGGAACAGCCCACGGGGGGGGGGGTGTTACAGGCGTCCGGTAGCACTAGGTCCGGTTAGAGCCAGGGGATGGCTCACATGATATCCCGGCCTAAGGGGGAAGGCTGCTCTGCCCAGCCAACCCCCCAGGTGGTGCTTGCTTAGTGATGGATAGAATGCCTATTCTTAACCAAAGTGGTTGGGTAGAAGGGAAGCGGATAGGGTACCTGTCCTTAGCCAGAGTAGGGTAAGGAGAGAGGTAGATAGCACACTGACCCAGCCTCCTAGAGGGTGGGGTGATGCTTTCGCAGGCATACGCCCCGCCGGATGCCAGTCCTACATGTTGCCACGCAGGACGTGGGCTGACACCGGGTTTACGCTAGGGTTGTTTAACCCCTGCGAAGGTGTATGGGCGTAGCCCAACCCGCAGCTCTACAGATGTCTGCTAGAGAGGCGCTTCTGCCAGTGCCCAGGAGGTGGCTATACCCCCCTCAGTGGGAATGGGAGATACTGAGATTGGAATGTCGTTCGTAACGGCATCCACGACTCAGTGCGCCAACCTCTGCTTGGAGACAGCCTTCCCCTCTGCTGTCCTCCAATACAGACAAGGAGCTGGACAGAGCTACTGAGGCCCTGCGTGCGGTCCAGGACACAACACGGAAGGGGTTGGGTCTTCCTCCCCAATGGGGAGCGCCTGCAAGTTCACCACTTCGCCCCGTAAGGGAGTAGTGGGAACTTTTTGGGCACGCATCCGGGCCTGGGTCTCAAGATAACGTGAGAGCTACCAGGGCCGAATTCAAGGCAATCCGGGGACACGGAGGATGCTCGGAGGTGCCCTACCCTCTTGAAGAAAGCGAGCGCCATCAGGAGGGCCGTCTTACTCGGGTGAGGAAGATCGGAACCTCCGAGGGGCTCTTGGGGGGGTCAGAGGCCCCCCCGAGGACCCCTTAGGGTCCCAAGGGGGTATGGAGCGGAGATGAGGCGGGAGCCACCCTCTCGCGCCCCTTAGCAACCTGGTGACCAGGTCGTGTCATCCTAGAAATTTCCATCAACTGAGTTGTGATGAGTGGCGACAGCGACTACATACACACTCAGTGTGGAGGGGAGATGTTAGTCTCCAGTCTCGTAAGAAGGACAACACAATCCTGATCGAGCACCTCAGTGGGTCTTTCTCGTTGAGAGAGACACCAGGACAAGAAGCGGCGCCGTCTAGAGGCGTGTAACCGCCCAGTAGATGGGGCCCTAGCCTGGGTGATGGTCTCCGCCATAGAGGGGGAGTAGCCAACTCAGGAACTTCTCGTCCCGTCTAGAGACCAGACATGGTGTTCCAGAGGTCTGATCTGGGATGCCGGAACGTGTCCTTCCCCTGAGAGCAGGTCCTCTGTCAGGGGAATGGGTCAGGGGGAGTCGCTGTCCAGAGCATCAGCTCTGACGCCAAGTGCGGTTAGACCAGTGCGGTGTAACCAATAACACTTGGTGCTCCTCTTCCCTGGCCTTGCACAGTGTCTGTGCAAGGAGGCTCCTGGGGGGGGGGAAGGTGTGCTTCCGCCCGTCCCGCGGTAGCTGTGCGCAAGGATATCCGTGTCGAGAGCCTCGGACAGGGAGTACCAAGCGGCCTACGCGGGGGTGGAGTCGCCACTCTCTACGAGGCATAAACTGACAAGAGAGCGCGTCGGCTGTCTAGTTCAGTTTGCCCGAGGTGAGTGTGGCCCACAGGGAACGGATCACCTGTTGACTCCACCGGAGGAGGCGTCGAGCAAGTTGTGTTAGCTGCTGTGAGCGAACGCCACCCTAAGATCTGATGTACGCTACAGCTGTAGTGCCGTCCTCGGACCAGCACGTGCTTGTCCCGCACGAGAGGCCGCAGCCTGCTCAGTGCAAGTAGCACTGCCCACAACTCCTGGGCAACTGATATGCCAGCGCAGGTGGGGGTTCGCCCAATGCCCCGCCTACGTGCCCGTTACACACTGCACCGCACCCCTGCAGGGAGGCGTCCGTCGTCACCACGACTGCCTCATAACCTGCCCTGAGGGACCTTAGTCCGCCGAAAAAGTCATGGAAGACCAGGGGTTTTGGTGCGTCGGCCGCAGGGCGTCATCACCATGCGCCTGCTGCCGGTGTGCCACGCTCTCCTCGAACTCGACTCTGAAGCCAGTGTTGGAGCGGTCTCATGTGCATCAACCCGAGGGGTCTCACCCGACGAGGACGCCATGCCCAGGAGCCTCTGAATCGTTTCAGGGGGACCACTGTCTGCCTGAAATGTTCCAGGCAGTTCAACACCGGCTGGGCGCGTACTGCGGACAGTAGCGCCGACATGGTGACAGAGTTGAGTTCCCTACCGAGAAAGAGGATGCTCTGCCCTGGGGAGCTTGTCCTTTCCTCGGTTGACCTGGATTCCCAATCGATCTGGGTGCCGGAGCACCAGGCCCCTTGTATACATAACAGATCTCACGAGTGTGTCAGGCCAGTCGTTGAGATAGTTAAGTACCCGCACACCTTCCTCCCCTCAGGGAGAAAGGGCGGCTTCCACGATCTTCATGAAGACCGTGGAGACAGGGACAGATCGAAAGGAATTTCAGGTCGATTGCCACGAACCAATCCTGACACCTGATGGGTGTCAGGACGCGCCTCTGCGTGAGCATCCTGAGCAGCAGCTTGTGAAGGTGCTTAGTTCAGGGTACGCAGACCTCCGGGGCGCAACCCGCCGTCTTTCTTGGGAACGATGAAGTGAGGGTTGTAACCCACCGAACATCTTGGTTTGAGGGACGAACTCGATGCCTGTTTGCCAGAAGGGTGGTGACCTCTACCCGAAGTATGTAGGCGTCCCTAGCCTCAGACAGAGGGAGAGATGCTGCCCCAAAACTTGGGAGAGTCTCTGGCGAACTGGATCGAGTAACCAAGACGGACCGTCTGCCTTAGCCACCGAGACAGTGTGGGCAGCTCTCGAGCTCCCAGGGACTGTGACAGGGGGACCAAGGGGACGGTCTGCTTCACCATTCCCACGGAGGGTGGTTTGATGGCTGGCGGAGCTAACCCTGTCGCGGGGAGGGGGCCCGGAGGGAAGGGTTGGCTCTGCCTACTTACCTGCCTGGCGGGACAGCTGCACGCACTGTCCTTGAGAGTGGTAGCAGCTGTCGTGTGTGTACGACCCTACGCCTCGCCAGGGCGTGGGGTCGGGTTTGCCGGGCACAGTCTAGTGGAGTGTGCGATCGGCAGGAATGAACTCCCAGGGGAAACAGAAAACTCACTGTGAGTAAGTGGGCGCCAGGCCCTGAGAAGGGCCCGGCTTGGTGACGAGGCAGGAGCCGTCCCGTACCGACTGATCAGAGCCGTAGCTGTGAAGGTCGGGCCCGATGTTGCTCCCCCTGGGGTCTTCCCATCAGTGTCACTTCTCGTGAGAAGTTAGCTGACGGGGTAGGTTTCCCCCTCGACTTCGACTTCCGGGGTGCCACATGCGGGGGCACAGTAACCGGAGCCGATGTGGAAGGGGTCCTGGGCTGTCGGGAAACAGACATGACGTGAGATCTCGGAGGCTTGAGGGCGGCCGAGTCGCAGCGTGGTAAAAATGTGGCTAATCGCCACTGTCTGCTTCTTCACCGTCAAAAACTGCTGAGCGCAGTCCTCGACGGTGTACCAACAGCCCACCCTGCGAGACGGGTGTAACAAGAAGCGGACTTTCTCGGTGTCACTCATCTGCGCAAGGTTCAGCCGGGGGTGACTCTCCTGGACCACTTCCGTGGACATCGTCCGACCCAGGTCCCGTGCCGCCACCTCAGTCGCTCCGTAGAGCGCTGTCAGTGGCGGCACAGAAAACCTGCATTATACCTGGGTCGGCCTTACCCTCGTGGAGCTCTCTCAACGCCCTGGCCTGGCGGACCTGCAGGATGGCCATGGCGTAGAGAGAGGAGGCAGCCCGGTCCGCTGCAGCGCAAGGCTTCGGCACCATAGATGTCGAAGTCCTACACGCGTTGGACGGTAGGCGTGGCCGATTCTCCCCAGGCGGCAGACGTCTGCGGCACCGCAGCCGCACGTACCACCCGGGGATCTCGACGTAGCCTTTGGCTGCCCCACCCTCGAGGGAAGTGAGGGAGCCGGAGCTGTTTCGACCGGAGCGGTCCGTGGAGCGCTCCTAGTCTTACACAGCTCTCATGCACCTCCGGGAAAACAAATGGCACCCGGTGTGGGCGCGGTTTGCACACCGCGCTCCGCCCCCAGGAACCACGTATCCCCGGATTAGCATGGCTGACATCACTTCTGCTTCCTCCTGAGCTCGACCCCCCTGGGGGGGAGCTCGGATTCGTCAGAGTCGGATGCCAGTCTCCCTCCGATGCTGCGAACGACATCTCATCTACGTCACACATCGTTTCCGAGTGCGTGCCTGAGGATCCGAACGGTATGCCACCGCCGGTTGGGGAACGTTCAGAAGAGCGAATCGGGGTGCGATCGGCCCGTGAGCACTTGGCTGGCGGGTTTACGTTCGCAGAGTTCCCCATATCACTAACGCTGCTACGTGGGTGGTCATCGGGGCCGTAGCCACAGATGTCACAGCCCGGTAGCAGACGAAATGGTGGCTGGTTCCCGTAGGAAGACAGCCACCCGTGACCGCAACTTCTGAGTGACAATCCGCCCGCAGTGCGGGCAGATGTGTCAACGAACGCTGCTTCAGTATGCTGGACGCCCAGACACCTAATGCAGCGATCGTGTCCATCCCCCTCCTCGATGAGGGTGCCGCACCCAAGAGAACAGCGGGACGTGCCACGCTGGAAATTGCTCAGTCCTGAAAAGGACCTTTTAGAAATAATCTCTATCACCTCCGGAACCGCCGAGACGCCCAGGAGAAAGTCGCTGCAGGAAGGGACGATCCGCTGCTCTGCGTCGTAGATCCGGCGAAGTAGAAGAAGAATTCGTTGAATTCTTTTTGTTCGTAGTCATGAGCGAGGGCTCTGAAGAACAAAAGGTGAGTGAATGCTGCACGCCGGCTTCCTTTTATACCGGACATCCGGGGGCGGAGCCCGGCATGCAAATTTCATTCGCCAAATTTCATTGGCCTTTTCTATAGTAGTCAGAGGTGATTGGTTCTCAAGGGCGAACCCCATCTGTCGTCTTCGACACAACGTCGAGAGACCGACAGAAAGGGAACATGTTGTACTCATATCTGTTTTTGCTGCTGTCAGCAGTGATATCTTGTAAGTACTAATAGCTATGGGACATTTTCCCCCAATACTTTGCTAAATGATTCATCATTTAATATTTTTACCAGGTGTTCACTGTGTTGAACTGACTCAGCCTGCTTCCAGTGTTGTCAGGCCTGGTGAGGCTTTGACTCTGTCCTGTAAGGTGTCTGGATATTCAGTGACTGACAGGCGCTACTGCTCTCACTGGATACGACAGGCTGCAGGGAAACCTCTGGAATGGATTGGATGTATTTGTGGTGATGGCAGCACATATTACAGTGATAAACTGAAAAGTAGATTTCAGGTTACTAGAGACACTTCCAGCAGCACATTAACTTTACAAGGACAGAATATGAGGACTGAAGACACAGCTGTGCATTACTGTGCCCGAGAGTCACAGTGATATAAACCACAAGCACTTCTGTTCAAAAACACACATGAGAAGCACAACCCAATGTTTCGAAAAAAAGAGAAAGTACATAAGCCAGTCTCTTGTTTAACATGATACATTTCTAAAAAAACATTTGTACATAGTACATGTTTGTAATATCTAACAGATCTCACATCTGATATTTTATTTGTAGAATTTACTTCAATGAACAAAAAAGAATGTCAAAAATGCATTAAACCAAGTGGCGTTTGCAAATAAACAATGCTAAAACTGCTTTTCTCAGTACCAACATCACACTGTATAAAGAACACTGTGAAACGCCAGAATATACATATTTACAGTACAACATTGCTGTGAAACCTGCATACAATGTTTGTTAAGAAGCACTTTTGTTGGAGAGTTTTGCATTTCAGCATCTAACATCAGGCTGTGTCATTATTTGCAGGTGAAGTCAGTTTAAGAAATCACAAAAATATTCATTTTGGATGTGTGTGTCTGTGTATGACTGATAGCATATCTTTGCAGTATTTTTGAGATAGTTTCTTCCTTCTACAGTTTATAGAGATTTTGCTTCATACTAAAATGTGATTACAGATTCTGTTCATGGATTCTAATCCTGAATGGCCTATGGGTTATTTAAAAACGCTTTGGAAATGTCTCTTAATATAATCCAACCATTTTTGTTATTCTGTAAATTTCATCTGTAGGCTATATGTAAATGTTCTGTCCTATATGTAAACAGTGGGCATTAGTCAGTTTATGTACATGCCTGAGATCACTAGTGAGGAGGAACAGCTTCTTGTCATTAAAACACCATGTTCACTGGAGCTTTAGTGTTGCTTCTGTCAACTGTAAGTGTAGTTTCATTCTTTTTTTTTTTCAAATTTGTATTATTATATAAAAACGTTTTATTTTCTCTTGTGTATTATTCTCATCAGGTATTCATTCATATGAACTTTCTCAACCTGATTTTTTGACTGTTCGACCTGATGGTTCTCTGACTATCAACTGTAAAGTGGCAACAGACTCTTCTTTAAATATATAAATGAATGTTGTACTGTGTTCTTGTTATTTGAATTCCCAGCTGTCTGTATGCAAATCTCCTGTTCCATATGTAAACAGTGGGCATGAGTCAGATTAAATACATTCCTCTGATTATTAGATGAGTGAGATACTTTTATTCTGTCAACCACACTGTGAAATACAGCATGTTCTCTTCATCTTTAGTGTTGCTTCTGGCAGTAGTTTATTGTACGTATTTGTTTTTCATTCCTTATGCCGTAGATTGTGATAAATTAAATGAACAGTATTAAACTGAATTTCGTTTTTCTGAAGTAATTTTGATTCTGATATACATTTCAACAGGTACTAATGCAGAGGAACTCACTCAACCTGAGTTTTTGACTGTAAGACCTGATGGATCTCTGACTATCAACTGTAAAGTCTCTTATTCAGTTACTAGCTATGGTACAGGCTGGATCCGTCAACCTGCAGGAAAAGCTCTGGAGTGGATTGGGGTGATCTATACTGATGGAAGCACAGCCTACAAGGATTCCTTAAAAACCAAGTTCAGCATCACCAGAGACACCTCTAAGAATATAGTGACATTGAATGGAAACAATATGCAAGCTCAAGACACAGCTGTGTATTATTGTGCCAGAGACCACAGTGACAGACTCTTACAGCATCCATTCCATTCCATTTTCTACCGCTTGTCCGAACTACCTCGGGTCACGGGGAGCCTGCGCCTATCTCAGGAGTCATCGGGCATCAAGGCCTCTTACAGCATCCCTGTACAAAAACATTATTACTCTAAAATACTTTAGGTTTTCACAACTGATATGTGAAATGAAACAACAATAAATTACAATAATACTTCACACATTATCACAGCTGATACTGAAATTAACAATAATTACCCTAAATAGTAATAATTCAATAAGCACTAAGACCTACTACTAAAACAGCAGGTGGCAGTAATGCATCATTTTAGATTAGTTTAGTGTCTAAACTACGGTGCTTCTCAGCTGCCATCCTGTATGGATGGAAATCACTCCAGCTAGCCCTGAAATCCATCACATTGGGCAACAGGCAGGAGAAGGCAAGGCTGGTGATGGAATTAAGGGAGTCCTCTGACAGGGCAGTGGCTGATGCAAATGCCAGAGTTGAGACTGGGAGGAAATGGAGGGCTAAGGAGGAGGTGATGGGAAGACTACAACATCAACAAGTCGTGGGCATGGTCCAGACAGGGTGGGCAGGCCTAGGATGGAGCAAACCACCCATCCTATGGTCCAAGGCAAGCAGGAAGGAGAGGAAGGACCTTGTTGTTGCAGAGGTCACCAAGATTGAGCAGGAGGAGCTTAGAGTGAGGTCTGTGGCAAAGGGGCAGCAGGGGTGGTGGACAACTTGGGAGGGAGATGCGAGCCGAGCAATCAGCTGGGCTGAGTTCTGGAAACTACCACAGGCTCGGCTTAGTTGTGTCATTAGGGCAACATACGACACCCTCCCGAGCCCAAAAATCTCCACCAATGGCTTGGAACAGAGCAATCCGGTGACCTCTGCTAGACAATCAATGACTCACTCCAGCATGTTCTGTCGGGCTGCAAAACAGCACTGACACAGGGCCGGCTCAGATGGCGGCACATCCAATTGCTCAGGAAGCTGGCTGAGATGATGGAAAAAAGTCGGAAGGAGGCAAATAACCAGAGTCCATCACAGAGCCTATGCAGGATCCTATTCCTCAGGCAGGGGGAAACCGCAATGCATACCACGAAACCGCGATGCATACCAGCAAGAGACCACCCGCCAAGCTATTAACACCAGGGGCGGTGTGGAAGATCGAAGTAGACCTAGGAAGGCAGCTCCAGTTCCCACAGGAGATATGCAGCACCACCTTAAGACCAGATGTGGTGCTGTGGTCTGCAGCTGTAACTCAGCGATACTGATCGAGCTGACAGTGCTATGTGAGGAGGGACTGGAAGCAGCCTACGAGAGAAAGAAGGTGAACTATGCAGACCTAGTCGCATGGTGCATAGAAAGTGGATGGAGTGTGAGGCTATTCCCCGTGGGGGTGGGAGCCAGAGGCTTTGTGGGCAGATCAACATCATGCCTGCTCAGGGACCTGGGACTATGGGGAGCCACACTGAGCAGATCCACCAAAGAGCTCTCTGAGAAAGCGGAGAAAGCAAGCCACTGGCTCTGGCTGAAACAAGGAGACAAGGCTTGGGGAGTAACATCTCACTAGGTTTTGCTGCAGGAGGTGTCAGGGAGATGTCCCTGTTCACTGCCCCACCACCAGGAGACGTTCTGGGTTAAGGGGCGAAACGTCAATGAGCTGGTGGTCCCCAGCTGAAGACCCTGCAGCAAAACCATGCGGTATGCGGTCAGGCTTAGGCCTGCATTAGGAAAGAGGTCGCCCCTGCCATGCACAGTCCACCACAGGCACCGTGGGAGGTGTGACAGGCCTAAGGTCCAGCAGAAAGACCACCTCACTGTAATAAATAAAGTGTGAGTATGTAACCAAAGATTGTGATTAATGTATTTGTTTTAAATTGAATGGAAGATTTTGCTCATTTGATGTTCAATTTTCTTTTTAAGTTTAATTGGCTTTGCCTAAATGTAAAGTGGACCTGAGGTGGTAGAGGGATACTCTAGAATTGTAGCAAGATTGATGCAAGTAGCCTGTTTGCTAGTCTAGTGTTTTGATTGGTAGAATAAAATTTAATAGTAGTCAGTTAACCATTGCCAAATCAAACCACACACAATAGCACAATTGCAAAAGATCACTTGTGGCAACAGGCTCTTCCTTAAATTTATAAATGTAATTTGTAATGTGATCTTGATATTTGAATTCCCAGCTGTCTGTATGCAAATCTCCTGTTCCATATGTAAACAGTGGGTATGAGTCAGATTAAATACATTCCTCTGATTATTACATGTCTGAGATACTTTTATTCTGTCAACCACACTGTGAAATACAGCATGTTCTCTTCATCTTTAGTGTTGCTTCTGGCAGTAGTTTATTGTACGTATTTGTTTTTCAATCCTTATGCCGTAGATTGTGATAAATTAAATTAACAAGTATTAAACTGAATTTCCCTTATCTGAAGTAATTTTGATTCTGATATACTTTTCAACAGGTACTAATGCAGTGGAACTCACTCAACCTGAGTTTTTGACTGTTCGACCTGATGGCTCTCTGACTATCAACTGTAAAGTCTCTTATTCACTTACTAGCCATAATACAGGCTGGATCCGTCAGCAGTCAGGAAAAGCTCTGGAGTGGATTGGGGTGATCTATACTGGTGGAAGCACAGCCTATAAGGATTCCCTAAAAAACAAGTTCAGCATCACCAGAGACACCTCTAAGAATATAGTGACATTGAATGGAAACAATATGCAAGCTCAATTGCAATATGCAATATGCAAGCTATTTTTAGGTTTTCACAACTGATATGTGAAATGAAACAACAATAATTTACTATAATACTTTACACATTATCACAGCTGATACTGAAATAAAACAATAATTACCCTAAATATGAATAAGTCTATAAGCACTACTACTAAGACAGCAGGTGGCAGTAATGCATCATTTTACATTAGTTTAGTGTCAGTATGTAACTGCAGATTGTGATTAATTTAATTTTTTAATAGAATGGAAGATTTTGCTCATTTGATGTTTAATTAATTTTTCTTTAGGGTTTAATTGGCTTTGTCTAAATGTAAAGTGGACCTGAGGTGGTAGAAGGATACTCTAGAATTGTAGCACGATTGATGCAAGTAGCATGCTAGTCTAGTGTTGTGATTGGTAGAATAAAGTGAACAGTAGTTTGTTAACCATTGCCAAATCAAACCACACACAATAGCACAATTGTGAATGATCAATTGTGGCAACAGACTCTTCTTTTAATGTATAAATTAATGTTGTACTGTGTTCTTGTTATTTGAATTCCCAGCTGTCTGCAAAGATGCAAATCTCCTGTTCCATATGTAAACAGTGGGCATGAGTCAGATTAAATACATTCCTCTGCTTATTAGATGAGTGAGATACTTTTATTCTGTCAACCACACTGTGAAATACAGCATGTTCTCTTCATCTTTAGTGTTGCTTCTGGCAGTAGTTTATTGTACGTATTTGTTTTTCATTCCTTATGCCGTAGATTGTGATATATTAAATAACATTATTAAACTGAATTTCCTTTTTCTGAAGTAATTTTGATTTTGATATATTTTTCAACAGGTACTAATGCAGAGGAACTCACTCAACCTGAGTTTCTGACTGTTCGACCTGATGGATCTCTGACTATCAACTGTAAAGTCTCTTATTCAGTTACTAGCCATCATACAGGCTGGATCCGTCAACCTGCAGGAAAAGCTCTGGAGTAGATTGGGTGGATCATTAGTGATGGAAGAACAGCCTACAAGGATTCCTTAAAAACCAAGTTCAGCATCACCAGAGACACCTCTAAGAATATAGTGACATTGAATGGAAACAATATGCAAGCTCAAGACACAGCTGTGTATTATTGTGCCAGAGACCACAGTGACAGACTCTTACAGCATCCCTGTACAAAAACATTATTACTCTAAAATACTTTTCACAACTGATATGTGAAATGAAACAACAATACTTTCTTATAATAAATTACACATTATCACAGCTGATACTGAAATTAACAATAATTACACTAAATATGAATAATTCAATAATCAGAATCAAAAGAGCTTTATTGCCAAGTGTGCTTGCACACACAATGAATTTTCTTTGGTGTTAGAAGCTTCTAATACAGTTCAACACAATGACAATACAAAATAATAAGATTTACAGTCTAAAAGATTCTAAAATATGCATATATAAAATAATAGACCATTGTACAGAAAATGGGAGATAATAACATATAAGATCCATTGTACAGTGTTGTGGAGTAATTAATAAGGAGACAAGAGACGAAGATGCGTCGAGACAGCTTTACGCTCCACTTTAATAAATCCACTCTGAACAGCAGGTGAGGACACAAAAGAAACACACACACATCAAAACCGGAACACAACAAAACTCTTATAACCCCTCCATCTCTTAAAGTTACAGTACCTTGGTGAATGTCTCTTCAGTACTTGTGGTCCACTGGGCCGTGGCATCTGGAGGAAACTCCCCCGGAACGCGCAAAGGCTGGCCGTACACCAGCTCGGCCGATGAGGCCTGAAGATCTTCTTTAGGGGCAGAGCGAAGGCCAAGCATGACCCATGGGAGGCGGTCAGCCCACTCGCAGCTCGTAAGGCTGGCCCTTAGCGCGGCCTTCATATCACGATGAAACCTTTCGCAAAGTCCATTGCTCTGTGGGTTATAGGCTGTGGTACGGTGGACCTTAACCCCCAGGACCTCGGCGACCGCAGTCCAAAGCTCAGATGTGAACTGCGGACCTCGGTCCGAGGAGAGGTCGGACGGTGTAATGAACCGGGCCACCCAAGCCATAATGAACGCCGGGGCCACCTCCGCTGATGTAGTTGAGGACAGGGGAACCACTTCTGGCCACCTGGTGGTCCTGTCCACCATGGTGAGGAGGTAGGTGTAACCACGGGAGGGACGAAGTTGGCCCACCAGGTCCACATTCACATGATCAAAACGTCGCTCTGGTACTTTGAAGGTTGCCAAAGGAGCCTACGTATGACGGGTCACTTTGGCACGCACACTGGCACGCAACACAGGCGGCAGCCCAGGCCCTGACGTCCCTCCGCAGGCCTGGCCAGACGAACTTGGCCCCCACCAGCTTGGTAGAGGCCTTGGATGGCATCAAAAACTCTACGCCTCCAGTCAGCAGGTACCATAGGGCGCAGTTGGCCAGTGGAGGCATCGCAGAGGAGTGTAGTGTTGGCCGTGTCAAAAACCACATCCTCCATGATCAGCGCCGTAGGGGCTGTCCTGTAGGCTTGCAAGTCAGCATCCGCGGTCTGGTCCACTGCCATAGCAGCATAGTCGAGGCCTAAGTGGACGGACCCAGCAACAGCCCGGGAGAGGCAGTCGGCGACGAAATTGTCTTTACCGGCCACGTGCTGAATGTCAGTTGTGAACTCGACCAGACCATGGCTCCGAAGACTTCGCCATTGCAAACGTCAACGGTTTGTGGTCAACGAAAGCTGTGAAACTCCGGCCCTCCAACAAGAAACGGAAATGATGGGTGGCGAGGAAAAGACCCAGGAGCTCCCTGTCAAAGGCGCTGTATTTCCTCTCGTTGTCACGGAGCTTCCTGCTGAAAAAGGCCAGCGGCTGCCAGGCGCCACCCACCAACTGTTCACACACAGCCCCCACTGCGTAATCAGAAGCGTGAAGAGCAACGGGGGCAGTCGGAAACGGGTGCGCCAGCAGAGCAGCGTTAGCCAGCGTGATTTTGGCAGCATCAAAGGCATCAGTCATCTCAGGGGACCAAGCCAACACGTCCGCCGGCCTCCCACCCCTCAAGGCGCTGTATAAGGGTCGCATGAGTTGGGCCGCATGGGGAAGGAAACGGTTGTAGAAGTTCACCATACCCAGAAACTCCTGCAAGGACTTCACCGTCCGTGGGCGTGGGAAACTGGCGATGGTGTCCACCTAGGCAGGGAGGGGAACGGCCCCTTGTGGGGTGATGTGGTGGCCGAGGAAAGTAATGGACGACCGGCCAAACTCACACTTAGCCGGGTTCAGGATGAGACCATGCTCATTGAGCCGGCCGAATAGCTGCCTGAGATGCGTCAGGTGGGCGTCTGCGGACACGCTGGCCACGAGAATGTCGTACAAGTAAACAAAGAGGAATGGCATGTCCCAGCACAGAGTCCACAAGGCGCTGAAACGTCTGCGCTGCACCCTTGAGGCCGAAAGGCATCTGCAGAAATTCGAAAAGGCCAAAGGGTGTGATGACTGCGGTCTTGGGGACATCCCGCGGGTGGACAGGCACCTGGTGGTAACCGCGCACTAGGTCCACCTTTGAAAAGATGGTGGCGCCAGCCAGGTGGGCAGAGAAGTCCTGTATGTGCGGCACTGGGTACCGTCGTGGTGGCGTGGTTTCGCAGGCCGTTTTCCATGCCATCAGCCTTGGTCCCATGTGTAGGGGGGAGGCCCACGGGCTGTTAGAGCGGCGCACGATGCCGAGGTGCTCCATAGTAGCGGACTCCTCCCTGGTAGGGTGACCACCTGCTAAAAAGCCAAAGGGGGGCAAGGGGTATGTTTCTGAGGGACAATGTGGGACACTGCCTGGCGCGGCGGTGCCCCCACCCCCCGGACAGACTCACTGATAGTGGTTTACCCATTTCTAGCACATACCACCTTACATGGTATATTAAAAATGCCCTATTCCCCTAAACATGTGTAATAGCTGATGTATGCTCATGAATAGGCCAACCAATGTGTATTTTTTTTAAATAAAGATTCATAATATTTTGAACATTCAATGAATTGACAAATGCACTTCCACTTACGATTTACTTTAGCTATTTAATTTTATTTATTTTTCATTACAATTTATTCACTTTAAATAAATTATAATATAAAATTATAGGATTAACAGCAATTGTAGTTGCTCAACACCACAGGAACAGTTAAAAAAAAGTCTTAACTCACAACTCCAGAGGTTCACGGAACGAGAAGGGGGAGGAAGGATGGTGAACTTGCATGTTGGCACAGGGAAAAAAAACTATTCAGTGTTCTGGGGACACCTTTAGGACTCAAACCTTTTCACCAGCATCTGAATCAAATAAGGAAGAAAGATAAGAGACAGAATTAAAGCAACATTCATTTTTATGATAAGCTTCCAAATGGTTTTCCAGTATAGACAGAGGAGTGCAAGCCCATCACCATCACAAGGTGACAACAATACAAAAAGGTGCCAAGATACAATCCTATGCAAAACAATGAGATATTTTGACCTAAAAGGCTACTGTTTCCTAAAGTGACACATTTGCACCCCTGTAGAGAGTCCACCAATGTTCAAAATCAATCAAACTTCATCTTAGACAAATGGGGTCTTACATAACTAGGTTTCTTACCTTCAGGTTTCTTCTTGAACTTGTATTTCTTGTTGGAGCGTACAGCATTGAGGAGAACCTTCTCTTTCACTACATAAGTGTAGAAGTCCTTGCAACTGAATGTGAAGTTGCTCTTCACCTGGATTTCTGACTTGATGAGGTTTACCGAACAAAATAATTCGCTAAAACAAGATAAATTGTTGGGGCTAGCTTTGTGCCACAATCTCCTGCTCGATATGATGTAGCGTGTTGGACAGTGTGATACACACTCGTCACCTCTGCAGCAGTCACTGTCAGCTAGAAAGTCGTTTTTAGGTAAGATTTGGATGTCTCTTTCTGTTGGACACGTTTCTTGTGAGTCTCCGTGAGTCTGTGTCGTTTGACATTGTATTCCCCTCCATGTCCGATTGAGAAGGACGTTTTGCAAAGGTCACAAAAAGCCCTCTCGGTATCCCCCTCAACACCTTTCAGCCACAAATATTCATTTTCCCAGTCTTTCTTGTACCCACACCTTCTCTTTTTAATTAATGGCTCAGACTCAGTCTCTTTCTCCATTTTTCAAATTGGAGCGCGCATCTAAAAGTTCCTTCCCAGTGTGTGCATGTGCGCGCGCTGTCATGACAACAACGGAACAACCTAGTCAGCAGTTCAACTGAGGGGTGGGTGTGGCAACAGTAGCGTGCTGAACTGTCAAGTAATGTTCGTTTGGCTGCCTGGGGCTCGAGGATATAGAGCGACCAACTTTTTTTGAGCAAGCATTGATTATGCGTGACACGGTCTCAATTTGCGGGACGTATGAATTGGGCTTCAAATGCTGTGCGTGCACGCGCTACGCGGGACGGGTGGTCACCCTACTCCCTGGCGATCGTGAGCTTGGCAGAGTCGAGGCGCCGGGCTCGCGCATAGACTGGGGGGCCAACCGTGGTGATGTAGTGCTCCACGCCATGCTTAGCCACCGCCGATGAAAACGGGGGCGTGGTGATGTCAGGGAACTCAGCAAGCAGGCGTTGATACAAGTCCCCAGTGGCAAGCGTGTTCAACAGACAAAGTGCCCCCACCCCTCTAAGCATGCAGGGGTACGAAGCAAAAGACAGGGCGTCGATAAGGCGGCAGTTTGTAACATCCACCAACAGTCTGTAAGCGCAGAGGAAATCCGCCCCCAGGAGCGACGTAGATACAGCGGCCATTACGAAATCCCAGCCGAAACGCCGCCCGCCGAAACACACTTCCACATACCTCGTGCCATAGGTACGAATGGGTGTGCCGTTGGCGCCGTCCATCGGGGGGCCATGCCCGCCAGCCATAGTGTCAACAGGCGTCGCGGGCAGGATGCTGCGTTGAGCCCCAGAATCAACCAGCAGCCGACGGCCGGACAAGGTGTCGGTGATGAATAACAGCTTGCAGTCACGGCCAGCGCCCATAGCTGTTAATGAGCGCCGGCCCTGGCTTTTCCCAGGGCTCTAAAACTGCAAGACTGGCGACACTGCTTGGCCTTGGCCCCAAACCTGGAATGGTAATGACATCACCTGTCCTCACGCTGTCGGCGGGCCGTCACGGCAGCTGCAGTGTCCAGGTCGTCCGCTGGGGAGCCAAGCGGGGCAGACATGTCCTGGGGAGGCAACAGTGCATGGACAAACTGCTGTCGGTTGGCGAGGAAAATCCTGTCCGCTGCCACAGCCAGCGCCCGGTAGTCTCTGGAGGAAGGGAGGGTTGAACTGGCCAGCGCGGTGCGCACAGGCACCGGAAGCTGCCGCAGAAAAACATGTGCGAAAAGGAACGAGGGATCCGCCGTGCCCAGAACAGCTAACATCCGCTCCATTAACTCGGACAGCTTGCCGTCGCCAAGGCCGTTCAGAGACAGCAGGAGGTCTGCTTTCTCCAGCTCCGACAGTTCAAAAAGTTGTAACAAGAACGTCTTGAGTGCGTTGTATTTGCCGTCAACCGGAGGAGCCTCTAACAGCGCCATAGCCCTGGCTGTCACTAACTCTTATAACCCCTCCCTCTCTTAAAGTTACAGTACTTTGGTGAATGTCTCTTCAGTACTTGTGGTTCGCCACAGTGTAGTATATAGTGGAATATACATACAGTATTAACAGATTGTATGTACACTTTATATAATGTTGAAAGTGGTCTTATATACATGTAGAAATAAAATGTACATATAATAAGGCACTATAGTGCACACTATAGAAGTAGTGAAGGTGGAATATTGCTCTTAAGGAGCAGTTATCTGTTTAGGAGGGAGATTGCCTGAGGGAAGAAGCTGCTTCTGTGTCTGTCTCAAAAAGTTTGTGTGTGGAGTGTGTGGAGTCAATGATGATTTTTCTTGCCCTGTTTTTTACTCTGGAATCGTACAGGTCCTGAAGTGTGGGAAAAGGAGAACCAATAATCTTCTCAGCACTACAAACTGTCCGTTGCAGTCTTCGTGGGGTCTGATTTGGTGGCCGAGCAATACCAAACATTTATTGAAGTGCACATTCAATGACCGCTTAGTAGAACTGGGTCAGTAGCTCCTGTGGTAGGTTGAACTTCTTCAATTGACTTCCTCAAACTTCCTCAATTAAGGTTTTCACAACTGCAAAACAACCATCAATTACTATAATACTTTACACATTATCACAACTGATACTGAAATGAAACGTCTTGGTTAAGTATGTAACCTCAGTTCCCTGATGGAGGGAATCGTACCCTTCCAGTGGATAGGTCAGGGGTCCCAGAGCTTTCTTGGAGAAAGGTGGGAAGCCCCGATCACCGGCCGTTACAGGCAGGGCCTTGTCTCTCTAACCGGCGAGAGGCCGCCCGGTCAGGGCCACTGAGTAAGCGCTGTCTCCCCAAGGGGGAATGCACTAGAGAGACATCAGCATTGTCTCACCGATGGGGAAGAACTCATGGAAAAATGTGCGGACTGAAGTAGTTAACCATGAGGTGGAGGTCCACCTAGGGAAGGTCATGGGTTGCCAAGGTGGGAACCAATCATGAGGATACATCAGACGGAACCGCCCGATTGGGGGGTGACAACGTCCGGTAGCACTAGGCGCTTCTGCGTGAGCATCCTGAAAGGCAGCTTGTGTAGGTGCCTGTTCAGGGTACGCAGATCTAAAATGGGGTGCAACCCCCCGCCTTTTTGGGGACGATTAAGTACGGACTGTAAAACCCATGGGACATCTTGGCTAGCGGGACAAGCTCGATCGCTTCCTTCACTAGAAGGGTGGCGACCTCGGCCTGAAGCACGGGAACGTCCCTGCCTCGGACAGAGGTTGAGAGGATGCCCCGAAACCTGGGTGGAGGTCTGGCGAATTGGATCGAGTAGCCGAGACGGATCGTTTGCCGTAGGCACCGTGACGGTGTGGGAAGCCTTAGCTAGGCTCCCAGGGACCGAGACAGGGCGACCAAGGGTACGATCTGCTTCATTGACCCCCCGGGGGGTGGTTCGATGGCTGGCAGAGCTGATCCCTCACCGTGGGGAAGCCCCCAGGGAGGAGATCGGCTGTGCTGCCTTGCCTGCCTGGCGATGCCACTAAATGCACCGTCGATTTGAGAGTGCTGAGGGCTGTTGTTTATCCTTGACATTGCGCCTCGCCATGACGCAACGTCGAGTTGCCGAACACCGTCGTGCAGAGGATGAGAGCGGCTGAAAGAAACACCCAGAGAGATCGGAAACTCTTTTTGTGAGAATGTGGGCGCTAGGCCCCCGGAGGGACCTAGCTGATGTTGAGAAGGGGCAGGAACCGTCCCAGGTCGACCGGCCAGCGATGTCATGGCTGGGGTCGGGCCCGATGGTGTTGATCTCTCTGGTGTCTTCCCCGTCAGGGCTACTTCTGCTTTCGCGACGGCTGCTGATGGGTGGCGGTCTCTTCCTCGACGTCCTCTTCCGGGGGGCCGCCTGGGTAGGGGGCGCCGGGACCGGAGCTGGTGTCGGTGAGGACCGGGGCTGCTGGGGGGCAGACGCCGAACGGGATCTCGAAGGCCTGTAGGCGTCCAAGTCGCGGCGGGGAATAATGTGGCTGATCGCCTCCATCTGCTTCTTCACTGCCGAGAACTGTTGTGAAAAGTTTTCGACAGTGTCACCAAACAGCCCACACTGTTTGGTTCAGAAAGCGAGAAAGTTCAGAAAGCGAACTTTCTCGGCGTCCCGCATCTGTGCCAGGTTAAGCCAGAGGTGCCTCTCCTGGACCACAGGTGTGGACATCGCCTGACCCAGGGCCCGCGTGGTCACCTTAGTCACCCGTAGGGCGAGGTCGGTGGCGGTGCGGAGTTCCTGCACTAGCCCTGGGTCAGTCTTACCCTTGTGGAGCGCTTTCAACGCCTTGGCCTGGTGGACCTGCAGGATGGCCATGGCGTGGAGAGAGGAGGCAGCTTGGCCCGCAGCAGTGTAGGCCTTCGACACCAGCGATGCCGAAGACCTACACGGCTTGGACGGGAGTGGCAGGGTTTTATCCACTGTCGACACGGCCCGGGAAGCAAGCGAGGTGGTGGCTGGTTCTCGGAAGAAGACAGCCACCCGTGACCGCAAGGTCTGAATCACCATCTGCGCGCAGTGCACGCAGGAGGTGTCCACGAAAGCTGCCTCGGCGTGCTGGATGCCCAGACACTTGAGGCAGACATCGTGTCCGTCCCCCTCCTCGATGAGGTTATCACACCCATGAGAACAGCGGGACATGCCACACTGGAGGAAATATGCTCTTTTAGATCTGCTTGAACACCTCTGGAACTGCCGAGACGCCCAGGGGAAGTCGCTGCAGGAAGGGACAGTCCGCTGCACCACGTCGTAAGAATCCGGCAGTCTGGTAAATTACTCTGTAGAGTTGTAGTCTCTGTCATGAGTGAAGGCTCCGAAGAACAAAAGGTGAATGAATGCAGCACGCCGTCTCCCTTTTATACCCGGATATCCGGGGGCGGAGTCAGGCATGCAAATTTCATTCACCAATTTCATTGGCCTTTTCCGTCGAGTCGAAGTTGACAGGTTCTCAAGGGCGAACCCCATCTGTCGGTTCGACACAACGTCGAGAGACCGACAGAAAGGGAACAATAATTACCCTAAATATTAATAATTCAATAAGCACTACTAATAAAACAGCAGGTGGCAGTAATGCATCATTTTAGATTAGTTTAGTGTCAGTATGTAA
The DNA here is from genome assembly GCA_006030095.1 of Triplophysa siluroides. Classification (NCBI taxonomy): domain Eukaryota; kingdom Metazoa; phylum Chordata; class Actinopteri; order Cypriniformes; family Nemacheilidae; genus Triplophysa; species Triplophysa siluroides. The sequence continues at coordinate 57,790 of VCII01000286.1, forward strand.
TCACAGATTGTGATTATTGTAATTTTTTAAGAGAATGGAAGATTTTGCTCACTTGATGTTTAATAAAAAAAATTAAGTTTAATTGGCTTTACCTGAATGTAAAGTGGACCTGAGGTGGTAGAGGGATACTCTAGAATTGTAGCAAGATTGATGCAAGTAGCATGTTTGCTAGTCTAGTGTTGAGATTGGTAAAAAGTGAACAGTAGTCAGTTAACCATTGCCAAAACAAACCACACACAATAGCACAATTGCAAATGATCACTTGTGGCAACAGACTCTTTTTTAAATGTATAAATGAATGTTGTACTGTGTTCTTGTTATTTGAATTCCCAGCTGTATGTATGCAAATCTCCTGTTCCATATGTAAACAGTGGGTATGAGTCAGATTAAATACATTCCTCTGATTATTAGATGAGTGAGATACTTTTATTCTGTCAACCACACTGTGAAATACAGCATGTTCTCTTCATCTTTAGTGTTGCTTCTGGCAGTAGTTTATTGTACGTATTTGTTTTTCAGTCCTTACTCCGTAGATTGTGATATATTAAATAACAGTATTAATCTGAATTTTCTTTTTCTGAAGTAATTTTGATTCTGATAAACTTTTCAACAGGTACTAATGCAGTGGAACTCTCTCAACCTGAGTTTTTGACTGTTCGACCTGATGGATCTCTGACTATCAACTGTAAAGTCTCTTATTCAGTTTCTAGCTATCATACAGGCTGGATCCGTCAACCTGCAGGAAAAGCTCTGGAGTGGATTGGGGTGATCTATACTGATGGAAACACAGCCTACAAGGATTCCTTAAAAAGCAAGTTCAGCATCACCAGAGACACCTCAAATAATATAGTGACATTGAATGGAAACAATATGCAAGCTCAAGACACAGCTATGTATTATTGTGCCAGATAACACAGTGACAGACTCTAACAGCCTCCCTGTACAAAAACATTATTACTTTAAAATACTTTAGGTTTTTCACAACTGATATGTGAAATGAAACAACAGTATATTACTATAATACTTTACACATTATCACAGCTGATACTGAAATAAAACAATAATTAAACTAAATATTAATAATTCAATAATCAGAATCAGAAGAGCTTTATTGCCAAGTGTGCTTGCACACACAAGGAATTTGTTTGGTGTTGGAAGCTTCTAATACAGACATTCAACACAATGACAATACAATATAATAAGATTTACAGTCTAAAAGATTCTGAAATATGCAAATATAAAATAAAAGACTATTGTACAGAAAATGAGGGATAATAACATATAAGATCCATTGTACAGTGTAGTATATAGTAGAATATACATATTAACAGATTGTATGTACACTTGTGCAAATGAATAATGTTGTAAGTGGTCTTATATACATGTAGAAATAAAATGTACATATAATAAGGAACTATAGTGCACACTATAGGAGTATTGAAAGTGGAATATTGCTCTTAAGGAGCAGTTATCTGTTTAGGAGGGAGATTGCCTGAGGGAAGAAGCTGCTTCTGTGTCTGGAAGTCCTGGTGTTTGGTGCTCTAAAGCGCCGGCCAGAGGGCAACAGATCAAAAAGTTTGTGTGTGGAGTCAATGATGATTTTTCTTGCCCTGTTTTTCACTCTGGAATCGTACAGGTCCTGAAGTGTGGACAGAGGAGCACCAATAATCTTCTCAGCACTACAAACTGTCCGTTGTAGTCTTCGTAGGTCTGATTTGGTGGCCGAGCCATACCAAACAGTTACTGAATTGCACATAACAGATTTGATGACCGCTGAGTAGAACTGGGTCAGTAGCTCCTGTGGTAGGTTGAACTTCCTCAATTGACTTTCTCAATTAAGGTTTTCACAACTGATATGTGAAACGAAACAACAGTAAATTACTATAATACTTTACATATTATCACAGCTGATACTAAAATGAAACAATAATTACCCTAAATATTAATAATTCAATAAGCACGACTACTAAAACAGCAGGTGGCAGTAATGCATCATTTTAGATTAGTTTAGTGTCAGTATGTAACCGCAGATTGTGATTATTGTATTTTATTAATAGAATGGAAGATTTTGCTCATTTAATGTTTGTTTTTTTTAAGTTTAATTGGCTTTGTCTAAATGTAAAGTGGACCTGAGGTGGTAGAGGGATACTCTAGAATTGTAGCAAGATTGATGCAAGTAGCATGTTTGCTAGTCTAGTGTTGTGATTGGTAGTATAAAGTGAACAGTAGTCAGTGACCCATTGCCAAAACAAACCATAATAGCACAATTGCAAATGATCACTTGTGGCAACAGACTCTTCTTTAAATGTATAAATGAATGTTGTACTGTGTTCTTGTTATTTGAATTCCCGGCTGTCTGTATGCAAATCTCCTGTTCCATATGTAAACAGTGGGCATGAGTCAGATTAAATACATTCCTCTGATTATTAGATGAGTGAGATACTTTTATTCTGTCAACCACACTGTGAAATACAGCATGTTCTCTTCATCTTTAGTGTTGCTTCTGGCAGTAGTTTATTGTACGCATTTGTTTTTCATTCCTTATGCCGTAGATTGTGATAAATTAAATTGACAGTATTAAACTGAATTTCCTTTTTCTGAAGTAATATAGATTCTGATATACTTTTCAACAGGTACTAATGCAGAGGAACTCACTCAACCTGAGTTTTTGACTGTAAGACCTGATGGATCTCTGACTATCAACTGTAAAGTCTCTTATTCAGTTACTAGCTATTATACAGGCTGGATCCGTCAACCTGCAGGAAAAGCTCTGGAGTGGATTGGGGTGATCAGAGGTGGAACCATATACTACAAGGATTCCTTAAAAACCAAGTTCAGCATCACCGGAGACACCTCTAATAATATAGTGACATTGAATGGAAACAATATGCAAGCTCAAGACACAGCTGTGTATTATTGTGCCAGAGACCACAGTGACAGACACTAACAGCATCCCTGTACAAAATTATTATTATTCTAAAATACTTTAGGTTTTCACAACTGATATGTGAAATGAAACAACAATTAATTACTATAATACATTACACATTATCACAACTGATACTGAAATAAAACAATAATTACCCTAAATATTAATAATTCAATAAACACATCAAATAAAACAGCAGGTGGCAGTAATGCATCATTTTAGATTAGTTTCGTGTCAATATGTAACCACAGATTGTGATTTCTTTTTTAATAGAATGGAAGATTATGCTTGTCTAGTGTTGTGATTGGTTGAATAAAGTGAACAGTAGTCAGTGACCCATTGCCAAAACAAACCATAATAGCACAATTGCAAATGATCACTTGTGGCAACAGACTCTTCTTTAAATGTATAAATGAATGTTGTACTGTGTTCTTGTTATTTGAATTCCCAGCTGTATGTATGCAAATCTCCTGTTCCATATGTAAACAGTGGGTATGAGTCAGATTAAATACATTCCTCTGATTATTAGATGAGTGAGATACTTTTATTCTGTCAACCACACTGTGAAATACAGCATGTTCTCTTCATCTTTAGTGTTGCTTCTGGCAGTAGTTTATTGTACGTATTTGTTTTTCATTCCTTATGCCGTAGATTGTGATATATTAAATAACAGTATTAAACTGAATTTCCTTTTTCTGAAGTAATTTTGATTCTGATATACTTTTCAACAGGTACTAATGCAGTGGAACTCTCTCAACCTGAGTTTTTGACTGTAAGACCTGATGGATCTCTGACTATCAACTGTAAAGTCTCTTATTCAGTTACTAGCTATCATACAGGCTGGATCCGTCAACCTGCAGGAAAAGCTCTGGAGTGGATTGGGTGGATCATTAGTGATGGACGCCTAAACTACAAGGATTCCTTAAAAAGCAAGTTCAGCATCACCAGAGACACCTCTAATAATATAGTGACATTGAATGGAAACAATATGCAAGCTCAAGACACAGCTGTGTATTATTGTGCCAGAGACCACAGTGACAGACTCTAACAGCATCCCTGTACAAAAACACCATTATTTTTTAAAGTGAAGTGAAAGTGACCTATTTGTCAGTTATGGTTACCCATACCCGAAATATACCTCTGCTTTTAACCCATCCAGTGAGTAGTGAACACACGCACAGCACACACGTACACCCGGAGCAGTGGGCAGCTATCACTGCAGCGCCGGGGAGCAAGTAGGGTAAGGTGCCTTGCTCATCAATCATTACCTGCCGGCCCTGAGGATCGAACCGGCAACCTTTTGGTCACGAGTCCGACTCTCTAACCATTAGGCCACATAAAGTTATTTCCTCTTGTGACCCACAAAGACACATCAGAAAGGAAACAACAAATAGCATAGTGGCGTACCACAAATTGTGCCATTCCTCAGCAAACTGTGAGAACAGTTTCTCAATGTCAAACATTTTGGTGGGCTGCAAGTCTACAGCTGTTTAGCACAAAAAATTTAAACAGCATATTAAGCGTTTGATCTTGGGTGAAATGTTTAACATGTGATAGAATTTGCATTACAGGACAGATGAAAGACTGGCATATGCTGCTCCTGTTGCTCCGCCAGGTACATTTTAAAAAGACATTTTGTTTTGTGTCCCTGATCCATTTTTATATGTGGCAAATCTCTCTAAACAGGCAAATTTAACTTTAAACAAGTCAAAGCGAACAGGGATGCAGGTGAGTGCTGCAAGTTCTCTGACATCGTTGTGCTATAAATAATGAATGGAAAGATCTTCGGAAAAATTAAACTAAGATTAGTAAATAAACATGATGGCCAAGTATTATGGTATAGGCCTACTGAGCCTAATTGTCTCAGATTCAATGTTGATGAATGAGTTTGTCTCTTATCTTCTGTTGCTGGGTGACAAACTGTAAAGGCTGAGCCACAAATTTTCTCCTTTTATTGGGAAGGGAGATGTGAAGTAACAGCTAGCTTCAACATCTCAAACCATGATCCTCATCTCTGTGGTGGATGCTGCTGCTGTAAAGTCATTAGTTTATTCTATTTACATGTCTGATTTTAAGCAAACTTAATACCAAAATGTTTGTAACGAGATTCATTAAAAGGAAGGAAGGAGGCGGGAACCGGCAAACATTTAAATAAAGTTTTAATAATAAACAAAGTAAAAGACAGCCGGCAGCCCCTCACGGACGACTGCCGGCGAATAACAAAATACATAAACATAAACATAAACATAAACATAAACATAAACATACGTTCGGGCCCGGTCCTCTCTCATCGACGGTCCGGTCGCTTGTTCCTTTTATATGCTCCCAATCTCCTACAAGATTCGAGCCCGGTGTGCGCACAGCTGGCGCTTATTCACAATTACTCACCGGTCTCGAACCACGGTCTCGGGTCTCGGGTCTCAAACCACGGTCTCGAACCACGAACCACGGTCTCGAACCACGGTCTCGCCCCGCCTACTCCACTACAATGTTCCATTTTTATAACATATCAGACCTGATTTTTACCAGGTGTTCAGGTCAGGTCAGGCCTGGTGAGGCTTTGACTCTGTCCTGTAAGGTGTCTGGATATTCAGTGACTGACAGCAGCTACTGCACTCACTGGATACGACAGGCTGCAGGAAAACCTCTGGAATGGGTTGGAGAGATATGCAGTAGCGGTAACACATATTACAATGATAAACTAAAAAGTAGATTTCAGGTTACTAGAGACACTTCCAGCAGCACAGTGACTCTACGAGGACAGAACATACAGACTGAGGACACAGCTGTGTATTACTGTGCCCGAGAGTCACAGTGAGACAGACTAATGACTGCCTTGTTCAAAAACTTCATAAGGGATTACTCACTCAATTCACACAGTACACTGTAAAAAAACATGGTTCTTAAAAGGTTATTTAATGATGGTAAGGGTTCTATTTAGAACCATGTCTTCTGAAGAACCCTGAAAATGTAATTTGTATTGGGAAAGGGTTGTTTGGTTTAAAGTATATCAGTTATTTAGAAGCCGCCTGCTGATTGGTTGTTTTTTCCTGAATCAAAGTCCTGATTTAACAGTCCTGCTGAGGTGCCTGCAGACTGATACATCACACAGGTAAGGTTTTAATCATATATTTTATGTTTTTTATTAGTATTTAAGATATTCTATGGTTACATATAAACCTAAATACATGTTGTACAACATACTGTTGAAGAAACATCAAGATAATGTGCATGAAACTGTTTATGAAAAATGGTTGATGGATGTGACCGTATGTGTAATTTGTTTGTGACCTTGTGCTGGGATTGAACTTGGAAGAGATGGGTATTTCTCGCGGTGTTAACCAGTGCAGCTCAGAAGTCTGACAACTGTGTCATGTTTTACAGGTGATATATTCATGTTTCGTTTAAAGTTGATACCCTTACATTAAAATTATAGCAATTTGCAGTTAAGATCATTTGGAAATTAAGCTTTGTGTGTTCTTATAGTAATTACATGTACATGTCTCTGTTTCAGGGGAATCATAAGCCAAGCTTTAAATCACTTCAGGTCTGACTTTGACTTAATGGCAAATTCAGGACACATTCAAAGGTAATGGCGGATTCATACGGTACACGGTGAGCGGTTGAATTGCGCGACAGCCGCCTCTCTCTCTTGTTGATGCGCTTTGTGCAGTCTAGGCGGTATTCGCATCATGGTGTCGGGGCGGACGTTGGCATGATTACAACCAACAAGGTCCCACTTGTATTTGCCAAAAACGAAATAAAACAAATCAAATTATTATCATTATTTGTTTAATTTCACTTACTGTCTTCAATGATTTAATAAACATTTTTCGTTTGGGCAAACTAATGTTGCTTAAATGGTTTTGCCTGTGGAGCGTCATCACTCGCACGTGCTGATGTAAAGAATTTGTGGAAATATGATTTTGTATCAGGTAACCCAAATAGGCTAACCTAAACAATGCATCCCAGGCACAGGCTTTTGAAAGTAATGCAAAATCTTCTTATTTGTGAATGAGATTTTCGACATATCGTACAGCTCTGGGAAGTCAATAACAGTTAAAACAACTTCTTCTCCTCTTTCTGGTGTTTTATGGTGGTTTGGCAAACCCACGAAAAGATGCATTACCGCCACCTACTGATCTGGAGTGTGGAGAGTACTTAGTTTTGGAAGAAAAACTAGTTTTTTGAAAAAAAAATCCTATATTCTATCTATTGTTCCTGTGTTTTTTAGGTATTTAAATAATATTTCATGTACTCTTGAGTGCCTTGACCCGTTTCCTAACAATACTTTTAAGGAGATATTATCCACTCCCAACCATTCTAATTTTTGTATTCATTGGAATCTCTCATTTTCATATGCAGAGCACTCTTTAAGGATATACCTCACTGTTTCTAATTCTCCACATTTGTCACACTTTCCCGATTCATGCTTACCTATTTTAAAAAGAGTATAGTTTAATGCTGTATGTCCAATTCTTAGTCTTGAAAAAATGACATCCTTCCTATTTCCATATCTTTTTCTCTCATTTCCAACATACTCCTGAATCTGGAAAGATGTCTTCCTTTAAACCCACTGTTCCATAACGTTTGCCATTTCTTACTTACTTCAGATGATATCACTCTCTTGAATTCATCTTTACTTAAAGCTACCTTAATTTCTACTTGTGTATGATTTAATGCTTTCTTTGCTGTAAAAAAATATTCATAGCCATAGTATGGCTCAATTAAATAGGCTGATTTTCCTCAAATAAATGTTACAAAATGTATTGAAACTGCGGTTTGCTTAAAATAATGAGTAAACACATTAAGTAATTTTTAGTAAAGTCGCATGAATCTGGCTATTAGTCAATTTGAAAAAAACATTTTAAGATATGCCTAGATCTCGTGACACAGCACTTGACTGGCTTTCAATGCTGGCGGCCATTTTCTGAAAAGCATCTCCTCAGATGATAAAGGTGAGTTAATTGAACGTGTATTCTACTAAAATGTTTTATAAAATAAATTCCACCAATAGTGTGAAGATACGTGTTTCTTAAGGTTTTAATTTGAAATAAGTTCAATTGTGGTGGTGCACGTAGCCTATAGTGTTTTAAATAAGCTCCTAGATATCAAATGTACAGAAACATGCGTGTAGAGTGTGCTTCAACTTTTGTGAGAAGAAATGTATTTACGTTTGTAGACAGTTCAATATAGGGAAGGAAGGAGGCGGGAACATTTAAATAAAGTTCTAATAAAATAAACAAACAAAAACACGGAAGTAAAATGCCGGCCACAAGAACATAAATACAAACTTAAACACATGTCCGGGCCCGGTCCTCTCTCCTCGAATGTTCTGCCAGCTCGTCCTTTTATGCTTCCGTTCTCCTCCGTCGTAATGCGGAGCCGGTGAGCGCACAGCTGATACCCATTATCACTCACGCCACTTTGTCTGACGGCTCTCGTCCCGCCTTCCTCGCTACAACGTTTCTTAAACAAGATTTATGGTAAACAATCACGATTGCCTACTTTTATGAAGGCATGAAAACACGTTGAGAGTGTATTCGACGTCCAGCTCCTTGAGCTTTTTAGTTTCAATTCGACACAACGCGCCACATTAACAGACAACGTTTTTAAGTGAGTTAAAACCGCGAAGCAGTCATTGCTTTATTTCAAACCTTTCATCTGTTTATCTATACGCGATGCAAACGCCTTGTTAATGGTTTCTGTTATCTTTTTTCATGTAGCATCTTGAGGTGCGGACAGGGTGACCGTTTACCGTGAGCTTGAAGTGCGAGGTGGAGGCTCGAACAGCGGGCTCAAAATCTCAATGCATTGTGTTGGTTAGAAACCTCCAGCACACTGTCACTTTGCACGAACGATAGAGGAGAATTGTGTCGACTAATTGTTAGGCAAGTGATTTTTTTTATTGTAGTACTTATATAATTGTTTATGTGTATCATAAACGCATACTGAGCAGTGTAAGTGAACAAAACACAGTAGTGTTAAGTACAATCAACTTTGTTGAACTACTGGTAAAGTTCCATTTTGTGACTTTAATATCTTTGTTTTATATTTAAGTTCAGCCAATTCCAGAATGAATGTTAAAAAAATCTTGGGAGACCTGATTTTCATAGTGAGGAACCTATACAGAACAAGGTAAGAATTTATGCAGAATCCACATGATCCAGCAGACCTATGTGAGTAACATAACAGTTCATATTGATTATTTTAATTATCAGTATGTATATTTATATAGTTTATCCTATTCTTAATTGATGTTATACATTAATATCATATTGTTTTGTTTCAGGACAATAATGGTGAAGTTAATCAACCTTGCAGAGCACACAGTAATCTAGTCTCCAGATACTCCAGATCTACATATTCAGCTCAACACCACACTTAACATGCAAGCACACAAGACCACACACAAACATTATATAAATAACATAACTGCATACGACACCACAAATGTTAAAAACCACTAGCCTTAGGCATGTTGATGGTTACCGTTGTTATAATGTTGTCATTACGTCTGTTGTTTAGAATTGTATTTGTTGAACAATGAAATTTACATTTTTGAACTGCTGTATGTTTCATGTTTAAATTCGTTCAGTGAAAAAAAACGCTTTTAACATTTCACAGCTGTCCAGTGTTTCTGTATTTTAGGTGTTAGTAGATAAAATTATTAATCTAAATGAGCTTACATTTGATCATGAGGGTAAACTAGACATTTTTGGTAGAAATAACTGGCTTAAATTTGTCGCAAAAATGATGCACTATAATTTTAAGTAACTTCAGCGTAATTTTTTTCAGTATAGCAAGTCTACTTCATTTCCATCCACACCCACATGTGCAGGTACCCAGAGGAAATTTAATTCTATCCTTAACTGCCTTATTCTAAACCAACTTTGTAAAACTTCAAATACTAAGTCTTGCCTAGCTTCAGATTTACCACTTACTAGACTAGTGAGCGCAGCCATGGAATCACTGCATAGCACTGTTCTTTCTGGTTGGACTTCTTCAATCCACTGTAGAGCTAGTATGATAGCTAACAATTCAGTAGTAAAAACTGACACATGCTCTGATAATCTTTTTGCAATTTTTATTTTAAAAGTAGGAATATATACTGCAACTGCTGTTCTTCCAGACTCTGGTTCCTTAGACCCATCTGTAAATACAGAATAATATTCCTTAATGAAATACTGTTGAACCACTAATTTAGTTGGTATGTTCATCTCTGGTTCTTCCATTATTTTGTGAATTTGTAAATCTATTAGTGGCATAGGGAACAATCAGGGGGAAATTACTGGTATAGCAACATAAGGAGCAATTTCATAGTCTTTTAACTCCAAGCTCCTTCCTTACTACCGAACCAAATATTCATATTCCAAACAATTTTTCAAAATTACTGGATACTGGATGGTTTTCCAGATGTCCCTTTACACCATATCAGTACCTTAATCTCAACAGGGACCTACGTTGTTCTAGAGGCAATTCTCCCATTTCAACTTGCAATGATGCTACCGGAGAAGATCTAAATGCACCACAGCAAATGCGCAAAGCTTAATTTTGATTCTGTATTACCTCTATCTTTTAAAGTAATGTTTTGTTCGCAGAACTGTATACTACACAACCATAGTCTATGTTTGATCTAATCACAGCATAATACATTATTCTCAATGACTGACAGCTTGCCCCCCACTCAGCTCCTGACAAGCACCTTAATACATTTATTCCTTTTTTGCATTTTTCTATCAATTTCTGAATATGTATTCTAAAACTTAGTTTAGAGTCCATCCACATACCCCAAAATCTTACTACATTAACTTGCTCCAGCTGATAACCATACTGTCACGGTGCACAAAGGGACTCAGATGCAGGTAAGGTACAACAGAGTTTATTAGACAGGCTTACTGAGAGAACAAAAGATAGGCAGGGAACTCCTGGCCAAAAATAGTCAATACACGCTGGCAGAGAAAACTAAAAATCCACAAGTCCGGGAAAGGTAAACGGGAACCAAAAAGAACCGAATGGGGAAAAAAATTAATCCAAACCGGCTCACGGGTTGCCACGTTCCTACGGAAAATATGAATAGGTAAAGTACTAAGCACAGCAAGAGCAAACAACGTCACAAATAAATTACATCGCCACAATGAGAGCTGGCACAGCCAAGCTCAAATAGAGAAAACCAGATGAGGAGCAGGTGAGGGTAATTAACCAAAACAAGGAGGCTGTAAAAATCTGTAAGACAGAAAATACAGCAGAGAAATAAAACATCAACCAAAAACATAACACAAAACAGGCAAAGCCTGACAGAATCCCCCCTCAAAGATGCCAGGCATCCAAGAACTACCCACGAGAGCGGAGGAACTGATCAATAAGAGAGCGGTCCAAAATATCACGAGCGGGGATCCAGCATCTCTCCTCCGGACCGTAGCCCTCCCAGTCTACCAGGTATTGGTGACCTCTACCACGTCATCTCACATCGAGAAGTCGACGTACCGTATAGGTCGGCGACCCCTCGATGAGTCTAGGAGGCGGGGGGGCAGAGGTTGAGGGTTGAAGGGGGGAACGGATGACGGGTTTGATCTTGGCCAAGAAAGGGGGGTAGTTTGAGGCGAAACGGTCACAGATTAATGATCTTAGTGATCGGGAAGGGACCGATAAACTTAGGGCCCAGCTTACGTGCAGGGACATGAAGGGGAAGGTCAGACGTGGACAACCAAACCCTTTGACCACACACGTAAGAGCGATGCCGATTAGCTGACGTCTGGTAGCGTCTACGTGCCAATGAGAGCCCATCTAGCACCCTCCAGGTGCGAATACACCGGCTAACGAAGCCCTGAGCAGAGGGAACAGAGGAATCCGCCTCTTGGGAAGGAAACAACGGGGGTTGGTAACCTAGGCAGCACTGGAAGGGAGACAAACCCGTAGACGACACCGGAAGTGAGTTGTGAGCATACTCAACCATAGACAACCCAGAACTCCAAGACGATGGCTCAGAAGAAGCAACGCAACGCAGGACCCTCTCGAGATCTTGATTAGCCCGCTCGGCCTGCCCATTAGACTGTGGATGGTAACCGGAGGACAAACTGGCAGTGGCCCCCAGAAGCCGACAAAACTCAGCCCAAAATTTAGAAACAAACTGGGGACCTCTGTCAGAGACCACGTCCACGGGGAGGCCATGGACACGGAAAACGTTGTCAAGGACAATTTTAGCGGTCTCCTTAGCAGACGGAAGCTTAGGGAGGGGAATAAAATGTACCGCCTTCGAGAAGTGAGGACCACGGAATTGCCACAGGACGGAGGAAGTCCAGTGACGAAGTCCATGGCGATGTGGGACCAGGGTCTCGAAGGGGTGGGTAACGGACGCAGTAGTCCCGCCGGAGGACGGTTGGAAGACTTGTTAGTCGCACAGATTGGGCAAGCCGAGACGAACCTGTGAGCGTCCTGCGGCATGGAAGGCCACCAAAACCGCTGCTTAATAAGAGCCAACGTGCGAGAAACTCCTGGGTGACAAGCTAGCTTGGAGGAATGTCCCCACTGGAGGACGTTGGTACGGACCGACTGAGGAACGAACAGCAGGTTCACGACTAACGCCGTCCAGGGCCTCGCGAACCAACGATTCCACCCTCCAAGTGACCGCCCCCACCACACGAGCGGGGGAAACAATGGACACCGAGGGGGTGGAAGTAGTCCCGACCTCGAACTGACGCGAAAGGGCGTCCGGCTTACCATTTTTACTCCCCGGCCGGTAGGCGATGACAAAATTAAAACGCCCAAAAAAAAGAGCCCAGCGAGCCTGCCGAGAGTTCAGTAGCTTCACAGAACGGATATATTCAAGATTTTTATGGTCGGTCCAAACCAAGAAAGGAACCTTGGCCCCCTCCAACCAGTGGCGCCACTCCTCCAATGCAAGCTTAACGGCTAACAACTCCTTATTACCGATGTCACAATTCCGCTCTGAGGAATTGAGCCGGCGGGAGAAGAACGCACAGGGATGTATCCTGTCGTCCGGGGAGGAACGTTGGGACAAGATCGCTCCTACCCCTGCCTCAGAAGCATCAACCTCCACTATAAACTGACGAGACGGATCAGGATTGACCAGAACGGGGGCAGAAGTAAAAAGACTCTTAAGTTTATCAAAAGCCATCTGCGCCCGCTCCGACCACACGAACCGCCTCAAAGTGGAGGTGAGCTCCGACAAGGGAAGAGCGACCTGGCCAAACCCTCGGATGAACCGTCGGTAAAAATTGGCAAACCCCAGGAAACGCTGGACCGCCTTGCGATTTCAGCAACTGCCTTTACCTTAGTGGGGTCCATCCGAATACCTTCAGCCGACAGGATAAACCCCAGAAACGGAACCGACCGTGCGTGAAACTCACACTTCTCCACCTTAGCGAACAGGCGATTCTCAAGTAACCGGCTTAAGACCCGTCGAACGTGCTGAACATGGTCCTGTTCGTTGTGCGAGAAGATCAAAATGTCATTGAGATAGACAAAAACTAAACGGTCGACCATGTCCCTCAGCACGTCATTGACGAGTCTCTGGAAAACCGCCGGAGCATTCGACAGGCCAAAAGGCATCACACGATACTCAAAGTTGCCTGTGGGAGTGTTAAAGGCGGTCTTCCACTCATCCCCCTCCCTTATCCTGACCAGGTGATAAGCATTGCGCAAGTCTAACTTCGTAAAGATGGTAGCACTCTGCAAGAGACCGAAAGTGAACGACATCAACGGCAAGGGATGGCTATTCTTGACCGTGATGTTGTTCAACCCCCAGTAATCAATGCAGGGGCGAAGGGAACCATCCTTCTTCTCCACGAAGAAAAACCCCGCCCCAGCCGGAGAGGAAGAGGGACGGATAATGCCGGATAACAAAGAATCGGCCACACACCTTTCCATGGCCTCCCTCTCAGGACCAGAAAGAGGATAAAGGCGACCCTTAGGTGGAAAAGTGCCAGGTAAAAGGTTGATCGCACAGTCGTACGGGCGGTGCGGAGGTAGAGATGTCGCTCGAGACTTACTAAAAACCGCTCTCAGATCATGATAGACCCTAGGTACCCCCGTAAGGTCTACAGGCTCCTCCTGCAACAGAGGGGAAGAAATCAAAGGAGAGAGAGCAGTATTCAAACAATTAGAGGCACAAAAAACACTCCATTCACAAACAACATTCTTACTCCAGTCAATATGGGGGTTATGCTTAGAAAGCCTGGAGTGACCCAACACTATAGGAGCAGAAGGAGACTGAATCAGGAGAAACTGCCGCATCTCTGTGTGATTACCGGAAGTAGTGAGCGAAACAGGTTCAGTGGTTGAAGAAATGTTGGTGAGAGGCGTGCCGCAGAGCGTCTCAGCCGCGATGGACTGAGTGAGAGGAACTACGGGAATCCTCCACCTCTTAGCCAGCTCAATGTCAATAACCCTCCGCTCCAGAGTCAATGAGGGCAACCACTGAGTGACTAACTCCTCCCCACTGAATGACTGCAGGAAGAACAGTTCGGCTGCGAGAGAGAGAACTGGTAAGGCAAACGCCTACCCTATGGGAGGAATAGCTGCCAGTATTATCCGAAATACGTGGACATCCCGTCACTAAATGTCCAGGGTCGCCACAATAGAGGCACAAGTTGTTAGCCCGGCGTCGACGACGTTCGGAGTTGGAGAGCCGGGCGCGGCTGATTTGCATAGGCTTCTCCAGGGGCGGAGCAACAGATGGCGGTCGGACAACATCACAGGAAGCCCCAGAAGACTCCCCGTCAAACGAACTCCTCACGTGTCGCTGAGAACGGAGTCCCAGACGAAAGTCAACCTGGAGGGCGAGCTGTATCAGCCCGTCGAGCGTCGGAGGGAGCTCCAGCGAATAGATCTCGTCCAGCACACGATCCGCTAATCCATGCAAGAAACGATCCCGGAGAGCCTTGTCGTTCCAGCCGCAAGACGAAGCCAAAGTGCGAAACTCAATGGAATACTCAGAAACTGTCCTGCGACCTTGTTGTAGGAGGGACAACGACCGAGCTGCCTCGCAGTGAAGTACGGACCGGTCAAACACCTTCCTTAGCTCCTGGGAGAACAACTCAAAAGTAGCGCAGCAAGCATGATTATTATCCCAGAGCGCCGTACCCCATTCCCTGGCGACACCCTTCAGCTGCATGACCACAAACGCTACCTTTGACTGCTCGGTGGAAAAGCAGGAGGGCTGTAGAGAAAAGGTCAGAGAGCATTGTGAGAGGAACGAACGACAGGAAGTGGGCTCACCGGCGTAGGGAACTGGAGGATTGAGGCGAGGCTCCGGTCGGCGGGAAGAGATTGCGTTCGTCTCGACCGGTGCAGTATTAGCAGAAGCTGCATCAGAAATAGCATGGGTCTGGTCCAGGCGCTGGGCGATTGCAGCAAGTTGTTGGGAGAGAGTAGAGACGCCAAGACGAATCTCCGCTACCTCCTGCTGCTGATGTCCTAATAGCACTCCCTGGCTTGCGACGGCTTGGTGAATGTCGACCTCTCCTGCTGAATCCATCCTTTGGTGGCTAACACATACATTCTGACATTCAAGCTTGGATTCTTTTTCTTTTTCGAAAAACATATTACTTGTGTTTTTGCCACAGAGAAATGAAAACCCCAACTATTCGCCCATTTTTTTTCACCTCATTCACTGCTTTTTGCACTTTACTTTCTACAAATAGAACATTTCGCCTCGTTTCCATAGTGCTCCATCATCCGCATATAATGATCTTCCTATTCCAGTATCTACGTTATGATAGATGTCATTAATTATTAAATTAAAAAGAATAGGACTGCTCACACTTCCCTGGGGAGTTCCATGTTCAATAGACAGAATCTGAGAAAATTCTGTCCCAACTCTTACTTGAATCGTTCTTCCAAACAAGAAACTCAGAATCCAGTTATACATTTTTCCGTCAATACTCAAGCTTTCCAATTTCAATAAAAGCCCCTCTATCCACAACATATTGTAAGCTTTTTCTACATCAAAAAAGACTTCCACAAGCACTTCTTTATTTATTTGAGCTTTCCAAATTTGAGCTTCCAGACATACTATTGAATCCATCGTATTTCTCCCTTTTCTAAATCCACTTTGACATGCTCAAAAAATGTATACATTTTGTATACACATATGTCAACCTATTCATAACCATCCGTTCCATAATTTTGCATAAATTTGATGTCAACGCAATAGGTCTATAATGGCTGAGAGTGTTATTTTCCTGGTTTGGCTATTGGCACCCCATGCCTCCAATATGCTGGCAAATTCCCTGTCTCCCATATTTAATATACATTGTCTGAACTTGTTTTTCATACAAACAGGAACAAACAAGTAATGCTGGACTGGAGGAGGAGTTTATGCAAAGCTTTCATGTATGTTTCTTATAAGTAGCAAAGTGTCTCTGATACAGACATTTAGTCACTGTATATTATGAATCAAGTGAAAATGACCAGAATACTTCATTCACTCTTGATGATACTATATTTACACGGTCAGTAAATAATCTCTAAATAATTATACATTCATGACTTTCATGCATAAATCATTTCTAGAATGACCTTTAAGCATTTTACTGACTTTTCAATGTATAACTATTATGTTTTATGTTCCACAGATGTTCACTGTCAAACCTTCACTCAATCTCCAGCTGTGCTGAAAAGACCTGGTGAATCTTTCAAACTGATCTGCACTGCATCTGGATTTACATTTAGCAGCTACTGGGCAGCTGTAGTGAGACAGGCTCCTGGAAAAGGACTCGAATGGGTTGCATATATTGGCACATCCAGTAGTCCTATCTACTATTCCCAGTCAGTGCAGGGAAGATTCACAGTGTCCAGAGACGACTCCAACAGTCAACTGCATCTACAGATGAACAGTCTAAAGACTGAAGACACAGCGGTGTATTATTGTGCTAGAGACTCACTGTGAATCGGTTCAATGACAGTATAATACAAAAAAACACTTCCTCATTCATGTATGGTTATTATAATGCTAAAGTAGTACTATTTGCATAAAACACTAAAATATTTGATTGTTTGATGGCATTATTAGAAAAATTAACTGTCTTTTATAAATAATCTCGTTCAAAGGTTTACAGTCATATCCTAAAAGTTATGCATGAACTTCATTCATTCTCCATACACTGCTATTTTCCATAAGGTGGCACTCTTGTCAGTCAAATTACATTTTTGCTCCCAAAAGAATCATGCTGCAATGACTCACAAATATGTGTTTCTTAACCAGAAATATCCACTCTGTATTTGTAAATCATGAGAACATTAAAACGCGTGTGTGGTAAGGGTAAACCCAAAATTGTTGGGAGCACAATGATAGTACTGTAATAACGCAAAGTTTGTATTGTACTGTATAAAGTCATTAAACGTCCAAATAGGCACCATTTAATGTGGGGCCATTAATACACCATAAAATGTATTAAGATTTGACGCTGATCTGGGAATTCAGCATAGTATAATAAGGCAATTCTTTAATTTGTTAATAATTAGAAAATTATGCTAATGTCCTCCCTTTTGTCATGTAACCTGGAGCAAATAACTATAAAAGGAACTCCTTGAGATCTGCTCTGCAGTCACAGGCCTTTTGATAAGATTACTGAAATAATCATGTACTTCATTTTATCACTGATGATATTTTCCACTGCACCCAGAGAGTAATAACAAACTATTATACTAGTTTTATTATATTAACTATTTCTGGTTTAAAGTGACTCCAGAAAATGTTTTGGATGTTTTGGGACCATAATGTGTATAACTTTCATTTAAGGACAAGTTTTTAATTGTGTGTTGTGTTAATTGTATTGAGTTGAATCCGCCTCCTGTCATGGTCATGGTGGTGAAGCCTGGAGAATCATTTTCTATCGCCTGTAAGATTACTGGATATTCAGCATCAGGAGGTGGCTGTACCAACTGAATACGACACTCAAGTGGTCCTGTAGCTCAGTGGTTCAATTCAATTCAATTCAATTTATTTATATAGCGTTTTCACAATGTGCATTGTTCCAAAGCAGCTTTACAGGAGCAAATAAGAAAACACAGAGGTAAAACACAGCACAGTGCATGGTGTTTATAAAACAAGCAAGATCATTCTAATAGATAATATCTAATAAATAAATAAATAGATGCAGTCTGGCGAGGAACCCAAACTCCAATGATTGTTTAATGGAGAAAAAAAACCTCGGGAGAAACCAGGCTCAGCGGGGAGGGCCAGATCCCCTCTGACCTGTCATAGCTGCACTCAGTGACCCCGACCAAAAGTCACCGAGCAAACATCCACGAGGAAGAGGGAGAGCCCACCGCCCGCGACCCAGGTAATCCCACTCGCTGAAACCGTGCATGTCCAACCCGGACCCACTTCACGATCGACACCAGAAAACAGAGGAACAACCAGGGAAAATCGTAATGGCATATTGGAACATTATTCCTCTGCTGTCTGACATCGACCACAAAACAAGACCAAACCAGACCCACACAGCCCCAACAAATAAAATCCCCCAACCACAACCAACGAGTTATAAGTACAACTTTATAAGTAGTTAAAATAATTTTAAAATCAATACTATACCTAATGGGTAACCAGTGAAGGGATGATAAAATTGCGGTAATGTGATCGTATTTTTCTTGACCTGGTTAGAACTCTGGCAGCTGCATTTTGAACTAACTGTAGTTTGTTTATTGTAGATGCAGGACAACCACTAAGAAGAGCTTTACAGTAGTCAAGTCTTGAGGTCACAAATGCATGAATAAGCGTTTCTGATTTAATTTTCCTGTAAACCACATGGCACAAAAAAAATGCTGTAGCCCTTTCCAAAACATGCACTTATCCCTCTGCATGTGGATATTCAGCTGATCTTTGACACCATGGCAGGAAGCAGTGCTAATTTGATCCAATATTTGATGTTTTTCAAAATGTTGTAGATTTAAAGGTCTGATCAGATGAACAGATTGACAATTTATAACGTTACACACATGACGTGAAAGCATGACTAGTAAGCTGTGAATGATTTTTCAGCCTAAGCACGAATGATTTGAGTTGTTTAAAACGAAACTAACCTGCAGTGTTCGCCCCTGTTCATTAGCAAAAAAACAGCTTGCCATAGCTAAACATATTAACGCACATAAAGTATTAACATTCATACAGCTCAACTCTAAGTGTCCATCTGCACTTATATACAGTAAGTTTAACACTGGCTATGAATGTTCTATTTAGCCCGTGACTGATGTAGCTACCTTCGCTTTCATATGCTAACGTATCCTCCTATTTGTACGGTACATTTACGTCAAATTAGGCTGTTGATAAATATTACTCACTTCGGCAGTTTTGTCTAGTTCAGTCGGTCTCGATCGCTCTTGAGGAACAACTTTGAAGCAAATCCTGCTTATACTGTCCTAGGTTAAAAAGCACTCCGGCTTGAAGTGATTCGTGCAAACAAGCAGGTTTTTACTTATGGTTTCTGATGGATTTCCACTAAAAATAAAATAAATCCACTCCTGTCTCTTCCTAGGTTTGGACTCTGTGCAGCGTCTACATTGTATGTTGTCCACAAACTTTAGCCATGGCGTCACGTACACCGCTGTCGCTTGTGAAAACAACAATGGCGGAGTTAGGTGGGTGGAACTGTGTAGATTAAGGGGCGGTAACATTATAATAAAATCCTCTTTGGACGTCACAATCGGAGCGAAATCTGAACGGTTCGATTTCTCATATGCTTGCAGGGAAAGGCACACCAAAACAAACTTACTGGGTTCTTATTTTTCACATTTTCTGGGTTGCTAGATGCACCGGGGACCCGATTATAGCACTTAAACAGTTAAAGAAGACAATCAAAATCAATCAATATATATTTAGATATAAAGATCTTGTTAATAATTTTCATGATAATAAAAAACTGGCTGACATTTCCATTTCTTGAAATGACATGGTTAGATTCAGATGGTAGATATCATATATTAAGTTAATTAAGTGTCCACCTTAGAGATAATCACCATATTTCTAATGAAACTATTATATTTAAAATATTATGTTAATCATATAATTACAGTTAAATCTATATTTAATTATTATGAGATCTCTTATGCTTTCAATAGAATAGAATTGTAATTGTAATGCAGTTGACAATACACTATTATCTGTATACTAATGTGCTGTAATTTACTGTTCATTTGTTAATTAACTAAGGTAAATTTCTGTTAACGGTTGAAAAACAGACACAGGATGCACCTGCTCTTTCATATGAGATCACATATTTCTCTGTTTCTGTCTCCTCTTTTTTGGTCTGTCCTGTTTGATTCAGTTATAAAGCAACATTCACACATATACTTCTTATTCTCTATTTATTATATTATCTAGTTGACACAGTAAACTGCATGGCTGTTTGTAAGCAGACATATGCACAGCTTACCAACAAATAAAATAAAAAAATACAACCTTATTTTTGGTATCCCATTTGCAGAGAATTCAAAATTAGACACACAACATACTGTGGTAGGGAATGGAAATATTGTTGTATTGTTGTTAGTAGTTTGGCCTTTCAAGTCATAAATACACCCTGTGATGTCCCAATGCAAATCCAAACAGTCATGTGTGCTTGATATTTATGTGCCTTTGACCTGATCTGTACATCAGCATTTACAAGATGAGGAACACACTCTGCCTGCTGCTCTCGCTCAGCCTAAACTGTGAGGTTAACCGCAAACACATTTCATTAGTTCTACTTAAATATACTACAAATCAATCAAACAGACCTTTTCAATTTCCTATTTTTTTAAGTATAAATGGTCAAAGTATGGAGTCCATTGAAAGCACAGTTCAGAAGATGCCTGGAGATACTTTGATTCTTTCCTGTCGTGGATCTGGATTCAGCTTTGACTGCTCTAGCATGCACTGGATCAGACAGCAGGATGGAAAACCACTTGTGTGGATGGGACGTGTTCATTCTTATGTTCAAGGCCATGACTACTCCAAATCCTTTGAAGGGCGAATTGAAATCACCAGAGATAATTCAAAGAGTATGACATACTTGAAACTGTCAGGACTGACAGCAGAGGATACAGTCAAGTATTACTGTGCAAAACAAGCACATCAACATAAAAAACTTGTAGGGTTGAACAAAAACTATTTTAAAAACACTGATGCATTTGATATCTTGCTGCTAGAGGTCAACAGGTGGCAACAAAGGACGATAAGAAAATTAACATGTTAACATCTTCCCATAAACCATATTGTTGTTTTACACATAAGCATTACATATAAAATGATATTTGTTAGATGGCATACCTAGATCATATTATGGCAAAAAAGCAAATTTTCCTCCAACAACCCAGTGAACCAGGGGAATTTACAGAAATTACAAAATACTTCCTGTTTTAATTAGTTTGCCAAATATCATGACCACCTGGGTTTGATTTATTCATGTTTGTCACCCTATTTCTGTGGTCGTTTGTCAATTTTTATGTTTCCCTTCATGAAATCCTTTTGCATTAAATACTTTCTTACATGTAACATCAAAGGAATATTCTGGGTCAGGTTTACATCATTTGTGGAATGTATTTTAGGCTGTCAGTTACCATTGAAAATAATGTCTGCTCTCATTTAATCGTATTTAACTTGAATGTTATTTGATTCTTGTCACAGTGTTTTATAAATAAAGTAAACTATTTGATGCAATAAACTACTGTAGTCTACAATTTAGGAAGTTTGGCTTATGGCCAGTGTTCTTGTTTTATTATGCAAATTCATGATGGGAACTTTGAGAATAATATTCCCTAATCTATACTTATTTTAATACATTAAAATGATACTCAATCTAAAGAAATATGCAGCAATGATGTCATGCAATACGTTATATTTTCATTCTGTTGATTTAATGTTCGTTTTAATGACATAATAATTCTTCACCAAGGAGCTCAAAATGCAAATCTAAGGTCTGGTTGCCCTATCCAGTATAATTGTGCTCCTCAGGTGGATCTGGAGGAATTTTAGCACATCCAGAATGAAGAGAACACTCTTCTTATTCATTAAACTCTGATGGAGACTCTGTGAGTTTCTCAATGTTACATTCTTCTATCTCATAACACTGCGTTTGTTAATCTTCTTTTTATATGTGTCGTTAGTTGCTTTTTATTCCGTCGCTTTCATTTTGGTCTTTTTTTCTCTTTATTATGTGTCCAGTGACAAAGTTTGGAGTCCATTCCTAAATCTCCAGTACTTCAAAAGATTGGAGAAACTCTGAGCATCTCATGCAGGGCTGTAGGATACAATTTTGGTTCTTATGGAATGAGATGGATACAACATCCTACTGGAAAGCCCTTAAAATTGATTGGGGATATTGACACTTCCAATGGACAGACATGGTATGAGAAAAGCAGTGAGGGAAGAGTAGAAATAACAAAAGACAACATGAACCGCACACGGTAAGTGAAACTGAGTCATATGTCTGTGTTTCACGAGTTCACCTGAGCAGATAATGAAGATAGCAGGGGTAGTAAAAGTATGCGTGTTTGGCGTGCTGTCCGGGGAGCAGGTTCCGAGCTCACCGATTCCATCCGATCCCGGAACGCTCCCGCCCCCCAGTAGGGGCGAGTGCGCCGAGCTCAGAAACGGCCGAACCCAGAACTCACCCCCCGGAGTTCTGCTATCGACAAGAGCTCAAGTAGAGGAGCCGGGGAGGTGGTGGGATGTGTAATCCTTGAGAGATGGCTTCGGGTAAGAATCTTTCTCTACTTATGTGCTGGTTCGCTTGAGCTGATAGGGTAGAGTCTATGATTGCTGATTGCGAACCAGCCGGTCTTAATTATATGCTCTGGCTTCTCCCAAACTTTGTTAATCTATAGTCATCCATTAACATCATTTCACGAGTTCACCTAAGCAGATAATGAAGATAGCAGGGGTAGTAAAAGTATGCGTGTTTGGCGTGCTGTCCGGGGAGCAGGTTCCGGGGAGCTCGCCGATTCCATCCGATCCCGGAACGCTCCCGCCCCCCAGTAGGGGCGAGTGCGCCGAGCTCGGAAACGGCCGAACCCAGAACTCACCCCCCAAAAGTGCAAGGATATGAGTTGGACAGCAGCCAGGTAGCGCATACTCCCCAAAACAACTGCTGAGAGGAAGGCTTCCTGGATGGTGGCTTGCGGTCGCCATGGGCTGGGGGGTCGTGCAGGTCCTGATGTAGTAGATGTTGTCATGGCCTCTGGATGTAGATTTTTGAGGGAGTTCTTCTGTGATCGTGAATTAGGATCATGTTCCTGGGGAGCAGCAGAGCTGGAAGGTTGGCTAGCTTAGGCAGGCTGACTTTGCCTGTCTGCTGTGACAGAGCATTAGTTGGAAGCACAGGCTTCTGCTGGGCGGTCGCTGTGGCGACGCTGGCTTTGAGGATGAAAGGCGTTTTGCTGAGGCAGAGCGTGGGTGGGAAGCAGTGGTCCCCTGCGGGGCATTGCTGTTGCAATGTTAGCTTCAAGATGCGTGACATCTGCTGCGGATTGGGAGCCCTGGGGTGGTCACTGTGGTGACTCCGGCTTCTAGCATGGGTGGGGGTTTGGAACACGTTCTGCTGCGGCAGAGAGAGAAGTATACATCAATGTGCCCCTGTGGGGGTGTTCGCTGACGCGATGCTGTCTACGTGCTGCTTGACGTTAACTGCTGTAGAGCCATTGTTGGAAACCCGGGAGTGATCACTGCGGTGACACTGGCTTGTAGCTTGGGTGGGGGTGTGGAACACGTTCTGCTGCGGCAGAGAGAAGTTTGAAGCCATGGTCCCCTTCTAGTATTGGGGGGGGGTGGGGGGGGGTGGGGAGCACGTTCTGCTGCGGCAGAGAGAAGTATGAAGCTCGGGCCCCTGGTGGAGCGGTCGCTGCGGCGATACTGGCTTCGGGCATGGTAGGGGAGGGGAGAAGCACAATACTTCGGGGGAAGGGGGAAGGGAAGCATGCGAGGGATTCTATCAGAGGAAAGACATTCTGCGGCGGCAGAGTGAGGGATGAAGCACGGGCCCCTGCGGGGGCGGTCGCACAATACGATACTGGCTTCGGGGGAAGGGGACAAGGGGAAGGAAACATGCAGGGAGGGGTCAGCTGGGGATAGGAAAGACGTTCTGCAGCGGCAGAGTGAGGGATGAAGCACGGGCCCCTGCGGGGGCTGTCGCGTGGTGCGATGCTGGCTTCTGGGGAAGAGGAAGGGGTAAGGTAAGCATGCGAGGGAATTTTGGGGAAGGGAAGACATTCTGCTGCGGCAGAGTGAGGGAGGAAGCACAATACTTCCGGGAAGAGGTAAGGGAGACAAACAGGGATTCATCTAGGGGGAGGAAAGACATTCTGCTGCGGCAGAGTGAGGGATGAAGCGGTCTGCTTCTGGGAAATGGGATGGGGGAAGGGGAGCATGCGAGGGAATTATTTACTGGGGGGGGGAAGGGTAAGCTCTGCTGCGGCAGAACATGCAGGAGCAAGTGGCATGGAGTGAAGGTGCCTCTGGTGAGGGGGCGCAGTGATGATGCTTCATCTGGGAAGAGCTGCTTGGTGGGTGGGTGGAGGCTGATGTTGAACGAGGTGGGTGAGGGGAGTCCGGTGTGCTTTCCTGATAAGGGCACGGTCGGTCCTGATGTAGCTCTTGAAAGCATCGGACGACCAACGGCCGAGTGTTTGGATCTGAGATTTTGTGAGGCCTTTTTTGGGCGGCCGTAGTTGCAGCGCCGATGCGGAAAGAATGGGTGGAAAATAGATCCGCCGGAATGCCAATTTAAGGTGTTTTTGGAACCAAAAACATGATGCAGGGTAATTTGAATCGTCCACAAAGAGAGGGTCAGATGGAGATGAGGCCTGTGATGTCCTGGAGTGGAGGTATGCTGCTAATGTTTGGAACGGCTGGATCGGTGAAGGGAGTTTGAAGATGTAAATTAAATGACCACGTCTGGCCTGGTCTGTCTTGATCTGCTTAATGAAATATGAGATGGTTTCCTGATCGAGTGTGGACAAATCAGCAATGGAAGGGTGAGCTGAAGGATCGAAGTGAGATGTAGTGGTAAATTCTGAACCTCTGAGAAAACCGAAGAACGGCAGAATGAACATGGCATCGAGGGTGCGTGCGGTGTGCTTCGTGTGGTAGCCTCTGCGAAGAGTAGAGATGCATTTTGTTAGGATCTCTCAGGTGATGGGTTGCCTGGCGTCTCGAGGAGGAGGTTGGGTTCTTTGGATGCCCTTGAGGAGCAGGGATGTATGAGGACTTTCTATGGCTGGGGAAGGTGAATTGTAGATCAATTTGTGAAAAAATTGGATCCCGCTCAAGTAACCTTTGATTGAGCTGGCTTTGAGATGTTTCGTGTTAGTGAGGAAGGAGATGAATGACGTGATGGAGGAGGGAAAAATCCGGGAAGGGGATGTTATATGAGAGGTGGAACGATTTGAAGTTCTTCCAAGCCGTGAGGTATGACTGTTGGGTCCTGTGAGAAACAGCATTGATGATTGAAATTCTGAAAGCGGTGAGCAAGGTGTTTAGCGGGTGATTTAGTTGAATATTAAGGCCGAATAGGGAGGAACCGGCGTTGGTGATTGGTCTGCCTCTGGCGCATGCAGCCTGAATTTCTGAAATGAAAAGCGAGAAAGGGCGTCAGCTATCTGGTTTTTAACTCCAGGAACGTGTCTAGCGAGGACGAATTGGTCGCACGCTGAGATCCAAATTAGGCGTCTCAGAAAAGGCATTAGGGCGAGCGAGTGGGAGCGGCCCTTATTGATGCAGTGTACCGTAGCTTCATTGTCGCAATGGACCACGATACTGGAGGCGGACCATTCCTTCCCCATAAATGGGCCGCCGCCACTAAAGGGTACAGCTCGAAAAGAGCTGACGATGCAAGGGACTGCGGTAGGCTCGTGAGCTGGGGGGGCCACGTTGACGCGAACCAACGACCCTGGTAGTAACCCCCAAAACCGACTGAGGGAGCTGCGTCCGTATACAGGCGAATGTCGACGGGGAGAGATATCCATTCGTTGTAGAAGAAGGAGATACCGTTCCATTGTTTTAGGGATTTGATCCATAGACAGAGCTCGTCGCGGCAAGAGCTGTCCAGGTGGATTAAGTCCTCCAGAGCGTGAGCCGAGGAAGCGAGGGAAAGGAGGTGCGAAACGAAGGGGCGACCTTGGGGTATGATTCGCATCGCGAAGTTCAAATGGCCCAGCATGGATAAAACGTCGCGTTTGGAGCAGTGCGGGGAGTCTAGGAGAGAGGAGGTGATCAGGATTATTCTATCGATTTTTTCCTGGGGCAAGGACGCGTGGAATTTGAGCGTGTCAAGTTTGATGCCTAGAAACTCGATGGATGTGCTGGGTCCCGAAGTTTTTTCGGGTGCGAGAGGCACTCCGAGCCCCGAAAAAACTTCCTGGACTGTGGAAAGATGAGCGGCGGGGATAGATTCGGGCGGCGAGATTATCAGAAAGTCATCCAGAAGGTGGATGAGATAAGGAATGGCGTGGTTGTTAGAGAGGATCCAACAGATTGCCTCTGATAACATGTCGAAATTTTTGGGCTGCTTCTGCACCCGAAAGTGAGGCGGACAGAAAAGTAGAACAGATTTTGCCAGCAAATGCAGAATAAGTGCCAAAAATCGGGGTGAATCGGCATGATTTTGAACGCGGATGTGATGTCTATTTTAGCCAGCCAGGCGCCTCGTCCGGCCTTTTTGATTAGCGTGATAGCTTGCTCTATGTCCTGATAATGCAACGAGAATTCGTCGAGCGGAATTAGACTGTTGATGCTCGGGAAATGAGAACTGTGTGGGGAGGACAGATCGAAAATTAGGCGCTTCTTTCCAGAAAATTTTTGCGTGGCCACGCCGATGGGGCTGACGCGGAAAACTGGAAACGGCGGGGCGGCGCGGGAAAAGGGGGTCTCTCGATCTCTCGTTTAATAAGGCGATCGACAGTGTCGGGTTCGGCGAGCGCGGAACGGAGATTAGGGCATACGAGGCTGCTAGTGAGGGCACAGGCGGTGCAGGGGTTGAAACCAGTTTTTAGACCAGACAAGAGGTAATCTGTAAAGGCATGGTCAGGGTGGTGTCTTAGTTCATGGGATAAATTCAACACATTGACAGGAGTCGATAAGTAGTTGAGGGAATTTTTATTTGCTTTTTTGTGCACTGGGCAGACCAAGCGGGAATGGGCGCCGCCGCAATGGTTGCATACGTGGAAGTAACGGCATCGCTGTCTTGAACAGTGGTCCGTGTTAAAGCTCCTGCAGACGTCCTGCGCTCGAGCGTTTTTTTCTTCCTGACGTGCCGGGGCGAGATTGCTGATTTAGCAGGCGCGGAACGTGAGCGGTGGAAGCTAGAGGAGGCGAAGTCTGGCGTGGGGATGGAGTGGGTGTGACGAGGGGACAGGCTGTTGTGCTATGCGCCACCGAGTGACACACAGCGCAAGAAAAATTTTGGCAGCCCAGAAAAACCCTGTTGTGAAGCTCAGTGTCCAGTGCTCCCCAATACGGGCACTGATTCCACTGAGCTACTCTTATGGCGCATTTCGCTGAGAATAACCTGTGGTAGGTGTAGAAATGTGTTCCTCCATAAGAGAGCGCGGGCTCCGCGACTATGGCTAGATAGTCGCCAAGCTCACGTCTCCTCTGAGGAAAAAGCGTGCAGATAACCTTCGTGTAGCGTGAGAAAGCTACAGTAAATTCCGGAAATGACAAAATGCGGGGTTGACTGTGGGACGTGTTTTTAACGGTGAAGGAGAGGTCGCCAAAAGAAATTTGTCGCTCGGCTAGATGGGGTGGGAGCGGTGATAACAGTTGAAAGAAGTCAATATCCGCACCTGCTAAAATCTGCGCCCTGATGTTAGTGGAGACCGGAGGAGGTTCCAGGACCGGAGCGTTTGGAGGCATCGGCATGGGGACAGCAGTCGCCAAAGAATGCTGAGGCGTTGCCTGAGTCGTAGAGAAGAGGGTTGTCGTGGCTTCCGCTGGAGCGGCCAATTGGTGCTTTCTCATGTCGGTGACGTCATCCTGGCCAGCGATGGCTGCTAGTAGCGGATCCGCTGGCCATGAGGCGGGTGCTTGGTTAGGTGGAGGCGCGTGGTGCTTGGCGGGTACATGCGACCGGACAGTGCTGTAGTAGGCCAGCTCGAGCTGTGCTGGTGGTTGCCGTGCAAGGGAGCAGGAAATATCCCGTCTGCCCCCCCGACTGGAGAATGGCTGGCATCGATGATGGCTCACCTGGAGCGTAGCCTAGCCTAGCCGATCGCCTGTTACGGTGGCCTGAGGGTGGTAAGGCGTCGCCGGCCGCTGAGGTGTTTGGTTCAGGATGGTCTCGGCGTAGGCTTTGCGCCCGGTGCGGATCCATCAGCACTCGTGGCTCCTGCTTGGAGATTGCAGGCGGGAGAGAGGAAAAAAGACCGTATAGCTCGGCTTTGGTCATCCGCTTGCTGAAATAGATGTCCCGTTCGGACAGCGCTGTGCGGAGTCCTGAGATGTTCCACTTCCCGATGGCTGGGATGAGAGGACGCGTCGAGGAGTAGGAAGATGCAGGCGAAGGCGGAGGGTATCTCATAGACTGCTGCGAAGAAGAGCGGGGGCGTTTTGAAGTGCTTTTCCCGGCCCGATGTTGCTGGTGGCCTCGCGAAGTAGTTTCAGCTTCGGGAAGCCCGACGGCGCTTGAAATCGCTGGCTCATCCTGTTCGATGGCACTCGCGCTGGAATCTGAAGATTCGGTGTCTGACATTTTCTAAGGATGGCAAAGATATTCCTTCCGGAGATCATGTGTAATCCTTGAGAGATGGCTTCGGGTAAGAATCTTTCTCTACTTATGTGCTGGTTCGAACCAGCCAGTCTTAATTATATGCTCTGGCTTCTCCCGAACTTTGTTAATCTATAGTCATCCATTAACATCATTTGTTGGCGATGGGTGCGCACATGCTTAAGTTCCCCTCCCCTTCCACACGCGTCATATGTTTTCGGAAATAATCGTACAGCTGTATCTGTCTTTTATAAACGTGATCAAAATAAAGACTTTACGGATATTTGAATTGTGCAATACTATTCTGCAAGGACTCAAGATTAACATGAGATATGCAGAAACTGTTAGAGTTATGGTCACTTTAAATATGTAACTCTTATGTAACACTTACTTTTATGTAAAAATTATATACATTTCGATTTGTTTAAAAGTAATTCATTTTCAAGTGTGCTATAGGGTGACATTTTGAAGATGTGAAAAAGAGACACACAGTCTATTGACAGTCATTCCAGTTGATGTGTTTGATGACAGGGACATCCAAAATTGAGGACTGCGGGTGTGAAACAGGCATGGGAAACACTATTCTATAATGCGTTTAATATTTAGGTGTCTGAGATCAGAGGTCATAGGCCAGATGTGCATGTCCTGTGTCATTTAATAAATAATATATGTTTGTGTTTGTAACTGAATGTAATTATTGTAAAAGCATTCAATAGGCCTGTTGTATAATATGTGCACAAATGAGTAATCAGGTTAAGAGCCAGTAGTGGATGACATTCTTTTCCCTTTTTTTCCACAGTAAAACTTAACATTCAATATATTAACTTTTTCAAAACAGAAAATGAGTAAAGTGCTGTATGCAAATGTGCCCCAGCCCTGCATCATGCGTCAATATAAACCGAGTGATCTAAAGTAGCTCATCTTATCTCAAACCATGTTGTACTCATATCCTGTTTTTGCTGCTGTCAGCAGTGATGTCTTGTAAGTACTAATAGCTATGGGACATTTTCCCCCAATACTTTGCTAAATGATTCATCTCAACCTGCTTCCAGTGTTGTCAGGCCTGGTGAGGCTTTGACTCTGTCCTGTAAGGTGTCTGGATATTCACTGACTGACAGCAGCTACTGCACTCACTGGATACAACAGGCTGCTGGAAAACCTCTGGAAGGGGTTGGATTGGATGTATTTGTGGTGATGGCAGCACATATTACAGTGATGAGCTGAAAAGTAGATTTCAGGTTACTAGAGACACCTCCAGCATCACATTAACTTTACAAGGACAATATGAGGACTGAAGGCATAGCTGTGCATTACTGCGCCTGAGAGTCACAGTGATATAAACCACAAGAGTAGACACACATGAGAAGCACAACTAAGTGCCAGAAAAAAAGAGAAAGTACATAAGCCAGTCTCCTTTTTCACATGATTCATTTCTGAATGATTATTTGTACATATTACTTGTTTGTAATATCTCACAGATCTCACATCTGATCTATTATTTGTAGAACTTACTTCAATGAGCAAAAAAGAATGTCGGCAAAATGAATTTCGAAAAACGTATTAAACCAAGTGGCGTTTGCAAATAAACGATGCTAAAACTGCTTTTCTCAATACCAACCTCCAACACACTGTATAAAGAACACTGTGAAATGCCAGAATTCACTTATTTTACAATACAATATTGCTGTGAAACCTGCATACAATGTTTGTTAGGAAGCACTTTTGTTAGAGAGTTTTGTATTTCAGCATCTAACATCAGGCTGTGTCATTGTTTGCAGGTGAAGTCGGTTTAAGAAATCACAAAGATATCAATTTTGGTTGTGTGTGTCTGTGTATGACTGATAGCATATCTTTGCAGTATTTTAGAGATAGTTTCTTCCTTCAACAGTTTACAGAGATTTTGCTTCATACTTGAACTGTATAAAATGTGATTACAGATTCTGTTCATGGATTCTAATCCTGAATGGTATATGGGTTATTTAAAAACACTCTGGAACTGTCTCTTAATATAATCCAACCATTTTTGTTATTCTGTACATTTCATCTGAAGGCTATATGTACATTTTCGGTTCCATATGCAAACAGTGGGCATGAGTCAGTTTATGTACATGCTTGAGATCACTAGTGAGGAGGAACAGCTTCTAGTCATTAATACACCAGCTTTAGTGTTGCTTCTGGCAAGTGTCAACTGTAAGTGTAGTTTCATTCTTTTTTTTACAAATTATTAATATTATTTAAACACTTATTTTCTTTTGTGTATTATTCTCAACAGGAACTCATTCATATGAACTTTCTCAACCTGAATTTTTGACTGTAAGACCTGATGGATCTCTGACTATCAACTGTAAAGTATCTTATTCACTTACTAGCTATCATACAGGCTGGATCCGTCAACCTGCAGGAAAAGCTCTGGAGTGGATTGGGTGGATCTGTGGTGGAAACATATACTACAAGGATTCCTTAAAAACCAAGTTCAGCATCTCCGGAGACACCGCTAATAATATAGTGACATTGAATGGAAACAATATGCAAGCTCAAGACACAGCTGTGTATTATTGTGCCAGAGACCACAGTGACAGACTCTAACAGCATCCCTGTACAAAAACATTATTACTCTAAAATACTTAAGGTTTTCATAACTGTGAAATTAAACAACAATAAATTACTATAAAACTTCACACATTATCACAGCTGATACTGAAATGAATCAATTATTACCCAACATATTAATAATTCTATAAGCACTACTACTAAAACAGCAGGTGGCAATAATTCATCATTTTACATTAGTTTAGTGTCAGTATGTAACCACAGATTGTGATTAATGTAATTTTTTTAATAGAATTGAAGATTTTGCACATTTGATGTTTTTTTAAGTTTAATTGGCTTCGCCTAAATGTAAAGTGGACCTGAGGTGGTAGAGGGATACTCTAGAATTGTAGCAAGATTGATGCAAGTAGCATGTTTGCAGTCTAGTGTTGTGATTGGTAGAATAAAGTGAACAGTAGTCAGTGACCCATTGCCAAAACAAACCATAATAGCACAATTGCAAATGATCACTTGTGGCAACAGACTCTTCTTTAAATGTATAAATGAATGTTGTACTGTGTTCTTGTTATTTGAATTCCCAGCTGTCTGTATGCAAATCTCCTGTTCCATATGTAAACAGTGGGCATGAGTCAGATTAAATACATTCCTCTGATTATTAGATGAGTGAGATACTTTTATTCTGTCAACCACACTGTAAAAAATACAGCATGTTCTCTTCATCTTTAGTGTTGCTTCTGGCAGTAGTTTATTGTACGTATTTGTTTTTCATTCCTTATGCCGTAGATTGTAATAAATTAAATAACAGCATTAAACTGAATTACCTTTTTCTGAAGTAATTTTGATTCTGATAAACTTTTCAACAGGTACTAATGCAGAGGAACTCACTCAACCTGAGTTTTTGACTGTTCGACCTGATGGATCTCTGACTATCAACTGTAAAGTCTCTTATTCACTTACGAGCTATGCTACAGGCTGGATCCGTCAACCTGCAGGAAAAGCTCTGGAGTGGATTGGGTGGATCGGTAGTGGTGGAAGCCTATACTACAAGGATTCCTTAAAAAGCAAGTTCAGCATCACCAGAGACACCTCTAATAATATAGTGACATTGAATGGAAACAATATGCAAGCTCAAGACACAGCTGTGTATTATTGTGCCAGAGACCACAGTGACAGACTCTAACAGCATCCCTGTACAAAAACATTATTACTCTAAAATACTTCAGGTTTTCACAACTGATATGTGAAATGAAACAACAATTAATTACTATAATACTTTACACATTATCACAACTGATACTGAAATAAAACAATAATTACCCTAAATATGAATAAGTCTATAGCCTAAGCACTAATACTAAAACAGCAGGTAGCAGTAATTCATCATATTACATTAGTTTAGTGTCAGTATGTAACTGCAGATTGTGATTAATGTAATTTTTTTAATAGAATGGAAGATTTTGCTCATTTGATGTGTAATTCATTTTTCTTTAGGGTTCAATTGGCTTTGCCTAAATCTAAAGTGGACCTGAGGTGGTAGAGGGATACTCTAGAATTGTAGCCAGGTTGATGCAAGACAGCCCAGGACACCAGGAGGTGTCAAAAAGACTGCACATTGTCTTCTCTATGTGTCCTGTTTAATTTTGTAGTTGTTTTCCCCTTGTGCTGTAATATTTTTGTTTCACAATGATATTTCATTGTAATTTTGACAGTAAAAAACATTCTTAAATAAGGATGATTTAAGAAACTAAACCATCTAAGAAGAACTGTAGCTTTGGGTTATGTATGCCTTTAGACACAGTAACAGGGCTCTATGCAAATTGTTTATTTCCTCCTTGGTGTGAAAGAGTGGTATATAAACAGATCACTCCAGCTCAGCTTAAGTTTTAAGTCATGTTTTGGTCACATTTTTTAATGCTGCTGCTTGCAGCTGTCCCATGTAAGTCTCACTAGCCACAGCACTTTGAAAATTAGTGAAACTAAAATGTGTTTTTATGTTTTATTTACCATGTCATTTTTTTACCAGGTGTTCACTGTGTTGAACTGACTCAGCCTGCATCCAGTGTTGTCAGGCCTGGTGAGGCTTTGACTCTGTCCTGTAAGGTGTCTGGATATTCAGTGACTAGCAGCTACTGCACTCACTGGATACGACAGGCTGCAGGAAAACCTCTGGAATGGGTTGGAGAGATTTGTTATGATGGTAGCACATCCTACAGTGATAAACTGAAAAGCACATTTCAAGTTACTAGAGACACTTCCAGCAACACAGTGACTCTACAAGGACAGAATATGAAGAGTGAGGACACAGCTGTGTATTACTGTGCCCGAGAGTCACAGTGATATAAACCACAAGCACTTCTGTTCAAAAACATTTCTTACATATAGTTCCATTCAAATATAATTCTTATACGTTCATATTTTTTATCTATTTGGTGGGCAAGAGAGTGGCCTAACAATAAGGTTTTTAGTCGATCAAACCATCAAATGCATTGTACAGATGATTTGTACTGTTAAACATCAGGATGTAAACTGGTAACATATCATCAATGGCCCCACACTGTGAAGTTTTCAACCCAAACAAAATACTTAGTAGCACCAGGATTATCAATATCCCGAAAGAGAACCATTTCTATAATACTATCAAACACTTCCTGCTTTGTTTATAGACTTGTCCTACATAAGATTAAACTAAGCAGGAAACCCACATTTCATTGGTGTTTGTGGATATGTTGATGGCTTTCTCTCAACATGTTAAAAATAATAATGTGGTATCACAGGAAATTATAGACTTCATTCTGAATACACCTTACAGGTACAAAAGAGAAATAAAAGTGTGCGAAACCAATGTCCAGTCATGGTATAACAATATGAAAATCATTATTTGATGTTGGACACAAATAATGCGTGGGTTGTGATCGTAAATTGAGCTGCGTAAGTAAACACAATTACTGCTAACAGTAAAAATAAAGCCAGACATCACACGCAGTTCTGTTAATGTTACAATAAGGGACGCTGTCTCCCTTGGCAGCTTCTGTTTTTTTCATATTATTAACTTGCTGTTGCTGATGTCACTTGTTCTTTACCAACAATCCAATAATTAATAGCCTACTAACATATGGCACTTCTGCTTTGATTTCATATTACTGCCTGGAGTAAAGACAAGCACTAAAAATCCCATTCCTGTTCTATTCTGTGAAGTCAGAAATAAATCAACTATAAATTATTCCAACGTTACTGGATTATTGCAAGATAATGTCCTTGTATTTTGATCATAAATTGTTAGACTTTAGGCGTGTTAATAGAAAAAATAAAAAGGTCTTTGTGTAAATTGTCTGTTCCAAATGCAAACATGGGCATGAGCCAGTTTATTTACATTCCTCTGATCACAAGAGAGAGGAAAGAGCAAATGCATATAAAACTCTCATCATGATCTCTCCACTTGTAGTGTTGCCTTTAGCAGGTTTGAACTGTAAGTTGTTTTTTTATTATTGCTGCAGATCTTTTCAAAGCGTGTAAACATAAATCTGAAAGCCCTTTTATTTTTACCTTTTCACGAGGTATTCATTCATTTGAACTTTCTCAGCCAGAGTTTTAATCTGTTCTGTTTTTAAGTTCACGGTTGAAAAACAGACACAGGATGCACCTGCTCTTTCATATGAGATCACATGTTTCTCTGTTTCTG
The DNA here is from genome assembly GCA_006030095.1 of Triplophysa siluroides. NCBI lineage: Eukaryota > Metazoa > Chordata > Actinopteri > Cypriniformes > Nemacheilidae > Triplophysa > Triplophysa siluroides. The sequence goes on from VCII01000286.1 coordinate 92,651, forward strand.
TCTCCTCTTCTGTGGTCTGTCCAGTTATGAAGCAACATTTACACACATATACTTCTTATTCTCTATTTATAATATTATCAAATTGACACAGTAAACTGCATGGCTGTTTGTGAGCAGACATATGCTCAGCTAACCATCAAATAAAATAAATACCATATTTTTGGTATCCCATTTGCAGAGAATTCAAAATTAGACACATAACATACTGTGGTAGGGAATGGAAAGATTGTTGTATTGTTGTTAGTAGTTTGGCCTTTCAAGTCATAAATGCACCCTGTGACGTCCCAATGCAAATCCAAACAGTCATGTGTGCTTGATATTTATGTGCCTTTGACCTGATCTGTACATCAGCATTTACAAGATGAGGAACACACTCTGCCTGCTGCTCTCGCTCAGCCTAAACTGTGAGGTTAACCGCAAACACATTTCACTAGTTCTACATAAATATACTACAAATCAATCAAACAGACCTTTTCAATTTCCTATTTTTTTAGGTATAAATGGTCAAAGTATGGAGTCCATTGAAAGCACAGTTCAGAAGATGCCTGGAGATACTTTGATTCTTTCCTGTCGTGGATCTGGATTCAGCTTTGACTGCTCTAGCATGCACTGGATCAGACAGTAGGATGGAAAACCACTCGTGTGGATGGGACGTGTTCATCCTAATGGTCAAGGCCATGACTACTCCAAATCCTTTGAAGGGCGAATTTAAATCACCAGAGATAATTCAAAGAGTATGACATACTTGAAACTGTCAGGACTGACAGCAGAGGATACAGTCAAGTATTACTGTGCAAAAAAGCACATCAACACAAACACTTGTAGGGTTGAACAAAAACTATTTTAAAAACACTGATGCATTTGATATCTTGCTGCTAGAGGTCAACAGGTGGCAGCAAAGGATGATAAGAAAATTAACATGTTAACATCTTCCCATAAACCATATTGTTGTTTTACACATAAGCATTACATATAAAATTATATTTGTTAGATGGCATACCTAGATCATATTATGGCAAAAAAGCAGGGAACCAGGAGAATTGCCAGGAAACACAAAATACTTTTTTAATTAGTTTGCCTAATATCATGACCACATGGGTTTGATTTATTCATGTTGTCACCCTATTTTCTGTAGTTGTTTGTCAATTTTTATGTTTCCCTTCATGAAATCCTTTTACATTAAATTCTTTCTTACATGTAACATCAAAGGAATATTCTGGGTCAGGTTTGCATCATTTGTGGAATGTATTTTAGGCTGTCAGTTACCATTGAAAATAATGTCTGCTCTCATTTTAACGTATTTAATTGAATGTTATTAGATTCTTTTTACAATGTTTTATAAATACATTAAATGATTTGATACAATAAACTACTGTTGTCATAAATTCAGAGAGAACCCAATAGCAGGCAGCGACACAGGAATCAAGGGGTTAACAAGGGGTTTATTTAATAAAAATCAAACAGGAACAAAACAGAAGCCGACGATGGGGTAAAACAATATACAAGAACTGGGGAAGGATGACTAGACAAGATTAACAAGGAAATAAACAACACTAGAAAATAAAACAATAAACTTGCATAGACTGGGACTCAGGATTATCTAGGACTTGAAAAAACTCTCGGATGAGGACAAGGCACAAGATACAAAACGAACTAGCACAGAACAATGAAACATGAGGACTATTTAAAGGGGAGACAGACAAAGGAAAATTAACGAGGACCAGGTGACAGATATTGAACACTAGGGACAGCTAAACGAGACTAAAAGGGCGGGAAACACAGACGAGACTCAGAGAGAGAGTATGACGACCCCTAAGGCCCAAAACCTCTCTCTCCACATAAAACCTAAGGCTATGCCATGGCTCCGCCTCAAGACCAAGAATAGACATGACATGGCGGAACCATGACAACTGTAGCCTACAATTTAGGAAGTTTGACTTATGTTCATCATCACAGTGTTCTTGTGTTATTTTGCAAATTCATAATGGGAACTTTGAGAATAATATTCCCTAATCTATTTCACGCAACCTATTTTAATACATGAGAATGATACTCAATCTAAAGAAAGATGCAGCAATGACGTCATGCAATACGTTATATTTTCATTCAGTTGTTTTAATGTTTGTTTTAATGACATAATAATTCTGCACTAAGGACCTCAAACTGCAAATCTAAGGTCTGGTCCTAAGGTAAGGTCTATGATTCTGCCTCTTTTAGTCATGGTTTTCTCAGTTTGGTGGCAGAGTCATGACAGACCCACGTTTCTAGTGTGAGAAAGACATGGCATCGTTTGTTTTAGACATGCCATGCGTTGTCTCATGACTCGTCAGTGTCCCCGGCCTCTTGTTTCCTAGTTAGTGTTAATTAATTAGTTAATCCCCTGCAGCTGTTCGCTGTTGATTTTGACCCCTTTAAATAGTCCTCATGTTTCATTGTCATGTGTTCGGTCATTGTGTTTGTATCCAGTGCTTACCTGTGTTGATACCTCTGTGGATATTTCGCTGTGGATGTTTTCCCCCCATGTCTAAGTTAGTCTAGTTTAGTGTTAGTTTATTGTAGCCCTGTCAAGTCTTGTATTTAGTCTTGTAAGTTTAGTCTATGTTCCTGTGTCTCAAGTTGATCGTGTCTTGTTTCCCCCTAGTATTTCACGACAATAATCAAGTTTTTTACAACATTTTAGACCATTAATAATAAACAAACAAATAAAAACGCAGCACCAAGTAACATTATTTATGCCATGAAAATAACTTGATGTACATTTCAAATACACAAATATTGCATATTTAATCATTATTTCAGTTGAAGTTCATTTTATTTTGATTCCATTTTACTTCAAAATTTCTTGTAATTTATTTACATATCAATTAATTATTTAATTGAGAAATCGGTCATTAAGACGGTGATGAGTTGAAAAGGAGTGTTGACTGGAAAACTTTGTACAATGACACTCTATACAATGAGGGGTTGTATGCAAATATTCATCCACATGAGTTTAAAACACGAGTCAATATAAACAGTTTGATCTTGAGAACCTAATCTCCTCTCGAATCATGTTGTACTCATATCTGTTTTTGTTGCTGTCAGCACTGCTGACTTGTAAGTACTAATACCTAGACCTATAGCAGATTTTTACAATGCTTTTCTAAACGATTCATCATTTAATATTTTTACCAGGTGTCCATTGTGTTGAACTGACTCAGCCTGCAACCCGTGTTGTCAGGCCTGGTGAGGCTTTAACTCTGTCCTGTAAGGTGTCTGGATATTCAGTGACTAGCAGCTACTGCTCTCACTGGATACGACAGGCTGCAAGAAAACCTCTGGAATGGATTGGATGTATTTGTGGTGATGGCAACACATATTACAGTGATAAGCTGAAAAGCAGATTTCAGGTTACTAGAGACACTTTCAGCAGCACATTAACTTTACAAGGACAGAATATGAGGACTGAAGACACAAGCCCAATGTTTCAGAAAAAAAAGAGCAAGTACATAAGCCAGTCTCTTTTTTAACATGATTAGATTCTGAATCATTTTTTATACATATTACATGTTTGTAATATCTCACAAATCTCACATCTGATCTATTATTTGTAGAACTTACTAAAATGAACAAAAAAGAATGTATTAAACGAAGTGGCATTTGCAAATAAACAATGCTAAAACTGCTTTTCTCAGTACCAACCTCACACTGTATAAAGAACACTGTGAAACGCCAGAATATACATATTTACAGTACAACATTGCTGTGAAACAAGCATACAATGTTTGTTAAGAAGCACTTTTGTTGGAGAGTTTTGCATTTCAGCATCTAACATCAGGCTGTGTCATTGTTTTCAGGTGAAGTCAGTTTAAGAAATCACAAAAATATTCATTTCGGATGTGTGTGTCTGTGTATGACTGATAGCATATCTTTGCAGTACTTTAGAGATAGTTTCTTCCTTCAACAGTTTACAGAGATTTTTCTTCATACTAAAATGTGATTACAGATTCTGTTCATGGATTCTAATCCTGAATGGTACATGGGATATTTAAAAACACTCTGGAAATGTCTCTTAATATAATCCAACCATTTTTGTTATTCTGTACATTTCATCTGTAGGCTCTATGTAAATGTTCTGTCCTATATGTAAACAGTGGGCATGAGTCAGTTTATGTGCATGCCCGAGATCACTAGTGAGGAGGAACAGCTTCCAGTCATTAATTCACCATGTTCACTGGAGCTTTAGTGTTGCTTCTGGCAAGTGTCAACTGTGTAAGTGTAGTTTCAAATTTTTATTATTATTTAAAAACGTTTTATTTTCAGTTACTAGCTATTATACAGGCTGGATCCGTCAACCTGCAGGAAAAGCTCTGGAGTGGATTGGGGTGATCAGTGGTGGAAGCCTATACTACAAGGATTCCCTAAAAAGCAAGTTCAGCATCACCAGAGACACCTCTAATAATATAGTGACATTGAATGGAAACAAAATGCAAGCTCAAGACACAGCTGTGTATTATTGTGCCAGAGACCACAGTGAAAGACTCTAACAGCCTCCATGTACAAAAACATTATTACTCTAAAATACTTTAGGTTATGATATGTGAAATGAAACAACAATAAATTACTATTATACTTTACACATTATCACAGCTGATACTGAAATTAACAATAATTTCCCTAAATAGTAATAATTCAATAAGCACTAAGACCTACTACTAAAACAGCAGGTGGCAGTAATGCATCAATTTAGATTAGTTTAGTGTCTAATCTACGGTGCTTCTCAGCTGCCGGCCGATATGGATGGATCTCACTCCAGCTACCCCTGAAATCTATCACATTGGGCTACAGGCAGGAGAAGGCAAGGCTGGTGATGGAATTAAGGGAGTCCTCTGACAGGGCAGTGGCTGATGCAAATGCCAGAGTTGAGACTGGAAGGAAATGGAGGGCTAAGGAGGAGGTGATGGGAAGACTACAACATCAACAAGTCGTGGGCATGGTCCAGACAGGGTGGGCACTGGCTCTGGCTGAAACAAGGAGACAAGGCTTGGGGAGTAACATCTAACTAGGTTTTGCTGCAGGGGGTGTCAGGGAGACGTCCCTGTTCACTGCCCCACCACCAGGAGATGTCCTGGGTTAAGGGGCGAAACGTCACTGAGCTGGTGGTCCCCAGCTGAAGACCCTGCAGCAAAACCATGCGGTATGCGGTCAGGCTTAGGCCTGCATCAGGAAAGAGGACGCCCCTGCCATGCACAGTCCACCACAGGCACCGTGGGAGGTGTGACAGGCCTAAGGTCCAGCAGAAAGACCACCTCGCTGTAATGAATAAAGTGTCAGTATGTAACCACAGATTGTGATTAATGTATTTGTTTTAAATTGAGGATTGAAGATTTAGCTCATTTGATGTTAAGTTTTCTTTTTAAGTTTAATTGGCTTCGCCTAAATGTAAAGTGGACCTGAGGTGGTAGAGGGATACTCTAGAATTGTAGCAAGATTGATGCAAGTAGAATGTTTGCTAGTCTAGTGTTCTGATCGGTAGAATAAAGTGAACAGTAGTCAGTTACCCATTGCCAAAACAAACCACACACAATAGCACAATTGCAAATGATCACTTGTGGCAACAGACTCTTCTTTAAATTTATAAATGTATTTTTTACTGTGTTCTTGATATTTGAATTCCCAGCTGTCTGTATGCAAATCTCATGTTCCATATGTAAACAGTGGGCATGAGTCAGATTAAATACATTCCTCTGATTATTAGATGAGTGAGATACTTTTATTCTGTCAACCACACTGTGAAATACAGCATGTTCTCTTCATCTTTAGTGTTGCTTCTGGCAGCAGTTTATTGTACGTATTTGTTTTTCATTCTTTATGCCGTAGATTGTGATAAATTAAATTGACAGTATTAAACTGAATTTCCTTTTTCTGAAGTAATTTTGATTCTGATATACTTTTCAACAGGTACTAATGCGGAGGAACTCTCTCAACCTGAGTTTTTGACTGTTCGACCTGATGGATCTCTGACTATCAACTGTAAAGTCTCTTATTCAGTTACTAGCCATCATACAGGCTGGATCCGTCAACCTGCAGGAAAAGCTCTGGAGTGGATTGGGGTGATCTATCATAATGGAAACTTAGCCTACAAGGATTCCCTAAAAACCAAGTTCAGCATCACCAGAGACACCTCTAATAATATAGTGACATTGAATGGAAACAATATGCAAGCTCAAGACACAGCTGTGTATTATTGTGCCAGAGACCACAGTGACAGACTCTTACAGTATCCCTGTACAAAAACATTATTACTCTAAAATACTTTTCACAACTGATATGTGAAATTAAACAAACAATACTTTCTTATAATAAATTACACATTATCACAGCTGATACTGAAATTAACAATAATTACACTAAATATGAATAATTCAATAATCAGAATCAAAAGAGCTTTATTGCCAAGTGTGCTTGCACACACAATGAATTTTCTTTGGTGTTAGAAGCTTCTAATACAGACATTCAACACAATGACAATACAAAATAATAAGATTTACAGTCTAAAAGATTCTAAAATATGCATATATAAAATAATAGACCATTGTACAGAAAATGGGAGATAATAACATATAAGATCCATTGTACAGTGTTGTGGAGTAATTAATAAGGAGACAAGAGACGAAGATGCGTCGAGACAGCTTTACGCTCCACTTTAATAAATCCACTCTGAACAGCAGGTGAGGACACAAAAGAAACACACACACATCAAAACCGGAACACAACAAAACTCTTATAACCCCTCCCTCTCTTAAAGTTACAGTACCTTGGTGAATGTCTCTTCAGTACTTGTGGTTCGCCACACAGGCCCCCCCAGAATTCACCCGTAATAAAACATAGGAGTCACTATTGCAAAAACCAACAGATTTAACAGTGAAAGGAAAGTCAACGTACAGGGGGGCGGATCAGGCGGCCATAACGGCTTTGTTTAACAGGAGAAGGACGAAAGGCCAGGGGCAGGGCCAGGGGCTGAGGCTGCCGCAGGGGGGCGCCCTCGCCGTGGAGGCTGGGCCAGCTGAAGTGGTTCACCAATATCCACATGAGCAGGCTTGAGACGGTCTATCGCCACCCGCTCAGGCCGGCCGCCCATATCCACAATGAAGTTCTTAGACCCCCCCACCAGGACGCGGAAGGGTCCATCGTAGGGGGGCCGCAGCGGGGTACGATGGCCATCGTGGCGGATGAAAACATACTTGGCCGACGGTAAATCCTTGGGCACGTAGGACCGGGGAAGGCCATGGTGAGATGTGGGAATGGGAACAAAAGCATCAGCAATGTCCCGGGACACAGCACGATGAGAAGCCACCGACCACTGGGTTGTGGCATCTGGAGGAAACTCCCGCTCGGCCGATGAGGCCTGAAGATCTTCTTTAGGGGCGGAGCGAAGGCCAAGCATGACCCATGGGAGGCGGTCAGCCCACTCGCAGCTCGTAAGGCTGGCCCTTAGCGCGGCCTTCATATCACGATGAAACCTTTCGCAAAGTCCATTGCTCTGTGGGTTATAGGCTGTGGTACGGTGGATCTTAACCCCCAGGACCTCGGCGACCGCAGTCCAAAGCTCAGATGTGAACTGCGGACCTCGGTCCGAGGAGAGGTCGGACGGTGTAATGAACCGGGCCACCCAAGCCATAATGAACACCCGGGCCACCTCCGCTGATGTAGTGGAGGACAGGGGAACCACTTCTGGCCACCTGGTGGTCCTGTCCACCATGGTGAGGAGGTAGGTGTAACCACGGGAGGGAGGAAGTTGGCCCACCAGGTCCACATTCACATGATCAAAACGTCGCTCTGGTACTTTGAAGGTTGCCAAAGGAGCCTTAGTATGACGGGTCACCTTTGCACACTGGCACGCCACACAGGCAGCAGCCCAGGCCCTGATGTCCCTCCGCAGGCCTGGCCAGACGAACTTGGCCCCCACCAGCTTGGTAGAGGCCTTCACCCCTGGGTGGGAAAAGCCGTGGATGGCATCAAAAACTCTACGCCTCCAGTCAGCAGGTACCATAGGGCGCGGTTGGCCAGTGGAGACATCGCAGAGGAGTGTAGTGTTGGCCGTGTCAAAAACCACATCCTCCATGATCAGCGCCGTAGGGGCTGTCCTGTAGGCTTGCAGCTCAGCATCCGCGGTCTGGTCCACAGCCATAGCAGCATAGTCGAGGCCTAAGTGGACGGACCCAGCAACAGCCCAGGAGAGGCAGTCGGCGACGAAATTGTCTTTACCGGCCACGTGCTGAATGTCAGTTGTGAACTCGACCAGACCATGACTCCGAAGACTTCGCCATTGCAAACGTCAGCGGTTTGTGGTCAACGAAAGCCGTGAAACTCCGGCCCTCCAACAAGAAACGGAAATGATGGGTGGCGAGGAAAAGACCCAGGAGCTCCCTGTCAAAGGCGCTGTATTTCCTCTCGTTGTCACGGAGCTTCCTGCTGAAAAAGGCCAGCGGCTGCCAGGCGCCACCCACCCACTGTTCACACGCAGCCCCCACTGCGTAATCAGAAGCGTGAAGAGCAACGGGGGCGGTCGGAGACGGGTGCGCCAGCAGAGCAGCGTTAGCCAGCGTGATTTTTGCAGCATCAAAGGCATCAGTCATCTCAGGGGACCAAGCCAACACGTCCGCCGGCCTCCCACCCCTCAAGGCGCTGTATAAGGGTCGCATGAGTTGGGCCGCATGGGGAAGGAAACGGTTGTAGAAGTTCACCATACCCAGAAACTCCTGCAAGGACTTCACCGTCCGTGGGAAACTGGCGATGGTGTCCACCTAGGCAGGGAGGGGAACGGCCCCTGTGGGGGGTGGGGTGGCCGAGGAAAGTAATGGACGACCGGCCAAACTCACACTTAGCCGGGTTCAGGATGAGACCATGCTCATTGAGCCGGCCGAATAGCTGCCTGAGATGCGTCAGGTGGGCGTCTGCAGACGCGCTGGCCACGAGAATGTCGTACAAGTAAACAAAGAGGAATGGCATGTCCCAGCACAGAGTCCATAAGGCGCTGAAACGTCTGCGCTGCACCCTTGAGGCCGAAAGGCATCCGCAGAAATTCGAAAAGGCCAAAGGGTGTGATGACTGCGGTCTTGGGGACATCCCGCGGGTGGACAGGCACCTGGTGGTAACCGCGCACTAGGTCCACCTTTGAAAAGATGGTGGCGCTAGCCAGGTGGGCAGAGAAGTCCTGTATGTGCGGCACTGGGTACCGGTCGGGGGTGGTGGCGTTGTTCAGGCGACGGAAATCACCACAGGGACGCCAACCGCCATCAGCCTTGGTCACCATGTGTAGGGGGGAGGCCCACGGGCTGTTAGAGCGGCGCACGATGCCGAGGTGCTCCATAGTAGCGAACTCCTCCCTGGTAGGGTGACCACCTGCTAATAAGCCCAAGGGGGGACAAGGGGTATGTTTCTGAGGGACAATGTGGGACACTGCCTGGCGCGGCGGTGCCCCCACCCCCCGGACAGACTCACTGATAGTGGTTTACCGATTTCTAGCACATACCACCATACCACCTTACATGGTATATTAATAATGCCCTATTCCCCTAAACATGTGTAATTGCTGATGTATGCTCATGAATAGGCCAACCAATGTGTATTTTTTTTAAATAAAGATTCATAATATTTTGAACATTCAATGAATTGACAAATGCACTTCCACTTACGATTTACTTTAGCTATTTAATTTTATTTATTTTTCATTACAATTTATTCACTTTAAATAAATAATAATATAAAATTATAGGATTAACAGCAATTGTAGTTGCTCAACACCACAGGAACAGTTAAAAAAAAAGTCTTAACTCACAACTCCAGAGGTTTACGGAACGAGAAGGGGGAGGAAGGATGGTGAACTTGAATGTTGGCACAGGGAAAAAAAACTGTTCAGTGTTCTGGGGACACCTTTAGGAGTCAAACCTTTTCACCAGCATCTGAATCAAATAAGGAAGAAAGATAAGAGACAGAATTAAAGCAACATTCATTTTTATGATAAGCTTCCAAATGGTTTTCCAGTATAGACAGAGGAGTGCAAGCCCATCACCATCACAAGGTGACAACAATACAAAAAGGTGCCAAGATACAATCCTATGCAAAACAATGACATATTTTGACCTAAAAGGCTACTGTTTCCTAAAGTGACACATTTGCACCCCTGTAGACAGTCCACCAATGTTCAAAATCAATCAAACTTCATCTTAGACAAATGGGGTCTTACATAACTAGGTTTCTTACCTTCAGGTTTCTTCTTGAACTTGTATTTCTTGTTGGAGCGTACAGCATTGAGGAGAACCTTCTCTTTCACTACATAAGTGTAGAAGTCCTTGCAACTGAATGTGAAGTTGCTCTTCACCTGGATTTCTGACTTGATGGGGTTTACCGAACAAAATAATTCGCTAAAACAAGATAAATCGTTGGGGCTAGCTTTGTGCCACAATCTCCTGCTCGATATGATGTAGCGTGTTGGACAGTGTGATACACACTCGTCACCTCTGCAGCAGTCACTGTCAGCTAGAATGTCGTTTTTAGGTCGGAGGAAAGCATCCATAGATTTGGATGTCTCTTTCTGTTGGACACGCTTCTTGTGAGTCTCCGTGAGTCTGTGTCGTTTGACATCGTATTCCCCTCCATGTCCGATTGAGAAGGACGTTTTGCAAAGGTCACAAAAAGCCCTCTCGGTATCCCCCTCAACACCTTTCAGCCACAAATATTCATTTTCCCAGTCTTTCTTGTACCCACACCTTCTCTTTTTAATTAATGGCTCAGACTCAGTCTCTTTCTCCATTTTTCAAATTGGAGCGCGCATCTAAAAGTTCCTTCCCAGTGTGTGCATGTCACCGGGTGCCGAAGGCGGAACTAAAAATGACAGCGTGGGTTTCCCTGGGGGCATACTTCCGGGCGCACGACACTGTCATGGCCGATCGGAAAAGTAAATAAAGGGAAATTGCGGCAGCTGCATCAAATTAGAGTCCGCAAGGTCGGCGATTAGGACGGGCCTGTTAGAATGTATATAAAAGCAGGGCTGAGAGGATCGAGGAGGAAGCGTTCGGGGGAGAGAAACAGGACGTGACAGACACGAGCGAAGGGAGCAACGGGAGCGAGGGGGCAAGACTATATGAGCTGGCTGGCTAGAAGATTGTCAGTGGGAATCGGAAGACTGCCATCTGGAAGAGAGCTAAGTACCGAAGATTCTCTGCTGGTCGATTATCCCGAGCCCCATCGCTATCCTAAGGAAACAGTCAGCCTACGTCTCTACTGTTCTGAGTTGAGTACCGAAGATTCTCTGCTGGTCGATTATCCCGAGCTCCATCGCTATCCTAAGGAAGCAGTCAGCCTACGTCTCTACTGTTCTGAGTTAAGTACCGAAGATTCTCTGCTAGTCGATTATCCCGAGCCCCATCGCTATCTTAAGGAAGCAGTCAGCCTACTCTCTACTGTTCTGAGTTAGTACCGAAGATTCTCTGCTGGTCGATTATCCCGAGCCCCATCGCTATCCTAAGGAGCAGGTCGTTCTGAGTTAAGTACCGAAGATTCTCTGCTGGTCGAGTATCCCGAGCTCCATCGCTAACCTAAGGAAGCAGTAAGCCCATGTCTCCACTGTTCTGAGTCAAGTCCGAAGTACTTTTTAAGTATGTTTTAAGACTAAATAAAGTTCATTAAGTTATTCTATCTCGTGTTCTGCCTCGTACTGTTCCCTTGGTGTAGCTCCTCAGAGCGGTGGTTGGTACGGGTGGTGTGCGATTTGGGTTCCGCCCCCACCCCGGCCCGTGACATGCATGTGCGCGCGCTGTCATGACAACAACGGAACAACCTAGTCAGCAGTTCAACTGAGGGGTGGGTGTGGCAACAGTAGCGTGCTGAACTGTCAAGTAATGTTCGTTTGGCTGCCTGGGGCTCGAGGATATAGAGCGACCAACTTTTTTTTGAGCAAGCATTGATTATGCGTGACACGGTCTCAATTTGCGGGACGTATGAATTGGGCTTCAAACGCTGTGCGCGCACGCGCTACGCGGGACGGGTGGTCACCCTACTCCCTGGCGATCGCGAGCTTGGCAGAGTCGAGGCGCCGGGCTCGCGCATAGACTGGGGGGCCAACCGTGGTGATGTAGTGCTCCACGCCATGCTTAGCCACCGCCGATGAAAACGTGGGCGTGGTGATGTCAGGGAACTCAGCAAGCAGGCGTTGATACAAGTCCCCAGTGGCAAGCGTGTTCGACAGACAAAGTGCCCCCACCCCTCCAAGCATTCAGGGGTACGAAGCAAAAGACAGGGCGTCGATAAGGCGGCAGTTCGTAACATCCACCAACAGTCTGTAAGCGCAGAAGAAATCCGCCCCCAGGAGCGACGTAGATACAGCGGCCATTACGAAATCCCAGCCGAAACGCCGCCCGCCGAAACACACTTCAACATACCTCGTGCCATAGGTACGAATGGGTGTGCCGTTGGCGCCGTCCATCGGGGGGCCATGCCCGCCAGCCATAGTGTGGCTTCAAGCTGCCGCAGAAAAACATGCGCGAAAAGGAACGAGGGATCCGCCGCGCCCAGAACAGCTAACATCCGCTCCATTAACTCGGACGGCTTGCCGTCGCCAAGGCCGTTCAGAGACAGCAGGAGGTCTGCTTTCTCCAGCTCCGACAGTTCAAAAAGTTGTAACAAGAACGTCTTGAGTGCGTTGTATTTGCCGTCAACCGGAGGAGCCTCTAACAGCGCCATAGCTCTGGCCGTCGTGGCATCCAAGGCCGCGACTACGTGGAAATATTTTGTAATGTCCTGCGTTATTCCTCTCAGCTGGAACTGGGCCTCGATGTGCTGAAACCACGGCCGTGGGTTATGCTGCCAAAAGTCCGGTAATTTGACTGTGGCGGCGCAGGTAGCACCGACATTAGCCGCGCCGCTAGCAGCAGCATTTTCATTACTGTCGTGGTGTGACATGATTCAGCCGTATCCTACTCGCATCGGGGTCACCAATTGTGGAGCAATTAATAAGGAGACAAGAGACGAAAATGCGTCGAGACAGCTTTAGGCTCCACTTTAATAAATCCACTCTGAACAGCAGGTGAGGACACAAAAGAAACACACGCAAATCAAAACCGGAACACAACAAAACTCTTATAACCCCTCCTTCTCTTAAAGTTACAGTACTTTGGTGAATGTCTCTTCAGTACTTGTGGTTCGCCACAGTGTAGTATATAGTAGAATATACATATTAACAGATTGTATGTACACTTGTGCAAATGGATAATGTTGAAAGTGGTCTTATATACATGTAGAAATAAAATGTACATATAATAAGGCACTATAGTGCACACTATAGGAGTAGTGAAGGTGGAATATTGCTCTTAAGGAGCAGTTATCTATTTAGGAGGGAGATTGCCTGGGGGAAGAAGCTGCTTCTGTGTCTGGAAGTCCTGGTGTTTGGTGCTCTAACGCTCCGGCCAGATCAAAAAGTTTGTGTGCGGGGTGTGTGGAGTCAATGATGATTTTTCTTGCCCTGTTTTTTACTCTGGAATCGTACAGGTCCTGAAGTGTGGGAAAAGGAGAACCAATAATCTTCTCAGCACTACAAACTGTCAGTTGCAGTCTTCGTGGGGTCTGATTTGGTGGCCGAGCAATACCAAACAGTTATTGAAGTGCACATTCAATGACCGCTTAGTAGAACTAGGTCAGTAGCTCCTGTGGTAGGTTGAACTTCTTCAATTGACTTCCTCAAACTTCCTCAATTAAGGTTTTCACAACTGATATGTGAAACGAAACAACCATCAATTACTATAATACTTTACACATTATCACAACTGATACTGAAATGAAACGTCTTGGTTAAGTATGTAACCTCAGTTCCCTGATGGAGGGAACGAGACGTTGTGCCGAATCGTACCCTTCCAGTGGATAGGTCAGGGGTCCCAGAGCTTTCTTGGAGAAAGGTGGGAAGCCCCGATCACCGGCCGTTACAGGCGGGGCCTTGTCTCTCTAACCGGCGAGAGGCCGCCCGGTCAGGGCCACTGAGTAAGCGCTGTCTCCCCAAGGGGGAATGCACTAGAGAGACATCAGCATTATCTCACCGATGGGGAAGAACTCATGGAAAAATGTGCGGACTGAAGTAGTTAACCGCGAGGTGGAGGTCCACCTAGGGAAGGTCATGGGTTGCCAAGGTGGGAACCAATCATGAGGATACATCAGACGGAACCGCCCGATTGGGGGGTGACAACGTCCGGTAGCACTAGGCGCTTCTGCGTGAGCATCCTGAAAGGCAGCTTGTGTAGGTGCCTGTTCAGGGTACGCAGATCTAAAATGGGGTGCAACCCCCCGCCTTTTTGGGGACGATTAAGTACGGACTGTAAAACCCGTGGGACATCTTGGCTAGCGGGACGAGCTCGATCGCTTCCTTCGCTAGAAGGGTGGCGACCTCGGCCTGAAGCACGGGAACGTTCCTGCCTCGGACAGAGGTTGAGAGGATGCCCCGAAACCTGGGTGGAGGTCTGGCGAATTGGATCGAGTAGCTGAGACGGATCGTTTGCCGTAGGCACCGTGACGGTGTGGGAAGCCTTAGCTAGGCTCCCAGGGACCGAGACAGGGCGACCAAGGGTACGATCTGCTTCATTGACCCCCCGGGGGGTGGTTCGATGGCTGGCAGAGCTGATCCCTCGCCGTGGGGAAGCCCCCAGGGAGGAGATCGGCTGTGCTGCCTTGCCTGCCTGGCGATGCCACTAAAAGCACCATCGATTTGAGAGTGCTGAGGGCTGTTGTTTATCCTCGACATTGCGCCTCGCCATGACGCAACGTCGAGTTGCCGAACACCGTCGTGCAGAGGATGAGAGCGGCTGAAAGAAACACCCAGAGAGATTGGAAACTCTTTTTGTGAGAATGTGGGCACTAGGCCCCCGGAGGGACCTAGCTGATGTTGAGACGGGGCAGGAACCGTCCCAGGTCGACCGGCCAGCGATGTCATGGCTGGGGTCGGGCCCGATGGTGTTGATCTCCCTGGTGTCTTCTCCGTTAGGGCCGCTTCTCCTTTCGCGACGGCTGCTGACGGAGTGGTGGTCTCTTCCTCGACGTCCTCTTCCGGGGGGCCGCCTGGGTAGGGGGCGCCGGGACCGGAGCTGGTGTCGGTGAGGACCGGGGCTGCTGGGGGGCAGACGCCGCACGGGATCTCAAAGGCCTGTAGGCGTCCGAGTCGCGGCGGGGAAGAATGTGGCTGATCGCCTCCATCTGCTTCTTCACTGCCGAGAACTGTTGTGAAAAGTTCTCGACAGTGTCACCAAACAGCCCACCCTGTTTGGTTCAGAAAGCGAGAAAGTTCAGAAAGCGAACTTTCTCGGCGTCCCGCATCTGTGCCAGGTTAAGCCAGAGGTGCCTCTCCTGGACCACAGGTGTGGACATCGCCTGACCCAGGGCCCGCGCGGTCACCTTAGTCACCCGTAGGGCGAGGTTGGTGGCGGTGCGGAGTTCCTGCATTAGCCCTGGGTCAGTCTTAACCTTGTGGAGCGCTTTCAACGCCTTGGCCTGGTGGACCTGCAGGATGGCCATGGCGTGGAGAGAGGAGGCAGCTTGGCCCGCAGCAGTGTAGGCCTTCGACACCAGCGATGCCGAAGTCCTACACGGCTTGGACGGGAGTGGCAGGGTTTTATCCACTGTCGTCACGGCCCGGGAAGCAAGCGAGGTGGTGGCTGGTTCTCGGAAGAAGACAGCCACCCGTGACCGCAAGGTCTGAATCACCATCTGGGCGCAGTGCACGCAGGAGGTGTCCACGAAAGCTGCCTCGGCGTGCTGGATGCCCAGACACTTGAGGCAGACATCGTGTCCGTCCCCCTCCTCGATGAGGTTATCACACCCATGAGAACAGCGGGACATGCCACACTGGAGGAAATATGCTCTTTTAGATCTGCTTGAACACCTCTGGAACCGCCGAGACGCCCAGGGGAAGTCGCTGCAGGAAGGGACAGTCCGCTGCACCACGTCGTAAGAATCCGGCAGTCTTGTAAATAACTCTGTAGAGTTGTAGTCTCTGTCATGAGTGAAGGCTCCGAAGAACAAAAGGTGAATGAATGCAGCACGCCGTCTCCCTTTTATACCCGGATATCCGGGGGCGGAGTCAGGCATGCAAATTTCATTCACCAATTTCATTGGCCTTTTCTAGTCTAGTCGAAGTTGATAGGTTCTCAAGGGCGAACCCCATCTGTCGGTTCGACACAACGTCGAGAGACCGACAGAAAGGGAACAATAATTACCCTAAATATTAATAATTCAATAAGCACTACTAATAAAACAGCAGGTGGCAGTAATGCATCATTTTAGATTAGTTTAGTGTCAGTATGTAACCACAGATTGTGATTATTGTAATTTTTTAAGAGAATGGAAGATTTTGCTCACTTGATGTTTAATAAAAACAAGTTTAATTGGCTTTGCCTGAATGTAAAGTGGACCTGAGGTGGTAGAGGGATACTCTAGAATTGTAGCAAGATTGATGCAAGTAGCATGTTTCCTAGTGTAGTGTTGAGATTGGTAAAAAGTGAACAGTAGTCAGTTACCCATTGCCAAAACAAACCACACATAATAGCACAATTGCAAATGATAACTTGTGGCAACGAGTGTGTGTGCCCTGCGATGGGTTGGCACTCCATCCAGGGTGTATCCTGCCTTGATGCCCGATGACTCCTGAGATAGGCGCAGGCTCCCCGTGACCCGAGGTAGTTCGGATAAGCGGTAGAAAATGGAATGGAATGGAACTTGTGGCAACAGACTCTTTTTTAAATGTATAAATTAATGTTGTACTGTGTTCTTGTTATTTGAATTCCCAGCTGTCTGTATGCAAATCTCCTGTTCCATATGTAAACAGTGGGCATGAGTCAGATTAAATACATTCCTCTGATTATTAGATGAGTGAGATACTTGTATTCTGTCAACCACACTGTGAAATACAGCATGTTCTCTTCATCTTTAGTGTTGCTTCTGGCAGCAGTTTATTGTACGTATTTGTTTTTCATTCTTTATGCCGTAGATTGTAATACATTAAATTAACAGTATTAAACTGAATTTCCTTTTTCTGAAGTAATTTTGATTCTGATATACTTTTCTACAGGTACTAATGCAGAGGAACTCACTCAACCTGAGTTTTTGACTGTTCGACCTGATGGATCTCTGACTATCAACTGTAAAGTCTCTTATTCAGTTACGAGCTATGCTACAGGCTGGATCCGTCAACCTGCAGGAAAAGCTCTGGAGTGGATTGGGGTGATCTATTATGATGGCAGCACAGCCTACAAGGATTCCTTAAAAACCAAGTTCAGCATCACCAGAGACACCTCTAATAATATAGTGACATTGAATGGAAACAATATGCAAGCTCAAGACACAGCTGTGTATTATTGTGCCAGACACCACAGTGACAGACTCTAACAGCATCCCTGTACAAAAACATTATTACTCTAAAATACTTTAGGTTTTTCACAACTGATATGTGAAATGAAACAACAATATATTACTATAATACTTTACACATTATCACAGCTGATACTGATATTAACAATAATTGCACTAAATTTGAATAATTCAATAATCAGAATCAGCAGAGCTTTATTGCCAAGTGTGCTTGCACACACAAGGAATTTGTTTGGTGTTGGAAGCTTCTAGTACAGACATTCAACACAATGACAATACAATATAAAAGAGTTTACAGTCTAAAAGATTCTAAAATAAGCATATATAAAATAAAAGACTATTGTACAGAAAATGAGGGATAATAACATATAAGATCCATTGTACAGTGTAGTATATAGTAGAATATACATATTAACAGATTGTATGTACACTTGTTCAAATGGATAATGTTGTAAGTGGTGTTACATACATGTAGAAATAAAATGTACATATAATAAGGCACTATAGTGCACACTATAGGAGTATTGAAAGTGAAATATTGCTCTTAAGGAGCAGTTATCTGTTTAGGAGGGAGATTGCCTGAGGGAAGAAGCTGCTTCTGTGTCTGGAAGTCCTGGTGTTTGGTGCTCTAAAGCGCCGGCCAGAGGGCAACAGATCAAAAAGTTTGTGTGTGGAGTCAATGATGATTTTTCTTGCCCTGTTTTTCACTCTGGAATCGTACAGGTCCTGAAGTGTGGACAGAGGAGCACCAATAATCTTCTCAGCACTACAAACTGTCCGTTGTAGTCTTCGTAGGTCTGATTTGGTGGCCGAGCCATACCAAACAGTTACTGAAGTGCACAAAACAGATTTGATGACCGCTGAGTAGAACTGGGTCAGTAGCTCCTGTGGTAGGTTGAACTTCCTCAATTGACTTTCTCAATTAAGGTTTTCACAACTGATATGTGAAACGAAACAACCATAAATTACTATGATAGTTTACACATTATCACAACTGATACTGAAATGAAACAATAATTACCCTAAATATTAATAATTCAATAAGCACTACTAATAAAACAGCAGGTGGCAGTAATGCATCATTTTAGATTAGTTTAGTGTCAGTATGTAACCACAGATTGTGATTGTTGTATTTTTTTAAGAGAATGGAAGATTATGCTCCTTTGATGTTTAATAAAAAAAATAAGTTTAATTGGCTTTGTCTAAATGTAAAGTGGACCTGAGGTGGTAGAGGGATACTCTAGAATTGTAGCAAGATTGATGCAAGTAGCATGTTTCCTAGTGTAGTGATGAAATTGGCACAATTGCAAATGATCACTTGTGGCAACAGACTCTTCTTTAAATGTATAAATTATTTTTTACTTTGTTCTTGTTATTTGAATTCCCGGCTGTCTGTATGCAAATCTCCTGTTCCATATGTAAACAGTGTGCATGAGTCAGATTAAATACATTCCTCTGATTATTAGATGAGTGAGATACTTTATTCTGTCAACCACACTGTGAAATACAGCATGTTCTCTTCATCTTTAGTGTTGCTTCTGGCAGTAGTTTATTGTACGCATTTGTTTTTCATTCCTTATGCCGTAGATTGTGATAAATTAAATTGACAGTATTAAACTGAATTTCCTTTTTCTGAAGAAATTTTGATTCTGATAAACTTTTCAACAGGTACTAATGCAGAGGAACTCACTCAACCTGAGTTTTTGACTGTTCGACCTGATGGATCTCTGACTATCAACTGTAAAGTCTCTTATTCACTTACTAGCTATTATACAGGCTGGATCCGTCAACCTGCAGGAAAAGCTCTGGAGTGGATTGGGATGATCAGTGGTGGAACCGTATACTACAAGGATTCCTTAAAAACCAAGTTCAGCATCACCGGAGACACCTCTAATAATATAGTGACATTGAATGGAAACAATATGCAAGCTCAAGACACAGCTGTGTATTATTGTGCCAGATAACACAGTGACAGACTCTAACAGCATCCCTGTACAAAATTGTTACTATTCTAAAATACTTCAGGTTTTCACAACTGATATGTGAAATGAAACAACAATTAATTACTATAATACTTTACACATTATCACAACTGATACTGAAATAAAACAATAATTACCCTAAATATGAATAAGTCTATAAGCACTACTACTAAGACAGCAGGTGGCAGTAATTCATCATATTACATTAGTTTAGTGTCAGTATGTAACTGCAGATTGTGATTAATGTAATATTTTTAATAGAATGGAAGATTTTGCTCATTTGATGTTTAATTCATTTTTCTTTAGGGTTCAATTGGCTTTGCCTAAATCTAAAGTGGACCTGAGGTGGTAGAGGGATACTCTAGAATTGTAGCCAGGTTGATGCAAGACAGCCCAGGACACCAGGAGGTGTCAAAAAGACTGCACATTGTCTTCTCTATGTGTCCTGTTTAATTTTGTAGTTGTTTTCCCCTTGTGCTGTAATATTTTTGTTTCACAATGATATTTCATTGTAATTTTGACGGTAAAAAAAATTCTTAAATAAGGATGATTTAAGAAATACAACCATCTAAGAAGAACTGTAGCTTTGGGTTATGTATGCCTTTAGACACAGTAACAGGGCTCTATGCAAATTGTTTATTTCCTCCTTGGTGTGAAAGAGTGGTATATAAACAGATCACTCCAGCTCAGCTTCAGTTTTAAGTCATGTTTTGGTCACATTTTTTAATGCTGCTGCTTGCAGCTGTCCCATGTAAGTCTCACTAGCCACAGCACTTTAAAAATTAGTGAAACTAAAATGTGTTTTAATGTTTTATTTACCAAGTCATTTTTTTACCAGGTGTTCACTGTGTTGAACTGACTCAGCCTGCATCCAGTGTTGTCAGGCCTGGTGAGGCTTTGACTCTGTCCTGTAAGGTGTCTGGATATTCAGTGACTAGCAGCTACTGCACTAACTGGATACGACAGGCTGCAGGAAAACCTCTGGAATGGATTGGAAGGATTTGTTATGATGGTAGCACATACTACAGTGATAAACTGAAAAGCACATTTCAAGTTACTAGAGACACTTCCAGCAACACAGTGACTCTACAAGGACAGAATATGAAGAGTGAGGACACAGCTGTGTATTACTGTGCCCGAGAGTCACAGTGATATAAACCACAAGCACTTCTGTTCAAAAACATTTCTTACATACAGTTCCATTCAAATATAATTCTCATACGTTCATATTTTTTTTATCTATTTGGTGGGCAAGAGAGTGGCCTAACAATAAGGTTTTTAGTCGATCAAACCATCAAATGCATTGTACAGATGATTTGTACTGTTAAACATCAGGATGATAACTGGTAACATATCACCAATGACCCCACACTGTGAAGTTTTCAACCCAAACCAAAATACTTAGTAGCACCAGGATTATCAATATCCCGAAAGAGAACCATTTCTATAATACTATCAAACACTTCCTGCTTTGTTTATAGACTTGTCCTACATAAGATACTAAGCAGGAAACCCACATTTCATTGGTGTTTGTGGATATGTAGATGGCTTTCTCTCAACATGTTAAAAATAATAATGTAGGAAATTATAGACTTCAGTCTGAATACACCTTACAGGTACAAAAGAGAAATAAAAGTGTGCGAAACCAATGTCCAGTCATGGTATAACAATATGAAAATCATTATTTGATGTCGGACACAAATAATGCGTGGGTTGTGATCGTAAATTGAGCTGCGTAAGTAAACACAATTACTGCTAACAGTAAAAATCAAGCCAGACATCACACGCAGTTCTGTTAATGTTACAATAGGGGACGCTGTCTCCCTTCATAAACATTTTCACGCTTATCATTTTAGAATCAGCAGAATTACAAATGGCAGCTTCGGTTTTTTTCATATTATTAACTTGCTGTTGCTGATGTCACTTGTTCTTTACCAACAATCCAATAATTAATAGCCTACTAACATATGGCACTTCTGCTTTGATTTCATATTACTGCCTGGAGTAAAGACAAGCACTAAAAATCCCATTCCTGTTCTATTCTGTGAAGAAATAAATAAACTATAAAGTATTCCTACGTTACTGGATTATTGCAAGATAATGTCCTTGTATTTTGATCATAAATTGTTAGACTTTAGGCGTGTTAATAGAAAAAATAAAAAGGTCTTTGTGTAAATTGTCTGTTCCAAATGCAAACATGGGCATGAGCCAGTTTATTTACATTCCTCTGATCACAAGAGAGAGGAAAGAGCAAATGCATATAAAACTCTCATCATGATCTCTTCACTTGTAGTGTTGCCTTTAGCAGGTTTGAACTGTAAATTGTTTTTTTATTATTGCTGCAGATCTTTTCAAAGCGTGAAAACATAAATCTGAAAGCCCTTTTATTTTTACATTTTCACGAGGTATTCATTCATTTGAACTTTCTCAGCCAGAGTTTTAAGCTGTTCTGTTTTTAAGTTTACGGTTGAAAAACAGACACAGGATGCACCTGCTCTTTCATATGAGATCACATGTTTCTCTGTTTCTGTCTCTTCTTCTGTGGTCTGTCCTGTTTGATTCAGTTATGAAGCCACATTTACACACATATTCTTCTTATTCTCTATTTATTATATTATCTAGTTGACACAGTAAACTGCATGGCTGTTTGTGAGCAGACATATGCTCAGCTAACCATCAAATAAAATAAATACCATATTTTTGGTATCCCATTTGCAGAGAATTCAAAATTAGACACATAACATACTGTGGTAGGGAATGGAAAGATTGTTGTATTGTTGTTAGTAGTTTGGCCTTTAAAGTCATAAATGCACCCTGTGACGTCCCAATGCAAATCCAAACAGTCATGTGTGCTTGATATTTATGTGCCTTTGACCTGATCTGTACATCAGCATTTACAAGATGAGGAACACACTCTGCCTGCTGCTCTCGCTCAGCCTAAACTGTGAGGTTAACCGCAAACACATTTCATTAGTTCTACTTAAATATACTACAAATCAATCAAACAGACCTTTTCAATTTCCTATTTTTTTAGGTATAAATGGTCAAAGTATGGAGTCCATTGAAAGCACAGTTCAGAAGATGCCTGGAGATACTTTGATTCTTTCCTGTCGTGGATCTGGATTCAGCTTTGACTGCTGTAGCATGCACTGGATCAGACAGTAGGATGGAAAACCACTCGTGTGGATGGGACGTGTTCATTCTTATGGTCAAGGCCATGATTACTCCAAATCCTTTAATGGGCGAATTGAAATCACCAGAGATAATTCAAAGATCATGACATACCAGAAACTGTCAGGACTGACAGCAAAAGATACAGTCAAGTATTACATACTGTGAAAAACAAGCACATCGACACAAAACACTTGAAAACACTGATGCATTTGATATCTTGCTGCTAGAGGTCAACAGGTGGCAGCAAAGGATGATAAGAAAAAATAACATGTTAACATCTTCCCATAAACCATATTGTTGTTTAACACATAAGTATTACATCCATCCATCCATCCATTTTCTACCGCTTGTCCGAACTACCTCGGGTCACGGGGAGCCTGCGCCTATCTCAGGAGTCATCGGGCATCAAGGCAGGATACACCCTGGATGGAGTGCCAACCCATCGCAGGGCACACACACTCACTCATTCACTCACGCACTCACACCCTACGGACAATTTTTTCCAGAGATGCCAATCAACCTACCATGCATGTCTTTAGACCAGGGGAGGAAACCGGAGTACCCGGAGGAAACCCCCGAGGCACGGGGAGAACATGCAAACTCCACACACACAAGTCAGAAGCGGGAATCGAACCCCCAACCCTGGAGGTGTGAGGTGAACGTGCTAACCACTAAGCCACCGTGCCCCCCCTAAGTATTACATATAAAATTATATTTGTAAGATGGCATACCTACCTCATTTTAGGGCAAAAAAGCCAATTTTTCTCCAACAACCCAGGGAACCAGGAGAATACCCAGGAAAAAATCTGTTTGCCTAATATCATGACCACCTGGGTTTGATTTATTCATGTTTGTCACCCTTTTTGTGGTTGTTTGTCAATTTTTATGTTTCCATTCATGAAATCCTTTTACTTGAAATCCTTTCTTACTTGTAACATCAAAGGAATATTCTGGGTCAGGTTTACATCATTTGTGGAATGTGTTTTAGGCTGTCAGTTACCATTGAAAATAATGTCTGCTCTCATTTTACCGTATTTAACTTGAATGTTATTTGATTCTTGTCACAGTGTTTAAAAAATAAATCAAATTATTTGGTGGAATAAACTACTGTAGTCTAAAATTTAGGAAGTTTGGTTTATGTTCATCATCACAGTGTTCGTGTTTTATTCTGCAAATTCATGATGGGGACTTTGAGAATAATATATCCTAATCTATTTCACACAACCTATTTTAATACATGAAAATGATACTCAATCCAAAGAAAGAGATGCAGCAACAATGTCATGCAATATGTTATATTTTCATTCTGTTGTTTTAATGTTTGTTTTAATGACATAATAATTCTTCACCAAGGAGCTCAAAATGCAAATCTAAGGTCTGGTTGCCCTATCCAGTATAAATGTGCTCCTCAGGTGGATCTGGGGGAACTTTAGCACCTCCAAAATGGAGAGAACACTCTTCTTATTCATTAAACTCTGCTGGAGACTCTGTGAGTTTCTCAATGTTACATTCTAACTCCTAACACTGCGTTTGTATATCCTCTTTTTATTTGTCTTTAGTTGGTTTTAACTCCTTCGCTTTCATCTTGGTTATTTTTTCTCTTTATTATGTGTCCAGTGTCAGAGTTTGGAGTCCATTCCTAAATCTCCAGTACTTCAAAAGATTGGAGAAACTCTAAGCATCTCATGCAGGGCTGTAGGATACAGTTTTGGTACATGAGGAATGAGCTGGATACAACATCCTACTGGAAAGCCTTTAAAATGGATTGGGCATATCGACAAACATGGTATGAGAAAAGCGTTGAGGGAAGAATAGAAATAACAAAAGACAACAGCAAAGGTGTTTCGTATCTGAAACTTTCTGGTCTGACAGTAGAGGATTCTGCTGTGTATTACTGTGCTCGACGAACACAGTGATACATTGAATGTTACAGAGGATATACAGAAACCTAAAGCACCATAACTGACAATGTTGCATATGCATTTCCCATTCGAGAGGTGGCAGCACAGAACATCAAAACAACAGTGAGGAGACTAACACTGAGTGGACTAAAGTGTCTAAATTAATTTAAAGTAGCTTGATGGACATTTCCAGTACAAAAATATTTGCATTGTTAATAATTATTTTAGTTCAAGTTAATTTTATTTGTATTCCATTTTACTTCAAAGTTTTATTTTGATTTATTTAAATGCAATTTTATTATTAAATTGAGAAATCGATCATTAAGAAAGGGATGAGTTGACAATGGAGAGTGTTTGTATGAATGGAAAACTTTGTACAATGACACTCTATATAATGAGGGGTTGTATGCAAATATTCCTCCCCATGAGTTTAAAACACGAGTCAATATAAACAGTTTGATCTTGAGAACCTAATCTCCTCTCAAACCATGTTGTACTCATATCTGTTTTTGCTGCTGTCAGCACTGCTGACTTGTAAGTACTAATACCTAGACCTATAGCAGATTTTTACAATGCTTTTCTAAACGATTCATCATTTAATATTTTTACCAGGTGTCCATTGTGTTGAACTGACTCAGCCTGCAACCCGTGCTGTCAGGCCTGGTGAGGCTTTGACTCTGTCCTGTAAGGTGTCTGGATATTCACTGACTGATAGCATATACTGCACTCACTGGATACGACAGGCTGCTGGAAAACCTCTGGAATGGATTGGATGGATTTGTAGTGGTGGTGGCACAGACATCAGTGAAAAACTGAAAAGCACATTTCAAATTACCAGAGACACATCCAGCAACACATTGACTCTACAAGGACAGAATATGAGGACTGAAGACACAGCTGTGTATTACTGTGCCAGACAATAAAATGCACTGTGATGTAAACCACAAGCACTTCTGTTCAAAAACATGAATGCAATGTTGACAGGGTATAGCTAGCTAATTTTCCCTTCAAGAGGTGGTGGCACAGAGCAACAAATACAGTGAAGACACTGTTGCACTTTATCTAAACTCATTTCTTAAACATGTACTATTTTATCAGTTCCTCATAATGACTAAAACTTTAAAAGAGTGCACTGAGCAGTTACATCTCTAGAATTTCCACATTATGTATAATAATATATAAAAGACAAAAAATACTTCTAATGTTTGCATTTAAAAGGGGTAATGATGTTTCATGCAGTCTGACTTCTTTACAATGTTAACGTACTGTCTTCATGCTTGACATGTCAAGTTGTCAAAAAACGAGTTAGACTTCTGACGTAGTATTTCTGTGCTCAATACACCCCCACAGCATTCGTATGGGTTTCGGAAAGTTTTTTTTCGAACATGAAAATCCATTTCGTAGCAACTTTTCTTAGTCCCTTATTGGGCAATTCTCAGAAAGGTGAAAGAAATAGCCCACCCACACATCAACCGACGAGCGAGACCTGCTTACCACCAGATTGGCTGCGCTGTGGGCCTGCAGCTGAACTCTTGTGTGATAGTGAGAGGTGTGTGTTTGTTTGTTCACGACATTTTTGTGATGGATGTTATATAAGCGGTGGATATAATGCTGGATTTGGAGATCGTTTGAAACTGATAGATGACGCTGTCCCAGCGTAAAAGATGCCAGACATGGACTGCACACGGTAAGTGAAACTGTGATCTTAGTGATCTAAACCACAAGTTCATCTGTTCAAAAACACACACACATGAAGCACAACCCAAAGTTCCAGAAAAAAAGAGAAAGAACATAAGCCAGTCTCTTCTTAAACATTATTAATTTCTGAATAATTACTTGTACATATTAAATGTTTGTAATATCTCACAGATCTCACATCTGATCTATTATTTGTAGAACTTACTTCAATGAGCAAAAAAGATACAAAAATATTAAACCAAGTGGCATTTGGAAATAAACAATGCTAAAACTGCTTTTCTCAGTAACAACCTCACACTGTATAAAAAACACTGGGAAATGCCAATATTCACTTATTTTACAATACAATATTGCTGTGAAACCTGCATACAATGTTGGTTAGGAAGCACTTTTGTTAGAGAGTTTTGCATTTCGGCATCTGACATCAGGCTGTGTCATTGTTTGCAGGTGAAGTCAGTTTAAGAAATCACAAAAATGTTGGATGTGTGTGTCTGTGTATGACTGATAGCATATCTTTTCAGTATTTTAGAGATAGTTTCTTCCTTCTACAGTTTACAGAGATTTTGCTTCATACTTGAACTATATAAAATGTGATTTCAGATTCTGTTCATGGATCCTAATCCTGAATGGTATATGGGTGATTTAAAAACACTTTGGAAATGTCTCTTAATATAATCCAACCATTTTTGTTATTCTGTACATTTCATCTGTAGGCTCTATGTAAATGTTCTGTCCTATATGTAAACAGTGGGCATGAGTCAGTTTATGTACATGCCCGAGATCACTAGTGAGGAGGAACAGCTTCTAGTCATTAAAACACCATGTTCACTGGAGCATTTTAATTACACATTTTTAATATTATATAAAACACTTATTTTCTCTTTATATTCTCTATATCTCTTTGTATTATTCTCAACAGGTATTGTAAATGGAAGCCGTAAAGTGCCAAACAAAACAACAAATAGCAAAATAAATAACAAATCTAAAAGCAAAAGCAAAATAAAAATCCTAAATCACAATTGCAAATCTGAAAAAGCAATATCAAATCAAAAAACAAAATAGCAAAACATAAAACATAAAACAAAACAACAATTCGGGAAACAAAATGACAAGTCAGAAAACAAAACTATCTGCAAAACAAAACTGCTCTTTATCACATGAATGTCCTTCCTCATAGAAACATTGAGCATCCTGGATATCTTGATTGACAGGAGTTTCATCCAATAAGCAGTAGCTATCCCATTCCAACAAAAGACCTACCTTTTCCGGTTGACTGAATTGTCATTGTGTTTTCTGACTTGTCGTTTTGTTTTCTGACTTGTTATTTTGTTTCCCGAATTGTTGTTGTGTTTTATGGTGTGCTATTTTGCTTTTAGATTTGCTATTACTTTTTCAGATTTGTAATTGTGATTTAGGGTTTTTAATTTGCTTTTAGATTTGTTATTTGTTTTGCTATTTGTTGTTTTGTTTGGCCATTTACGGCCACCGTAATTGTATATATAACAGCGTCTTCTTTACATTTTTAGGTTGAATTTTGTACTGTGTTCTTGTTATTTGAATTCCCAGCTGTCTGTATGCAAATCTCCTGTTCCATATGTAAACAGTGGGCATGAGTCAGATTAAATACATTCCTCTGATTATTAGATGAGTGAGATACTTTTATTCTGTCAACCACACTGTGAAATACAGCATGTTCTCTTCATCTTTAGTGTTGCTTCTGGCAGTAGTTTATTGTACGTATTTGTTTTTCATTCCTTATGCCATAGATTGTAATATATTAAATAACAGTATTAAACTGAATTTCCTTTTCTGAAGCAAATTCTGATTCTGATAAACTTTTCAACAGGTACTAATGCAGAGGAACTCACTCAACCTGAGTTTTTGACTGTTCGACCTGATGGATCTCTGACTATCAACTGTAAAGTCTCTTATTCAGTTACGAGCTATTATATCTCCCTGCAGAAAAGCTCTCTGATCGATAGTGGTGGAAGCACAGCCACAAGGATTCCTTAAAAACCAAGTTCAGCATCACCAGAGACACCTCTAAGAATATAGTGACATTGAATGGAAAAATATGCAAGCTCAAGACACAGCTGTTTATTGTGCCAGAGACCACAGTGACAGACTCTAACAGCATCCCTGTACAAAAACATTACTCTAAAAAATACTTAAGTTTTCTGATATGTGAAATGAAAAACAATAAATTACAATATACATTACACATTATCACAAGCTGAAACAAATTAATTACTAGTTCTGGTCCTTGATTGATTGGCTAAGGGGAGATCTAAGCCGTTATAAAATACCCTATATATAACGGCTGACCGCACCACATAGCCTAAATATCATTTTATTTACTTTATTTATGAAACCTTGCTCAGCAAATGGAGTTACTATTTTATAAAACAATAAGCCCCACAAAGCAGTGGGTTACAGTGTATTTTATAACAGCTATGGGGTTTTAGGCACTCCACTTAGCGTCTTGCCACAACGAGCTTAGATGTTATAAAATACCCTATAACCCACTGCTTCTTGGGGCTTATTGCTTTAAGAACCACTACTACTAAAACAGAAGGTGGCAGAAATGCATGTTTTTAAATTTGTTTAGTGTCAGTATGTAACCACAGATTGTGATTAATGTAATTTTTGAAATAGAATGAAAGATTTTGCACATTTGATGTTTATAAATTTTTTTTTAGTTTAATTGGCTTTGCCTAAATGTAAAGTTGACCTGAAGGGGTAGGGGGTTACTCTAGATTTTGTCAGGCTGAGGCCCGAACCAGGGTCGTTGTGATAGCGATCAGACAAACTACCACTAAGACACAGGGTGTAGATGAAATTCAACATGCAGAGACAGTCAAGTAGAAGAAATGAGTAAAAGTTTATTTTCCACAAGAAAATAATAATCCTCAGGGCAAAAAATTGAATCCACAGTGAGTACAACAAAGGTAATCCAATAAGGCAAAACATTCTCGAAAAGTCCACGATGGCGATAAAGTAATCCAACAGCGCTAAGGCTATCGATGACTAAAATTAACAATAACCAAGCAAAGACTAAAGGAAACAGAGTCTCTTAAATAGGCAAACGTGATAGGGAGACAGGTGCAAGTAATAATACTAATTACAGGTCTTGACTAGTGTAGCGATAGGACCCGATAGTGACCTCTAGTGGTTAAACAAAAGAGTCCAGAGTAAAACCCTCACATAATTGTAGTAAGATTGATGCAAGTAGCATGTTTGCTAGTCTAGTGTTGTGATTGGTAGAATAAAGTGAACATTTTTCAATATTGTATAAATAAAGAGTACATATGAGTGTTTTAATAATAGTCTTCATAATATTGTTGTGGTCAGCTACCCATTGCCAAAAAAAACAACACACACAATAGCACAATTGCAAATGATCACTTGTGGCATCAGACTCTTCTTTAAATGTATAAATGTATTTTGCACTGTGTTCTTGTTATTTAAATTCCCAGCTGTCTGTATGCAAATCTCCTGTTCCATATGTAAACAGTGGGCATGAGTCAGATTAAATACATTCCTCTGCTTATTAGATGAGTGAGATACTTTTATTCTGTCAACCACACTGTGAAATACAGCATGTTCTCTTCATCTTTAGTGTTGCTTTTTTTGTTGTTTATTGTACGTATTTGTTTTTCATTCCATATGCCGTAGATTGTAATATATTAAATAACAGCATTAAACCGAATTTCCTTTTTCTGAAGTAATTTTGATTCTGATAAACTTTTCAACAGGTACTAATGCAGAGGAACTCACTCAACCTGAGTTTTTGACTGTTCGACCTGATGGATCTCTGACTATCAACTGTAAAGTCTCGTATTCAGTTACGAGCTATGGTACAGGCTGGATCCGTCAACCTGCAGGAAAAGCTCTGGAGTGGATTGGGTGGATCATTGGTGGAACCGTATACTACAAGGATTCCTTAAAAACCAAGTTCAGCATCACCGGAGACACCTCTAATAATATAGTGACATTGAATGGAAACAATATGCAAGCTCAAGACACAGCTGTGTATTATTGTGCCAGAGACCACAGTGACAGACTCTAACAGCCTCCCTGTACAAAAACACCATTATTTTTAATGGTATAAGATATAAGTTATTTCCTCTTCTAAACAATGTTAAAGCAAACCTTTTGATATTACTGTGCAAAAGTGACCCACAAAGACACATCAGAAAGGAAAACAACAAATAACTGTGAGAACAGTTTCTAAATGTCAAACCGTTTGGTGGGATGCAAGTCTACAGCTGTTTAGCATTAAATATTTAAACAGCATATTAAGCGTTTGATCTTGAGTGAAATGTTTAACATGTGATAGAATTTGCATTACAGGATAGCTGTAAGAATGGCATATGCTGCTCCTGCTGCCCTGCCAGGTAAATTTGAAAAAGGCATCTAGTTTAGTGTCCCAGCTCCATTTTTATATGTGGCAAATCTCTCTAAACAGGCAAATTTAACTTTAAACAAGTCAAAGCTGTACAGGGATGCAGGTGAGTGCTGCAAGTTCTCTGACATCGTTGTGCTATAAATAATGAATGGAAAGTTCTAAAAACTAAAACTAACATGATGGCCAAGTATTATGGTATAGGCCTACTGAGCCTAATTGTCTCAGATTCAATGTTGATGAATGAGTTTGTCTTTTATCCTCTGTTGCTGGGTGACAAACTGTAAAGGCTGAGCTGCTATGCAAATTTCCTCCTTTTATTGGAGAAGGGAGATGTGAAGTAACAGCTAGCTCCAACACATCTCAAACCATGATCTCCTCATCTCTGTGGTGGATGCTGCTGCTGTTAGCAGCTATTTCTTGTAAGTCTTCAAAGTCATTAGTTTATTCTATTTACATGTCTGATTTTAAGCAAACTTAATACCAAAATGTTCCATTTTTATGACCTTATTTTTACCAGGTGTTCACTGTGTTGAACTGACTCAGCCTGCTTCCAGTGTTGTCAGACCTGGTGAGGCTTTGACTCTGTCCTGTAAGGTGTCTGGATATTCAGTGACTGACAGCAGCTACTGCACTCACTGGATACGACAGGCTGCTGGAAAACCTCTGGAATGGGTTGGAGAGATATGCGGTAGCGGTAACACATATTACAATGATAAACTAAAAAGTAGATTTCAGGTTACTAGAGACACTTCCAGCAGCACAGTGACTCTACGAGGACAGAACATACAGACTGAGGACACAGCTGTGTATTACTGTGCCCGAGAGTCACAGTGAGACAGACTAATGACTGCCTTGTTCAAAAACTACATAAGGGATTACTCACTCAATTCACACAGTACACTGTAAAAAAACATGGTTCTTAAAAGGTTATTTAATGATGGTAAGGATTCTATTTAGAACCATGTCTTCTGAAGAACCCTGAAAATGTAATTTGTATTGGGAAAGGGTTGTTTGGTTTAAAGTATATCAGTTATTTAGAAGCCGCCTGCTGATTGGTTGTTTTTTCCTGAATCAAAGTCCTAATTTAACAGTCCTGCTGAGGTGCCTGCAGACTGATACATCACACAGGTAAGGTTTTAATCATATATTTTATTGTTTTTTTATTAGTATTTAAGATATTCTATGGTTACATATAAACCTAAATACATGTTGTACAACATACTGTTGAAGAAACATCAAGATAATGTGGATGAAACTGTTTAAAAATGGTTAATGGATGTGACCGTATGTGTAATTCGTTTGTGACCTTGTGCTGGGAGTGAACTTGGAAGAGACGGTGTTAACCAGTGTCAGTGCAGCTCAGAAGTCTGACAACTGTGTCATGTTTTATAGGTGATATATTCATGTTTCTTTTAAAGTTGATACCCTTACATTAAAATTATAGCAATTTGCAGTTAAGATCATTTGGAAATTAAGTTTTGTGTGTTCTTATAGTAATTACATGTACATGTCTCTGTTTCAGGGGAATCATAAGCCAAGCTTTAAACCACTTCAGGTCTGACTTTGACTTGAAATTTAGGACACATTCAAAGGTAATGGAGGATTCATTACGGTACACGGTGAGCGGTTGAATTGCCGCGTGACAGCCGCCTCTCTCTCTAGTTGAAGCGCTTTGTGCAGTCTAGGCAGTGTTCGCGTCACGGTGTCAGGGGGGACGTTGGCATGATTACAACCAACAAGGTCCCACTTGTATTTGCTAAAAACGAAATAAAACAAATCAAATTAGGCAGATTTTCCTCAAAAAATGCGTTTTAAACATTACTTAATTTCTTGCTATAAATGTTACAAAATTTATTGACACTGCGGTTAGCTTAAAAAAAAATTGTAAACACAGCAAGTAATTTTTAGTAAAGTCGCATGAATCTGGCTATTAGTCAATTTGATAAAACATTTAAGATTTGCTTAGATCACGTGACACAGCACTTGACTGGCTTTCAATGCTGGCGGCCATTTTCTGAAAAGCATCTTCTCAGATGATAAAGGTGAATAAATTTAACTTGTTTTATATTAAAATGTTTTATTAAATAAATCCCACCAATAGTGTGAAGATACGTGTTTCTTAGTGTTTTCATTTTAAATAGGTTTGTTTGTGGTGGTGCACGTATAGTGTTTTAAATAGGCTCCTAGATATCAAATGTACAGAAACATGTGTGCACAGTGCGCTTCAACTTTTGTGAGAAGAAATCTATTAACGTTTATTAAACAAGATTTATGGTAAACAACGCGCCACATTAACAGACAACGTTTTTAAGTGAGTTAAAACCGCGAAGCAGTCATTGCTTTTTCATCTGTTTATCTATACGCGATGCAACGCGACAAACGCCTTGTTAATGGTTTCTGTTATCTTTTTTCATGTAGCATCTTGAGGTGCGGACAGGATGTGACCGTTTACCGTGAGCTTGAAGTGCGAGGTGGAGGCTCGAACAGCGGGCTCAAAATCTCAATGCATTGTGTTGGTTAGAAACCTCCAGCACACTGTCACTTTGCAGAATTGTGTCGACTAATTGTTAGGCTAGTGATTTTTTTTATTGTAGTACTTATATAATTGTTTATGTGTATCATAAACGCATACTGAGCAGTTTAAGTGAACAAAACACAGTAGTGTTAAGTACAATCAACTTTGCTAGTGTGACATAACACTATGGCAATGTTGTGAACTACTGGTAAAGTTCCATTTTGTGACTTTAATATCTTTGTTTAATATTTAAGTTTAGCCAATTCCAGAATGAATGTTAAAAAAATCTTGGGAGACCTGATTTTCATAGTGAGGAACCTATACAGAACATGGTAAGAATTTATACAGAATCCACATGATGCAGCAGACCTATGTGAGTTACATAACAGTTCATATTGATTATTTTAATTATCAGTATGTATATTTATATAGTTTATCCTATTCTTAATTGATGTTATACATTAATATCATATTGTTTTGTTTCAGGACAATAATGGTGAAGTTAATCAACCTTGCAGAGCACACAGTAATCTAGTCTCCAGATACTCCAGATCTCCATATTCAGGTCAACACCACACTTAACATGCAAGCACACAAGACCACACACAAACATTATATAAATAACATAACTGCATACGACACCACAAATGTTAAAAACCACTAGCCTTAGGCATGTTGATGGTTACCGTTGTTATAATGTTGTCATTAATTCTGTTGTTTAGAATTGTATTTGTTGAACAATGAAATTTACATTTTTGAACTGCTGTATGTTTCATGTTTAAATTCGTTCAGTGAAACGCTTTTAACATTTCACAGCTGTCCAGTGTTTCTGTATTTTAGGTGTTAAGTAGATAAAATTATTAATCTAAATGAGCTTACATTTGATCATGAGGGTAAACTAGACATTTTTGGTAGAAATAACTGGCTTAAATTTGTCGCAAAAATGATGCACTATAATTTTAAGTAACTTCAGTGTAATTTCAGTATAGCAAGTCTACTTCATTTCCATCCACACCCACATGTGCAGGTACCCAGAGGAAATTTAATTCTATCCTTAACTGCCTTATTCTAAACCAACTTTGTAAAACTTCAAATACTAAGTCTTGCCTAGCTTCAGATTTACCACTTAGTAGACTAGTGAGCGCAGCCATGGAATCACTGCATAGCACTGTTCTTTCTGGTTGGACTTCTTCGATCCACTGTAGAGCTAGTATGATAGCTAACAATTCAGTAGTAAAACCTGACACATGCTCTGATAATCTTTTTGCAATTTTTATTTTAAAAGTAGGAATATATACTGCTACTGCTGTTCTTCCAGAGTCTGGTTCCTTAGACCCATCTGTAAATACAGAATAATGTTCCTTAATTAAATACTGTTGAACCACTAATTTAGTTGGTGTGTTCATCATCTCTGGTTCTTTCATTATTTTGTGAATTTGTAAATCTATTAGTGGCATAGGGAACAACCAGGGGGGAAATTACTGGTATAGCAACAGAAGGAGCAATTTCATAGTCTTTTAACTCCAAGCTCCTTCCTTACTACCAAACCAAATATTCATATTCCAAACAATTTTTCAAAATTACTGGATACTGGATGGTTTTCCAGATGTCCCTTTACACCATACCAGTACCTTAATCTCAACAGGGACCTACGTTGTTCTAGAGGCAATTCTCCCATTTCAACTTGCAATAATGCTACCGGAGAAGATCTAAATGCACCACAGCAAATACGCAAAGCTTGATTTTGATTTTTGTATTACCTCTATCTTTTAAAGTAATGTTTTGTTCGCAGAACTGTATACTACACAACCATAGTCTATGTTTGATCTAATCACAGCATAATACATTATTTTCAAAGACTGACAGCTTGCCCCCCACTCAGCTCCTGACAAGCACCTTAATACATTTATTCCTTTTTTGCATTTTTCTATCAATTTCTGAATATGTATTTTAAAACTTAGTTTAGAGTCCATCCACATACCCAAAAATCTTACTACATTAACTTGCTCCAGCTGATAACCATACATTCTGACATTCAAGCTTGGATTCTTTTTCTTTTTCGAAAAACATATTACTTGTGTTTTTTGCCACAGAGAAATTAAAACTATAACTATTCGCCCATTTTTCCACCTCATTCACTGCTTTTTGCACTTTACTTTCTACAAATAGAACATTTCGCCCCGTTTCCATAGTGCTCCATCATCTGCATATAATGATCTTCCTATTCCAGTATCTACGTTATGATAGAATTAAAAAGAATAGGACTGCTCACACTTCCCTGGGGAGTTCCATTTTCAATAGACAGAATCTGAGAAAATTCCTTCCCAACACTTACTTGAATCGTTCTTCCAAACAAGAAACATCAGAACCCAGTTATACATTTTTCCGTCAATTCTCAAGCTTTCCATTTTCAATAAAAGCCCCTCTATCCACAACATATTGTAAGCTTGTCATGGATCTCAGGGGAAGACATGGCAGGAGAACCCAAATGCAGGCAGACACAGATGGTTGAGGGGTTAACAAGGATATTTATTTATAAACATAAAACAGGAACAAGCAAAAAAAACCACGAGGGGAAAACAAGACAGGATAAACAATAATATTTACAAGGACACTGACTAACTAAAACTAAGAAAACAAACAGTTGGACAACGCTACACTACACTTACTTTGACAAGGGGAGACTCTACGACAGGATGAAGCACAACAGCTACAAGAAAGACGACAGTTTCAACGGACTTCATACAATGAACGAGCACAAGACAATGAACACGAGGATGTTTTAAAGGGTGACAAACACAGGATCATAACGAGGAACAGGTGCTGGGGATTAAGCACTAAGGAGAGGCTGACGAGGAACGAGATGGCGGGAACAATGACGCGACACGAGAAAGAACTATGTCTTTCCCACATAAAACCATCAGGCAATGCCATGGCTCCACTCGAGACAGGAATAAAACATGACATGATAGTGGAACCATGACATAAGCCCCCCCTTAAATGAACACCTCCAGGTGTTCATCAAGGGGTAACTAACAAGACAAGACCGACTGGGAAACAGACAAAAACCAGACAGACAAGGTGAACATGATAAGGGGCATACAAGTCATAATCACAAATGGGTTGGGGTGGGATAATAAAAATAACAAACAAGGGAGGGGGGGTGGGGGCAAACAAGGAAGCATTGGGGGAAGTCCAGAAGGGGTAGGGCTGGGTGGGGAAGTTCCAGCCCTTGGGGGCGCGCCAGGGCGCGGAGCCCCAGGAGGCTTGACAGGGGAAGTCCTGGGGGAAACTGTTCTTGTCCCCGGCTGGAATGCCGGGCTGGACCATGGCTGGAATGCCGGGCTGGACATCGGCTGGAACATCGGCTGGGCAGCGCTCTCCGGCAGCTGGGCAGCGTTCTGTGCCGGTTGCTGGACCGGGTTTGGTGCCGGTTGCTGGACCGGGCTAAGCTTTCCAAATTTGAGCTTCCAGACATACTATTGAATCCATCGTATTTCTGCCTTTTCTAAATCCACTTTGACATGCTGAAAAAATGTATACATTTTGTATACACATATGTCAACCTATTCATAACCATCCGTTCCATAATTTTGCATAAATTTGATGTCAACGCAATAGGTCTATAATGGCTGAGAGTGTTATTTTCCTGGTTTGGCTATTGGCACTATGACCCCATGCCTCCAATATACTGGCAAATTCCCTGTCTCCCATATTTTGTTAAAAAGTCTTAAAATCATACTTAATGATAATTCTGAAAAGTGCTTTATCATCTCATAGCATATGTCATCCTTGCCTGGGGAAGTATGTTTGACCCCCACTAGCGCTCTCTTTAACTCAAACAAGGTAAATTCGGAGTCCAACATACTTCCTGATGGATTCTTCTTTACATATATGTGAGCATTATCCCTAACTTCCTGTTCCCTATATTTCCTCATATTCTCTTAAATATTTTGATTACT
The DNA here is from genome assembly GCA_006030095.1 of Triplophysa siluroides. NCBI lineage: Eukaryota > Metazoa > Chordata > Actinopteri > Cypriniformes > Nemacheilidae > Triplophysa > Triplophysa siluroides. The sequence continues at coordinate 129,676 of VCII01000286.1, forward strand.
GTGCACCTTTACGAAAGTTTCCACTTACATCTCTGCTTTATCTCTGTCTTTATTGCTATTTTTCCATTATTTTACTAAAACTGGAATGTTGTTATTTCTCTGAATCCCTCCCATCTTCCTAATCATATTCCACACTTCATTAATTTCAATTTCTTCCCCAATTCTATTACAAAATTCTCTCCAGTAATTTCTTTTTGCTTTTCTTACTTCTCTCCTCACTATTGCCTGTGCTCTCTTGAAGTTAATGTACTCATTAAATAATACTGCTTTTCTGCCTTTCTTCATTGCTTTATTTCTTTCCCTAACTGCCTTACTACACTCTTCATTCCACCACGGTACTGCTTTTTTTCTATTTATAGTTTTATTTTTTCCTACTACTTCCTCGCTTTCTCCTCATCCAACCCCTTTCCAAGCCAATGGCCCGCTGCCCCGCCCTCGATCTCCAGTGCGAGGCTGCCTCCACTGACGTCACAGGCTCAGGCCTACGACCGCTCCGCCTTCCCTCAGGTCCCCGGCACAGGCATCGAAAACATCGCAAGACCGGCCCAGCAAACAGCCCCAGCGGCCGCCATCCCCGCTTTGATGGCTCTCCCTCAGGCTCGTCCCTCCTTCACTCTGGCATCAGCAGCACCGATGCCAGTCCCGCTCAACGCTCCGGCCCTGGAGCCGCCGCCCCGTGACTGCACACATAAGAACTCAGATTCTGGCAGAAATTCAGGTGGCTAGCACCAGAGGCGGACCCCCTCCCAACACCAGTACCTCCTTATTCGGAACTGATATTCCCGTAAATCACCCGCTAAGATCTCTCCTAGATTCTTCATTTAATTCCATCATCCAAGCCGTCTCACTCAGGACCCTTCAGACTTACCTAACCGCGTGGAGGAGTTTCAAGTCATTCCACCAAACATACAACATGCCTTTTCCCGAGTTCTCTCTGCTAACCATCACCTCTTTCATATCCTTCCTAAATGTCAACAAAAACCTGCAAGCCAGCTCGATTAAAGGGTACCTAAGCGGAATTCAATTCTTCCACAAACTCATTTTTAACTCAACCTGCCCAGCTATATCTAGTCCTCAAACCTCCATGCTCATCAAAGGAATTCAAAGAGCTCAACCCGCCTCCCCGGACAAAAGACAACCCATAACTTTGGATATATTGACCAAATGCATTTCTACCCCTCCGCAGAGGTTACCTCCTCCACGCACACCTCCCGCACACTCGACGCCATGTTCACTCTGGCTTTTTTCGGATTTCTTAGATGCTCCGAAATGACCACAACATCCAGCTTCAACCCTTCAATCCACCCCACCATCTCAGACCTGGCAGTGCTCGATGTAGAAACAATCTCCTTCCACATCAAGCAAAGTAAGACGGATCAATTCAAAAAAGGCCATTTCATCTTCATTTCAACAACCTTCAATCACACCCATCCAGCCTTACCAAACCCTCCTTGCCTACCTACATTTGAGGAGATCACAGGCAAAAGTCCATCAGACCCTCTCTTCATAGATGACTCCGGTCGTCCAGCCTCACGTTTCTGGTTCCAAAATCATCTCAAATCAGTATTGCGCCAATCCGGCATCCCCCCGAAGAACATTTCTCGAGCCATTCTTTTCGCATCGGCGCAGCTACCACAGCCGCCCAGAAAGGTCTTTCCCAGCCGCAAATCCAAGCTCTTGGTCGCTGGACATCAGAGGCTTTCAAAAGCTACATTCGGACGGACCGCTCACTCATCAAAGAAGCCCATCGGACACTAATCTCCCAGATCATCTAGCATCAACCTACCACAGCATAGCTTTAGCAACCACCCCACACCGGCCTGTATCTACATCCACGTTCTGCAGCAGCAGACTTCACTCCCTTAGAGGCCAGCATCGCAGCAAGCGACCGCCCCATAAGGGCCCGTGCCTTCATCTATGTCCTGCAGCAGCAGACATCCCCCCCCTTAGAGGCCAGCATCGCAGCAAGCGACCGCCCCATAAGGGCCCGTGCCTTCATCTATGTCCTACAGCAGCAGACTTCACTCCCTTAGAGGCCAGCATCGCAGCAAGCGACCGCCCCATAAGGGCCCGTGCCTTCATCTATGTCCTACAGCAGCAGACTTCACTCCCTTAGAGGCCAGCATCGCAGCAAGCGACCGCCCCATAAGGGCCCGTGCCTTCATCTATGTCCTGCAGCAGCAGACATCCCCACCCTTAGAGGCCAGCATCGCAGCTAGCGACCGCCCCATAAGGGCCCGTGCCTTCATCTTGTCCCGCAGCAGCAGACATCCCCACCCTTAGAGGCCAGCATCGCAGCAAGCGACCGCCCCCCCAAGGGCCCGTGCCTCCATCTTTCCTGCAGCAGCAGACATCCTACACACATAGGCCAGCATCGCAGCAGCGACCGCCCCTCAAGGGCCCGTGCCTCCATCTACGTTCTGCAGCAGCAGGCATCCTACACTCAGAGGTCAGCATCGCAGCAGCGACCGCCCCTCAAGGGCCCGTGCCTCCATCTACGTCCTTCAGCAGCAATCACCATTAACTTAGAGGACAGCATCGCAGCAGCGACCGCCCACAAGGGTCAGTGCCTCCATCTACGTCCTACAGCAGGCATCACTCCTTTAGAGGACAGCTCCGCAGCAGCGGTCGCCCCACAAGGGCCCGTGCCTCCATCTATGTCCTGCAGCAGCAGATATCATCAACCTAGAGGCCAATTTCGCAGCAGCGACCGCCCCTAAAGGGCCCGTGCCTACATCTATGGTCTACAGCAGCAGGCATCATTCACCTAGAGGCCAGCATCGCGGCAGCGACCGCCCCACCAGGGCCCGTGCCTCCATCTATTTTCTGCAGCAGCAGACTTTTGTCACTTAGAGGCCAGCATCGCAGCAGCGACCTCACAAGGGCCCGTGCCTCCATCTATGTCCTGCAGCAGCAGAAATCTTTTACTCAGAGGACAGCTTCGCAGCAGCGACCGCCACTCAAGGCCCCGTGCCCCCATCTATTTTCTGCAGCAGCGGACATCCTACACACAGAGGCCAGCATCGCAGCAGCGACCGCTCGTCAAGGGCCCGTGCCTCCATCTACATTCCACAGCAGCAGACATCCTACATTCAGAGGCCAGCATCGCAGCAGCGACCGCCCCACAAGGGTCCGTGCCTCATCTACGCTCTTCAGCAGCAATCACCATTATCTTAGTGGACAGCATAGCAGCAGCACAAGGGCCCGTGCTTTCAGCTACGTCCTACAGCACCAGACATCACTCCCTGAGAGGCCAACATCGCAGCAGCGACCTCACAAAGGGCCCGTGGCACCATCTATGCCCTGCAGCAGCAGACATCTTTTACCAGAGGACAGCTTCGCAGCAGCGACCGCCACTCAAGGCCCGTGCCTACATCTATTTTCTGCAGCAGCAGACACCTTTCACTTAGAGGCCAGCAACGCAGCAGCAACCGCCCCTCAAGGGCCCGCGCCACCTTCCAGGTTCTTGCAGCAGCAGACATTACGACCTTAGAGGCCAGCATGGCAGCAGCGTCCACAAGGGCCAGTGCCTCCATAGACGTCCCGTAGCATCGGACACCACTCCCTTAAAGGCCAACACCCCAGCAGTGACCTCCCCACAAAGGCCCGCGCCTCCATCAATATTCTGTAGCAGCAGACATCACTCAATTAGAGGCTTGTATCGCAGCAGAGACCGCCCCCTAAGGGCCAGTGCCTCAATCTACATCCAACATCAGCAGTCATCTCTCACTCAGAGACCGACATTGCATTAGCGTCCACCCTACAAGGGCCCCATGCTTCATTCATCCCTCCGATCAGCCGGCATCTTTCTCAAGAAAACCTCAATTCCCTGCTTCAGTAACACCTGGAGTCTCTTCAAGACTCCGCAATATCGGATTTCATACCAAGCAAGGCCGGGTCACCAGCAGCCAATACCAGCCTCGTTTTTGGGGGGTGTGCATATGCGGCTGCTGTCCTGCACCGGTTGCATCTCTGGGGGGGAGTGTTCCGGGTTCAGGCTAATGCCGGATTCGGAGCCCTCACCCCGGACAGGGGGGAGTGCTCCGAGCTCGGAAGAATGAACGAGCTCGGAGCCCTCTCCCCGACAGCATGCCAAATACACATACCCTCAAACTACTTTATTATCTGTGTAGGTGAACTCGTGAAATGGTGTTTTACTAAACTAAGTTCGGGAGGAGCAGGAGCAGATAATTAACTTGGCTGGTCGGCTGTCAGCAATCACAACAATCAACCTATCACTTCAAAGAGAGAGAGAGAGTGTCTCTATAAATAGTCAAGACGTCTTACCTTCACTCTCCCTTCAGTCTCTAGCATCCCACCACCACCCCGGCTCCTCACCTGGAGCCCCTCGTCTCCAGCAGGACACAAAAGGGGGGGGGAGTGTTCCGGGTTCAGGCTAATGCCGGATTCGGAGCCCTCACCCCGGACAGGGGGGAGTGCTCCGAGCTCGGAAGAATGAACGAGCTCGGAGCCCTCTCCCCGACAGCATGCCAAATACACATACCCTCAAACTACTTTATTATCTGTGTAGGTGAACTCGTGAATTGGTCTCTGCAGCGCATCCCTAATTAAGGAAGTTGTGCTCACCCTGTGATACCCAATACGGACGGCCTCTCGCCAGTAAGAGAGACAAAGCCTCCGTCCGTGAAAGGTAGCGGTCAGGGCCTACCCATCTTTCTCCAAGAAAGCACTGGGACCCCCGACCCTTTTACACTGGAAGGTTACAGTCTCGCGAAAGCCTCGTGTTGACACGCCCAGGCCTGTTACTGTCACTTCGCTAGAGATTGTAACGCGATAGGCATTGTGGCGTTTTCCATAGGGAACCCGACAGAAAGGGAACGTCTCGGTTACGTATGTAACCTCGGTTCCCTGATGGAGGGAACGAGACGTTGTGTCCCTTATGCCACAACGCATATCGCCCTCTGCAGCAGTCGTGAGAGGCTCTCAGGCTCTTCAGAACAAACGGTGAATTACGTTTTCAAGGTTTATCATTACCTCATACTCTTCTTTCATTCTTCTTGTCAGGAGAGTTCCGTTTTCACTATCGGTTACAGATGTGTTACTTTTCTTTCTTTTTCGCTTTTCTACTGCACTCCATTCATTATTTTTATTCCCGCCTTCATCCGCGTCAAACATTTCATCCTCCTTTTCCGGATCGCTTCCAGAATCAACTTCACTTACTACCATGCACTCTCCAGTCACGGATCAGCTGTTGCCAAACGCCCCCCGCTTGATGTTTCTTTTTGCCTCCTCGCGCTTCCGACCTTCTTTATAAAAGCCCAACAGTTAAAACTATCTTTTCCTCCATCTTTTCATCGTTCGTCTACAAGATGAGTAAAATGTTCTATGATTGGTTGGTGATAATCTGTTCATTGATTGGTTAAATCCGACGTGGCTGCCGCCGCTCACAAGAAGGCGCCTGCTGCAAAGAGCCGTGCCCGTGGAAGTGGCAGGATTTTTGGTGGACGAGCACCGCTTGCGCAACGCCAATGAAACCGCCCGAGTTTTGCCGGTTACTGCATGTTTCCCATTTAAAATGAACTGGACAAACGTGACTGCATCGTACAGTGTGATTGGCCAATAAGTAATCAAAATTTATGAATTAATCTTTGCTGATCTTTCTGATGCTTGAAGATATTTCTAAAAATACATATTTTTATAGCCTATTGTGGCTGTTATAGTGGTCAAATTGTCATGAATCAAACTGTGAGGAATGACCAAATGTCTAATGGAAGATATTTTAACTAAATAAATAAAACATTTGAAATATAACAATTTAAAAATAAGAGAAATCTAGAAATCTTACTGTGGTGAGGAAGGCAGGACGAGAGCCGTGAACCGGGGCGCGCGTGATAGTTGGAAACAGCTGTGCGCACACCGGTCCTGCATATTTCACGGAGTAGATCGGGAGCATAAGTGAAGAGAGATCGGGAAGAGATCGGGAGCATGAAGCGAGTCAAACTTTATTTGAATGTTCGCCGGTTCCCGCCTCCTTCCTTCCCTACTTTGAACTTTGTTACACTTACAATACTAATGTGTGGCCCTCAGGAAATATTTGTGTTTCTCAGAAAATAAAAATAAAGTTTGCTGAAATTACTCATTCAAATGAAGAAAGAAAAGATTATAAGTAATTCATCTTCTTGTAATGACACATATTTTTTGCCATTACATTTTGTTTGTCAAGTTATTCATATACTTATTCTGTGACAACTTATTTACATTATGTGATGTTTTTATCTTTACATTGTGTACATTTTGGGACTATTAGAAAACAAAAAGGTTTTATCTACAAAGTCAAATGAACTGCAAAAAGCTCAATATCTCAAGGCTACTTGTATAGAACCTTGTAATTTCAAGATGACAAATTGTAATTTGCCTTCTCTTATGTCTCATAATGTAGGACATATTTTATGCAACCTTGATATCATCCTAATAAAAGTCAGGAAATGATTATGCATTTTCTAATGTTTAATAAACAGATGATTTAACTGAAGAACTGCAGCAATGTTGCAAATAAAGCTCAGAGTAGCATCATTACTTCTTCCCTCTGGATCTTCCCCCGTAATGGCTACCACCACTGCTTGAGGGCCTATTCCAGTTGCTTGAGGGTCTCTACTGGGATCTGGGAATATTTTTGGACTTGGATCTGCCCCCATCAATATTCTAAGACACATCATATGAAGAGGACTCAGATTTATATGAACCCACTGACGAAAAATCTGAATTATATGAAGATTGCTCATAGGGTAAATGGTAAAAACCACCGAATCCAAACACTAGGTACAAAGTAAGAGCCAAAATGGTCAATATCACAGCCACTGTGTTGGTCGAACATGCACATCGGCTGCACTTCTGAGCTCCCACCATGTCTCCCTCATTCATTTTGTTTCTTGCCTTCCGGTAAAAAAACAAGAGAGGGAATCTTCATTTATTCAACCCAAGTATGATATGTTGTTCTATAAAGACACATACATTATGCGCTAATCTCACTTACCTTCAGTGAACATATCAAAGCAGCTAAACCCAGAAACAAGCAGTTGCAGAACATGATGTTGAAAACAGAGCAGCACATGTGGTCTTTGCCTTTGACTCTGTACTTCACATAGACAACTTTTGGTGATGCCTCCACGCTGTGTAAATCTGGTAGATCAATAATTTCACCTGCAATATTTTCCCTCTCAAAATCCTCACAGGGAATCTCATGTGTCCTGAGGTTCCATCTTGTTCACCAAATTGAATCAGGTCTGAGTTCAAACTAGTCTAGAAATCTCACTCTACGCAGTGCTCATAAGCAGCCTACATTTGCGTGTGCTCTGTGTTGCAGGTTTCTGTGTGCATGTATTAAAAAACATTTGTTCTCAACAAACCTTTGTGGTGGAAAAATGTGTGACATGGTACCAATTACGGTAAACTGTCCTATAAACACTAGCCCATCTACACAACAAGAGTAACAAAGAGATTTGAACGAACAAGATAAAAACACTATATTAAGATATATAGAGAAATAGAGTTTTATTCCAACCAACTTCTTTTTTGCAGTTGTGCAGTTACACCATTTAAAGGGAGTTTGGTGTGCCCGTGGATGTTCCTTGTTTACTGTTCCCGTGGATGTTTCCTGTCTCAAGTGTGCTATGGATGATCCTTTGTTGCTTTATAAAGTGGATTTAGTTACGTGGGAGTCCTTCTTGTTTGTGGGTCTCGTTACATTAAGAAGAGCTCTAATGTTTTATTTTTGGCTGGAAGCCCAGATGAGACCATGTATACAAGAATATAATGTATGTGTGTGTAAGGGCCAAATTAAAATCCAAGGTAAAAATAATTTAAGATGTATTAAATAGTTAAAGATATGCTTTATAAGTGTTAAAGTGTCTTTAAAGCATGCCTTTGTTCTGTATACAGTATTACTGTAAATACACATTCATGCACAAACCATTTGTAAAATGAACTCTGTTTCTGACGGGTTTCAATTTGTTGTATTTTTACATTTTGCTGACTTTTCCAAGAATTCTTATCGCTGTAGGCTACTGTATGTTTTATTTTCCAGAGATATTCATTTTTACTGTTAGATATTATAGGCTCTTTTGTGGCATCTAAAACCACTTCCTTTTGTTCATGTATCTTCTCAAAACGTGTAAATGTCTACACACATGTGAATCTTTGAACCATTTAGAAATGTAATTCTTTTAACTCTGTGGTTAGAGCATTTTTCTTGTCACGATGTGACATGTTTTGTCTATCTTTTATATCTCTCATAGCTAGGAACAATAACTGAACTAAACCAAACAACACTACAATACATTGGTAAAACAATTAAATTAAAATCAGATTAATTTGACCAAAGACACACAATGTTTCTATAGGCAGGAACTTGAAGACTGAAGACACAGCTGTGTCTTTATTTAATAATGTGCCATAAACTTTCACAAACACATTAATCAACTATATTAATCAACTATATTATATCTATCGGTAAGTGATCTTTTAGTACTATCATCTTTTAGTATTTCCATGGTTGCAAGGTTTTGAAATGTGCTATGGGTTTAATAAACCAACGTGTCTTCTTTCATGTTTGAAATCTGGCCTATTTCTGATATGCTCCTCACCTCTTGTACACATCACTCAATATACATTGTATGAACTTGTTTTTCATACAAACAGGAACAAACAAGTAATGCTGGACTGGAGGAGGAGTTTATGCAAAGCTTTCATGTATGTTTCTTATAAGTAGCAGAGTGTCTCTGATAAAGACATGTAGTCACTGTATATTAGGAATCAATCGAAAATGACCAGAATACTTCATTCACTTTTGATGATATTATTTTTACACGGTCAGTAAATAATCTCTAAATAATTATACATTCATGACTTTCATGCATAAATCATTTCTAGAATGACCTTTAAGCATTTTACTGACTTTTCAATGTATAACTATCATGTTTTTTGTTCCACAGATGTTCACTGTCAAACCTTCACTCAACCTCCAGCTGTGCTGAAAAGACCTGGTGAATCTTTCAAACTGATCTGCACTGCATCTGGATTTACATTTAGCAGCTTCTGGGCAGCTGTAGTGAGACAGGCTCCTGGAAAAGGACTTGAATGGGTTGCAACTATTGGCACATCCAGTGGTCAAATCTACTATTCCCAGTCAGTGCAGGGAAGATTCACAGTGTCCAGAGACGACTCCAACAGTCAACTGCATCTACAGATGAACAGTCTAAAGACTGAAGACACATCGGTGTATTATTGTGCTAGAGACTCACTGTGAATCGGTTCAATGACAGTATAATACAAAAACCCCTTCCTCATTCATGTATGGTTATTATAATGCTAAAGTAGTACTATTTGCATAAAACACTAAAATATTTGCTTGTTTGATGGCATTATTAGAAAAATTAACTGTGTTTTTTAAATAATCTTATTCAAAGGTTTACAGTATTTCCCTAACAGTTATGCTTGAACTTCATTCATTCTCCATACACTGCTATATTTCCATGAGGTGGCACTCTTGTCAGTCAAATACATTTTTTGCTCCCAAAAGAATCATGCTGCAATGACTCACAAATATGTGTTTCTTAACCAGAAATATCCACTCTGTATTTGTAAATCATGAGAACATTAAAACGTCTGTGTGCGTGCGCCTGTGTGTGTGGTAAAGGTAAACCCAAAATTGTTGGGAGCACAATGATAGTCCTGTAATATCAGTGTTGTACATTTGTTTTGATCTTTTTTGCAAAAACGCAAAGTTTGTATTGTACAGTATAAAGTCATTAAACGTCCAAATAGGCACCATTTAATGTGGGGCCATTAATACACCAGAAGATTTATTAAGTTTTTTATCTTTATTAAGAAAATTATGCTAATGTCCTCCCTTTTGTCATGAAACCTGGAGCACATAACTATAAAAGGAACTCCTTGAGATCTGCTCTGCAGTCACAGGCCGTTTGATAAGATTACTGAAATAAAAAATTACTTAATTTTATCACTGCTGATATTTTCCACTGCACCCAGAGAGTAATAACAAACTATTATACTAGTTTTATTATGTTAACTATTTCTGGTTTAAAGTGACTCCAGAAAAGGTTTCGGATGTTTTGGGACCATAATGTGTATAACTTTCTTTTAAGGAAAAGTTTTTAAATGTGTGTTGTGAGTTGAATCAGCCTCCTGTCATGGTCATGGTGGTGAAGCCTGGAGAATCATTTTCTATCGCTTGTAAGATTACTGGATATTCAGCATCAGGAGTTGACTGTACCAACTGAATACGACACTCAAGTGGAAAAGCAATGAAATGGATTGTCTGGTTTTGTAGCTTTAGTTACAAACCATTTGTAAAATGAACTTTATTTCTGTTGGGTTTCAATTTGTTATATTTTTACATTTAGCTGACTTTTCCAAGTATCATTATTGCTGTATTGTATGTTTTAATTTCCAGAGATGTTCATTTTTACTGTTAGATAATATAGGCTCTTCTGTGGCATCTAAAACCACTTGTTTTATATGTATCTTCTCAAAACGTGTAAATGTCTACTCATATGTGAATCTTTGCTACTATTTAGAAATGTAACTCTGTGGTTAGAGCATTTTTCTTGTCACGATGTGACATGTTTTGTCTCTCTTTTATATCTCTCATGACCAGGAACAATAACTGAACTAAACCAAAAAATACTACAAAACATTGTTAAAACATCTTAATTTAATTCAATTTAAACTATTCATTTGATCAAAGACACAATGTTATAGGCAGGAACTTGAAGACTGAAGACACAGCTGTGTCCTAATTTAATAATGTGCCATAAACTTTCACAAACACATTAATCAACTATATTAATCAACTATATTATGCCACCACCCCATTCCTGCATCTATCGGTAAGTGATCTTTTAGTACTATCATCTTTTAGTATTTCCATGGTTGCAAGGTTTTGAAATGTGCTATGGGTTTAATAAACCAACATGTCTTATTTCATGTATGAAATTTGGTCTATTTCTGATATGCTCTTCACCTCTTGTACACCTCACTCAATATACATTGTCTGAACTTGTTTTTCATACACAGAGGAAGAAAACAAGTAATGCTGGACTGGAGGAGGAGTTTATGCAAAACTGTCATGTATATTTCTTATAAGTAGCAGAGTGTCTCTGATACAGACATGTAGTCACTGTATAATAAGAATCATCAAAAATGTCCAGAATACTTCATTCATTCTTGATGATATTAGTTTTACACGGTCAGTAAATAATCCTTAATAATTATACATTCATGACTTTCATGCATAAATCATTTCTAGAATGACCTTTAAGCATTTTACTGACTTTTCAATGTATAACTATCATGTTTTTTGTTCCACAGATGTTCACTGTCAAACCTTCACTCAACCTCCAGCTGTGCTGAAAACACCTGGTGAATCTTTCAAACTGGTCTGCACTGCATCTGGATTTACATTTAGCAGCTACTGGGCAGCTGTAGTGAGACAGGCTCCTGGAAAAGGACTTGAATGGGTTTCAACTATTAGCACATCCAGTAGCTATATCTCCTATTCCCAGTCAGTGCAGGGAAGATTCACAGTGTCCAGAGACGACTCCAACAGTCAACTGCATCTACAGATGAACAGTCTAAAGACTGAAGACACAGCGGTGTATTATTGTGCTAGAGACTCACTGTGAATCGGTTCAATGACAGTATAATACAAAAAACACTTCCTCATTCATGTATGGTTATTATAATGCTAAAGTAGTACTATTTGCATAAAACACTAAAATATTTGATTGTTTGATGGCATTATTAGAATAATTAACTCTGTTTTATAAATAATCTCATTCAAAGGATTACAGTCATAGCCTAACAGTTATGCTTGAACTTCATTCATTCTCCATACACTGCTATATTTCCATGAGGTGGCACTCTTGTCAGTCAAATACATTTTTTGCTCCCAAAAGAATCATGCTGCAATGACTCACAAATATGTGTTTCTTAACCAGAAATATCCACTCTGTATTTGTAAATCATGAGAACATTAAAAAGTCTGTGTGCGTGCGCCTGTGTGTGTGGTAAAGGTAAACCCAAAAAGTGTGGGTAGCACAATGATAGTCTATAATATCAGTGTTGTACATTTGTTTAACATAGCAAAAACGCAAAGTTTGTATTGTACAGTATAAAGTCATTAAACGTCCAAATAGGCACCATTTCCTCATTTCCTTAGAACTATCACACACACACACATACAGACTTATCACTCCCACCCCTCCGCATGCTTTGAACCGCCAGCCTGGAAAGCAGATTCGTTGAGCGGCGCTATAATGGCACTGGATCGGATGACTGCTTATCGGAGCTGGATTATCTTACCCTGTTGCAAGTCTTGTCTATGGTGTATTATTGTATCTGTGTTTTTTTTCTCCCCACTTACCTCATGTTTTGCTGTATTTTTCTTCTTAAATCCATTTCGTTACACTGTACTTGTTATATGTGTAATGACAATAAATTGAATCCAATCCAATCCAATCCAATCCAAATTTAATGTGGGGCCATTAATACACCAGAAGATTTATTAAGATTTGATGCTGATCTGTGAATTCAGAATAGTATAATAAGGCAATTCATTAATTTGTTAATAATTAGAAAATGATGCTAATGTCCTCCCTTTTGTCATGTAACCTGGAGCAAATAACTATAAAAGGAACTCCTTGAGATCTGCTCTGCAGTCACAGGCCGTTTGATAAGATTACTGAAATAAAAAATTACTTAATTTTATCACTGCTGATATTTTCCACTGCACCCAGAGAGTAATAACAAACTATTATACTAGTTTGATTATATTAACTACAGTTGTGTTCAAAATTATTCAACCCCCACTGAAATTGATTGTTTTGGTCGGTTTGACATTGATTATGATCATTCAGTCATCCTGCTTACAATTAAATCAAAGAGGCACGTGTAGGTCAGACAAATATAACATAACATTTATAATGAAATAACCACAAATGTCTTTTCTGAGCTCACATCATTATCAGTTTTATTCAACCCCCAAGTGACATTCAATCTTAGTACTTAGTACAACATCCTTATAACAGCTTTTAAACGTGAAGCATAGCTTGACACAAGTGTCTTGCAGCGATCTACGGGTATCTTCGCCCATTCATAATGGGCAAAAGCCTCCAGTTCAGTCACATTCTTAGGCTGGCGCACTGCAACTGCTTTCTTTAAGTCCCACCAGAGGTTCTCAATCGGATTTAAGTCTGGTGACTGCGATGGCCACTTCAAAATGTTCCAGCCTTTAATCTGCTGCAACCATGCTCTAGTGGACTTGGAGGTATGCTTGGGATCATTGTCCTGTTGAAAGGTCCAACGTCTTCCAAGCCTCAGGTTTGTGACGGACTGCATCACATTGTCATCCAATATCTCCTGGTACTGAAGAGAATTCATGGTACCTTGCACACGCTGAAGCTTCCCAGTACCTGCAGAAGCAAAAAGCCCCAAAGCATGATTGACCCCCCGCCATGCTTCACAGTAGGCAAGGTGTTCTTTTCTTCATAGGCCTTGTTCTTCCTCCTCCAAACATAGCGTTGATCCATGGGCCCATTTTGTTTCATCAGTCCACAGAACACTATCCCAAAACTTCTGTGGTTTGTCCACATGACTTTTGGCATACTGCAGTCGACTCTTCTTATTCTTTGGGGACAGCAAGGGGGTGCGCCTGGGAGTTCTGGCATGGAGGCCTTCATTACGCAGGGTGCGCCGTATTGTCTGAGCAGAAACTTCAGTACCCACATCTGACAAATCTTTTCTCAGTTCCTCAGCAGTCACACGGGGACTTTTCTCCCACTCTACGCTTCAGGTAGCGCACAGCAGTCGAAGTCAGCATCTTCTTTCTTTCTGCCACGACCAGGTAGCGTTTCAACAGTGCCCTTTGCCTTGAATTTGCGAATGATGCTTCCTATGGTGTCTCTTGGTATGTTTAACATCTTTGCAATCTTCTTATAGCCATTGCCCTTCCTGTGAAGAGTAATCACCTGTTCTCTTGTCTTCCTGGCCCATTCTCTTGACCTCACCATGTTTGTAACCACACCAGTAAATGTCTAGAAGGAGCTGAGTATCACAGTCATTTTAAAGCTGCCTAATTGGTGCTTATTAGGCTTTATTGCTGCTCCCTGATATCCACAGGTGTTTTCAATACCTGATTGAAAACACTTCATTGAACCTCTGTTCTTCAGAGTGGTAGTCTTTAAGGGGTTGAATAATTATGTCAATGAAGAATTCACAAAAGAAACATTTACTACTGTATTACAAAACTAATTGATGTCATTTTAGTTGCATATGGTTCTTTAAGAAGTCCTTGTAGGATTTCATTCTGAATACAATTACAAATGTACACTAAATTCCCTAAAACCATTTACAGCATTGGGGGTTGAATAATTTTGAACACAACTGTATTTCTGGTTTAAAGTGACTCCAGAAAAGGTTTCGGATGTTTTGGGACCATAATGTGTATAACTTTCTTTTAAGGACAAGTTTTTAAATGTGTGTTGTGAGTTGAATCAGCCTCCTGTCATGGTGGTGAAGCCTGGAGAATCATTTTCTATCGCTTGTAAGATTACTGGATATTCAGCATCAGGAGGTGGCTGTACCAACTGAATACGACACTCAAGTGGAAAAGCAATGAAATGGATTGTCTGGTTTTGTAGCTTTAGTGAAAAAAGGCACCAGTGACACAATGAAGAATAAGATCAGTTCCCTTTCTGTCGGTCTCTCGACGTTGTGTCGAGAACGACAGATGGGGTTCGCCCTTGAGAACCAATCAACTCTGACTACTAAAGAAAAGGCCAATGAAATTTGGCGAATGAAATTTGCATGCCGGTCGCCCCCGGATGTCCGGTATAAAAGGAAGCCGACGTGCAGCATTCATTTACCTTTTTGTTCTTCAGAGCCTTCGCTCATGACTACGAACAAAAATAATTCAACGAATTCTTCTTCTACATTGCCGGATCTACGACGTAGAGCAGCGGATCGTCCCTACCTGCAGCGACCTTCCCCTGGGCGTCTCGGCGGTTCAGGAGGTGTTAGAGATTTTTTCTAAAAAGGTCCTTTTCAGGACTGAGCAATTTCCAGCGCGGCATGTCCCGCTGTTCTCTTGGGTGTGGCACCCTCATCCCTCAGGAGGGGGGTGGACACGATCGCTGCGTTAGGTGTCTGGGCGTCCAGCACGCTGAAGCAGCGTTCGTTGACACATCTTGTCAGATTGTCATTCAGAAGTTGCGGTCACGGGTGGCTGTCTTCCTACGGGAACCAGCCACCATTTCGTCTGCTACCCGGGCCGTGACATCGGTGTTTACGGCCCCGAAGTCCGCTTGTATTAGCAGCGTTAGTGATGTGGGGACCTCTGCGAACGTAAACCCGCCAGCCAAGTGCTCACGGGCCGATCGCACCCCGATTCGCTCTTCTGAACGTTCCCCAACCGGCGGTGGCATACCGTCCGGATCCTCAGGCACACACTCGGAAACGATGCGTGACGTAGATGAGATGTCGCTCGCAGCATCGGAGGGAGACTGGCATCCGACTCTGACGAATCCAAGCCCCAGGGGGGTCGAGCTCAGGAGGAAGCAGAAGTGATGTCAGCCATGCTAACCCGGGGATACGTGGTTCCTGGGGTCGGAGCGCGGTGCAAACCGCGCCCACCCCGGATGCCATTTTTTCCCCGGAGGTGCATGAGGAGCTGTGTAAAACTTGGAGTGCTCCACTCACGGCCCACACCAGTCAGACCAGCTCCGGCTCCCTTACTTCCCTCGATGGTGGGGCAGCCAAAGGCTACGTCGAGATCCCCCGGGTGGAACATGCGGCTGCGGTGCATCTGTGCCGCAGACGGCTGCTGCCACCTGGGGGAATCGGCCACGCGTACCATCCAAGGCGTGTAGGACTTCGGCATCAATGGTGCCGAAGCCTTGCGCTGCCGCGGGCCAGGCTGCCTCCTCTCTCTACGCCATGGCCATCCTGCAGGTCCGCCAGGCCAGGGCGTTGAGAGAGCTCCACGAGGGTAAGGCCGACCGGGTATAATGCAGGATTTCTGTGCCGCCACTGACAGCGCTCTACGGGCGACCAAGGTGGCGGCACCGGCCCTGGGTCGGACGATGTCCACGGTAGTGGTCCAGGAGAGACACCCCCGGCTGAACCTTGCGCAGATGAGTGACACCGAGAAAGTCCGCTTTCTTGATGCACCCGTCTCGCAGGGTGGGTTGTTGGTAACACCGTCGAGGACTGCGCTCAGCAGTTTTTGACGGTGAAGAAGCAGACAGTGGCGACTAGCCACATTTTACCGCGCTGCGACTCGGCCGCGCCCAGAGGCCTCCGAGATCTTGCGTGATGTCTGTTTCCCGGCAGCCCAGGACCCCTTCGACATAGGCTCCGGTTCCTGTGCCCCCAAAAACCTCGACCCCGTCAGCAACCTTCTCGCGAGAAGTGATACTGACGGGAAGACCCCAGGGGGGCAACATCGGGCCCGACCTTCACAGCTACGGCTCTGATCGGTCGGTACGGGACGGCTCCTGCCTCGTCACCAAAGCCGGGCCCTTTTCAGGGCCTGGCGCCCACTTACTCACAAAGAGTTTTCTATTTCCCCTGGGAGCCGATCGCAGACTCCACTGGACTGTGCCCGGCAAACCCGACCTCACGCCCTGGCGAGGCGTAGGGTCGTACACACACGACAGCTGCTACCACTCTCAAACCGACAGTGCTTGCAGCTGTCCCGCCAGGCAGGTAAGTAAGCAGAGCCAACCTTCCCTCCGGGGTCCCCCCCCGCGACATGGTTAGCTCCGCCAGCCATCGAACCACCCTCCGTGGGAATGATGAAGCAGACCGTCCCCTTGGTCCCCCTGTCACAGTCCCTGGGAGCTCGAGAGCTGCCCACACTGTCTCGGTGGCTAATGCGGACGGTCCGTCTTGGTTACTCGATCCAGTTCGCCAGAGACTCTCCCAAGTTTCGGGGCATCATCTCTCCCTCTGTCAGAGGCAGGGACGCCTACATACTTCGGGTAGAGGTCACCACCCTTCTGGTAAAACAGACATCGAGTTCGTCCCTCAAAACCAAGATGTTCAGTGGGTTACAACCCGCACTTCATCGTTCCCAAGAAAGATGGCGGGTTGCGCCCCAGAGGTCTGCGTACCCTGAACAAAGCACCATAAAAAGCTGCTGTTCAGGATGCTCACGCAGAGGTGCGTCCTGACATCTATCAGGTGTCAGGATTGTTTCGTGGCAATCGACCTGAAGGAGTCCTCCCTTTCGGTCTGTCCCTGTCTCCACGGGTCTTCACGAAGATCGTGGAAGCCGCCCTTTCTCCCTGAGGGGAGGAAGGTGTGCGGGTACTAAACTATCTCAACGACTGGCCTATCTTGGCACACTCGTGAGATCTGTTATGTATACAAAGGGACCTGGTGCTCCGGCACCTAGATCGATTGGGACTCCAGGTCAACCGAGGGAAGGGCAAGCTCTCCCCAGTGCAGAGTATCCTCTTTCTCGGTATGGAACTCAACTCTGTCACCATGTCGGCGCAACTGTCCGCAGCACGCGCCCAGCCAGTGTTGAACTGACTGGAACATTTCAGGCAGACAGCGTTACCCCTGAAACAATTCAGAGGCTCCTGGGACACATGGCGTCCTCGCCGGGTAATACCCCTCGGGTTGATGCACATGAGACCGCTCCAACACTGGCTTCAGAGTCGAGTTCCGAGGAGAGCGTGGTACACCGGCAGCAGGTGCATGGTGATGACGCCCTGCTGCCGACGCACCAAAACCCCTGGTCTTCCATGACTTTTCGACTGACTAAGGTCCTTCTGAGCAGGTTACGAGGCAAGTCGTGGTGACGACGGACGCCTCCCTGCAGGGGTGCGGTGCAGTGTGTAACGGGCACGCAGGCGGGGCGTTGGACGAACCCCCACCTGCAATGGCATATCAATTGCCAAGAGTTGTGGGCGGTGCTACTTGCACTGAGCAGGCTGGGGCCTCTCGTGCGGGACAAGCACGTGCTGGTCCGAGGACAGCACTACAGCTGTAGCGTACATCAGATCTTCAGGGTGGCGTTCGCTCACAGCAGCTAACACAACTTGCTTGACGCCTCCTCCGGTGGAGTCAACAGATGACCCGTTCCCTGCGGGCCACACACACCCCGGGCAAACTGAACTAGACAGCCGACGCGCTCTCTTGTCAGTTTATGCCTCGTGCAGACTGGCGACACCCCCTTGCAGTCCAGGGGGGACTGGGGATTGTGCAATCCCAGGGGATTGCACATACCTATGTATAAATGTATAGGGTAATGCAATGTAAATCACTTTTATCAATGCATCTGCCAAATGCATAAATGTAAATGATTCAAACCTCTAGGCCTATACATTTCTATTTTTCTGTTGAACTCATAGAAACATATTCGGGAGAATGTTAGGAATTTTCAGTTCTGGGACATCAATCACTACCATAGTAGAACAAATATTGTATATTTTTTGTTCTGTTGAAAACAAAATAAGATATTTTGAAGAATTTAGTAAAACAAACGGTTCTGGGGAACATTTCACTACCATTTAAATTTCCCCTACAGTCAATGATGTCCCAGAAGTAAAAATTGCTAACATTCTTCCAAATATCTTCCTTTGTGTTAATCAAAACAAAGTAATGTATACAGATATGGAATGACATGAGGGTGAGTAAATGATGACAGAATTTAAATTTTTGGGTGAACTATCCCTTTAAACACATTTAAACTAGTTAAGGGTAATAAAGTCTCACACTGTATTTATTATTTAATTTATTCTCATGAAACTCCACTCTAAAAGCTTGATTACATATTAGTCTCTTTAACCACTGTCACGGATCTCCATTACAAGTCAACCCTTACGAAATAACCATGTTTTTTTTTGTGGTACAAGTGTAGTAACCATGGTTCCCTTTCTCTCGGTCTCTCAACGTTGTGTCGAACCGTCAGATGGGGTTCACCCTTGAGAACCAATCAACTTCGACTAGACTAGAAAAGGCCAATGAAATTGGCAAATGAAATTTGCATGCCGGACTCGGCCCCCGGATATCCGGGTATAAAAGGGAGACGGCGTGCTGCATTCATTCAACTTTGTTCTTCGGAGCCTTCGCTGATGACTTTAAGACTGCAAACTCTAAGAGTTCTTCTACTACACTGCCGGATTCTAACGACGTTGTGCAGCAGACTGTCCCTTCCTGCAGCGACTTCCTCAGGGCGTCTCGGCAGTTCCAGTAGTGTTCGAGATTTTTTCTCTAAAAGAGCAAATTTCTCAGCGTGGCATGTCCCGCTGTTCTCATGGGTGCAATACACTCATCGAGAAGGGGGGACGGACACGATGGCTGCCTCAAGTGTTGGGTTTCCGGCACGCTTGGGCAGCCATTGTGGATAAGTTCTACCCGCACTGCGGGCGGTTCACGATTCAGACTTTGTGTCACAGGCGGCTGTGTTCCCACGGTTCTCAGCCACCACCTCGTCTGCTTCCCGTTCCGTGACAGCAGTGGCTACGGCCCTGCCGTCCGCTACGGCGAGCAGCGAGGGTGATGTGAGGGATTATTGTGAGCATAAATCCATCAGCCACAGGCTCGCGGACTGCTCGCACCTCGTCTCGTCTGACCGTTCCCCAGGAGACGGTCCCACCGTCTTGTTCCTCAACCACTTATCGGAAACGGTGCTTGATGATGATGAGATGTCCCTTGCAGCATCGGGGGGTGACTTACTGGCATGTGACTCCGACGCTTTCCTTGGCCGCCACGAGAATTGGGTTGCAGTGCACCGCACTGCCTCTCCCAGTGCTCGCGGCCGGATACATGGTGCCTCGGGGTAGGGCTTGGCCCGCCCGCAGTGCAGTGTCTCCCGGAAGTGCATGAGGAACACAGTAAGACATGGTAACGCCCCCTTTTTGGCGCGTACACGTCAAACTAGTTCCGTCACCCTTTCTTTCCACGATGGTGGGGCAGCTAGTGGATACATCGATGTCCCCTAGGTGGAACGTGCTGTCTCGGTGCACCGCAGACGGTGCCACCTGGGGGGCTCGACCTAGACTCCCGTCCAAAGCATGTAGGTTTTCGGCATCTCTAGTAAAGAAGTAAAGTAAAGAAGCAGCCGCGACTTGGCCGCCCTCCGGCCGTCGAGATCCCGTGCACTGCTTAACAGCAGCCTCGGTCTGAAAATGGAGATCACCACCCCGTCAGCAGCCGCGGCGGAAGCAGAAGCGGCCCTCATGGGAAGACCCCAGGGAGATTGAAAATACCTTCGGGCCCAACCCCAGCCATTTCATCGCTGGTTGGTTGATCCGGGACGGTTCCTGCCCCGTCCCAACAGCCCACTTCTAAATGGTTTTCTCTCTCTCTGGGTGTTTATCACAGCCGCTCTTACCCTCTACATGACGGTGTTCAGCAACTCGATGTTGCGTCACGGCGAGACACAATGTTGAGGATAATGAGCAACTCTCAGCACTCTCAGTCGACGGTGCGTTGTGCTACATCATCGCCATGCAAGTAAGTCAGCAGAGCCGATCTCCTCCCCAGGGGCTTCCCCACGGCGAGAGATCCGCACTGCCAGCCATCGAATCACCCCCCGGGAGGTCGATGAAGCAGATTGTACTCCTAGCCCACCTGTCTCGGTACCTGGGAGCCTGACAAGAGCTTCGCAAACCGTCACGGTGGCTATGGGAAACGATCCGTCTCGGCTACTCGATCTAATTCGCCAGACCCCCGCCCAGGTTTCGGGGCATCCTCTCAAACCTCAGTCAGAGGCAAGGATGCTCCCGTGCTTTGGACCGAGGTCGCCACCCTTCTGGCGAAGGACAATCGAGCTCGTCCCTCTAGCCGAGATGTTCAACGGGTTTTACAGCCCGTACTTTATCGTCCCCAAAATGGCGGGGGGTTACGTTCCATTCTAGATCTGCATACCCTGAACAGGCACCTACTTAAGCTGCTGTTCAGGATGCTCATGCATAGGCGCATCTTGACGTCTATCAGATGTCAAGATTGGTTCATGGCAATCGACATGAAGGACGCTTACTTTCATGTCTCGATTCTCCCTCGTCATCGCCCGTTCCTATGGTTTGCTGTTGAGGGTCGGGCATATCAGTACAGGGTACGAGTCTTTACAAAGATCTTGGAAGCCGCCCTCACTCCCCACGGGAGAGAGGTGTGCGGGTACTAAACTATCTCGACGACTGGCTCATCTTGGCACACTCGCAGGATCTGTACACACAGGGACCTAGTGCTCTGGCACCTAGATCGATTGAGAATACAGGTCAACAGAGAAAAGAACAAGCTCTCCCCTATGCAGAGCATCCTCTTCCTTGGTATAGAACTCAACTCTGTCACCATGACAGCGCGTCTCACTACCCAGCGCGCTTAGTCAGTGTTGGACTGCCTGAAGAGTTTCAAGCAGCCAGCAGTCCCCCTGAAAAAAATTCAGAGGCTCCTGGGACACATGGCATCCTCGGCGGGGGTGATACCCCTCGGGTTGATGCACATGCGACTGCTCCAACACTGGCTACAGAGTCGAGTTCCCTGGAGAGCGTGGCACACCGGCAGCAGGCGGACTGGGATTATGCCTTTCTGCCGACGCTCCCTAACCCCTTGGTCTTCGGGGGTCCCTCTCCGGCAGGTTACGAGGTGCATCGTGATGATGACGGACGCCTCCCTGCAGGGTTGGGGTGCAGTGTGCAACGGGCACGCAGTGTCGGGGCGATGGACGGGCCCCCGCCTGCGCTGGCATATCAATTGCCTAGAGTTGTGGACTGTGCTACTTGCACTCAGGAGGCTACAACCTCTCGTGCAGGACAAGCACGTGCTGGTTCGGACGGACAGCAAAACTGCAGTAGCATATATCAATCGCCAGGGTGGTATACGCTCTCGACAGTTAACACGACTCGCCCGACGCCTCCTCCTGTAGAGTCAGCAGGTGATCCGCTCCCTGCGGGCCACACACATCCCAAGCGACCTGAACCAGACAGCCGACGCGCTCTCTTGTCAGTCGACGCCTCGCAGAGAGTGGCGACTCCACCCCCGCGCAGTCCAGCTCATTTGGGTGCAGTTCGGGCAGGCTCAGGTAGACCTGTTCGCCTCCCTGGACTCCACCCATTGCCCGCTATGGTACTTCCTGTCCGAGGCCCCCCCTCGGCACAGAAGTTCTAGCGCACAGCTGGCCGCGGGACAAGTGTCCCCCCAGTGAGCCTCATTGATGTTTTAAATCCCCTAATCGGTCGGTTCCGTATGATGTATCCTCATGATTGGTTCCCACCTTGGTAACCCATGACCTTCCCTAGGTACCTCCACCTTTTGGTTAACTACTTCAGTCCGTCTTGGTTACGGATGTAACCTCAGTTCCCTGATGGAGGGAACGAGACGTTGTGTCCTTCTTGCCACAAACACGTGCCGACCGCTGCAGCAGTTGTGAGAGGCTCTCAGGCTCCTCAGAACTAAAGGTGAATGAATGCAGCACGCCGTCTCCCTTTTATACCCGGATATCCGGGGGCGGAGTCCATACAAATTTCATTCGCCAGTTTCATTGGCCTTTTCTAAGCTAATCGAAGTGGATAGGTTCTCAAGGGCGAACCCCATTTGTTTGTTCGACACAACGTCTCGTTCCCTCCATCAGGGAACTGAGGTTACATCCTGCTTCTGCCAGATGACCTTGTAACAATGCGACACACAGGTCTGATTAATCTGCGGTGGGCCTACCTTGGCTGAGGGTGTCTAGTGATAAAGGGCTGAAACACCCAATGAGGCTGAGGTGCACAACTGACGATGTGTCGCATTGATGGGAACCATACAAAGGGCACTATCAGCAGCATCTCACCAAAAGGCATGGTATTGTGATGAAATTGGGACACACAACTCATGAGATGTCTCTCTGATAATGGCAAGGAAAGGTATGCTATGTATTATAATAATTTATGCCCAAACACAGAGGATGCCTACCGACGAACCATTGCAACCTCAGACATCCTTTCCTCTATTCATATTCTTGACTGCTTCCCCCTGTATAAGGCATGGGAAATGTCTTATTGGGCAATTCAACTGTGCTGTAATAGTGCGATTATAACAACTAGTCCTATTAAGCGAATCTGTCAGGAGATTTTTTCCCTCAGTCGCTTGCTCATATTTCAGATCCGAAATACATTTCTCAAAACTACTTATTCAAACTCCACAACGTTTCTCAGCAGCGGAAGTTGTAGTGAATGGGAGAGTACCACAAATATATTTTTCATTCCCATTTGCTCAAATAGCCAAAAATAGCCACAAAATAGGAAAAAATAGGCAGTCAGCAGAGAGAACGATATCAAATTCACAGAAGCTGCATTAGAAACACCCCCACATTAGCATTAACTAGTTTTTTTCTTGTAATTTGATACAAAGGTAGTATAATACCAAAAATAGTATTATAAATGTACATTAATTTAAAAATATATAAATACATTGAAAAACTTTCAAGGATTTACGATGCTGATGACCGTGATAGTATGGGCGTGGTTTTAGAGAGCACGCCACGTGCGTATTCAAACAGTGGGACTAACGGACGGACGACTGGTTCAGAGCTACTTCGACTTTCAGGTAAGCATAGAGAAATTTGCTGATTCTATTAAAAATACATTAATAACAATGTTGATTATCTTAGTTTTGCAGCAGTTACTATTGAGGTTATGATTGGGTTAACCGTAGGATTTGAATTTTCTCGAAAACTGCGGCCGTTATTCACAGAGCTGTTAGCTAGGCTAACGTTATTTACTACTAAGGAATACAGTCGAATGTCGTTGATAAATGTTTTTGTTAAGGCGATGTTTTTCCGGACCATTTAGTTTCACTCTTTCGATTTATCGAAATGTTTTCGTTGGAGCACTTTCTTGATATTCAACCCAAATCGGCTAAGAGCAACGTCGGCCCTGGAGAGCCGCAGCAGAGTTTATAACCTTAATAAAACACATCCTAACAAGCTCATCAGTGTATTCGGGATTGACGTTATTAACCCAGATAGCAAGACTTGTGTTTGATAAGGTTGGATCGAGTTAAACTCTGCTAGCGCGGCCCTCAGTACCGACGTTGCCTGGCACTGGGCTAAGATTAGATGACCGGAGGGACAAGCCGCGCATTTTCCCCCAAAGCGTTCAAGTTAGTTTGACGTTTGATATTCATTAGACATTTAGATCTTTGTGCGTGTTATGTTTTCATACGGTACTGAATCCATATTTTTATGTTTAATATACTGTACTTAAATTCATTTAACTCTGCCACCGTTTCAGATAAAGTTATCAAACCAACTGTAAAATGATCAGAATATTATTCCCTATAACGCATCAGGCTTGTTTTTTTTAAGATGAATTAAATTGTCTGTTTTTTTCTCATTTCTTTGACAGTGGTAATTTCACAAAACTATATCCCTCATGGAGTCTGACCGGGACTGGGTATGACCATTTTGTTCCCCCTTTTAGAGCATGCTGGTTTATATTTTAATTATTTTTTATATATAAATTAAATTATTTTCAATATTTGCCATGTTAAAAAATATATCTTTAAAATACTATTTTGCGCAAGGTAGAAATATTTTTTTTGAAACTCTTGTAAATAAATCATATTTTAAACGATACAATAGCAAGACTATTTTGATGCAGTAATACTCAGTGTGAGAATATTAGTAGTAAATACAAATGAAGTGTTTGGTTCCCAGATGAGAGAACTCAGCTTTCAATTTTCAAAAATCATGTTTTTGTATTATGTTTCATTGTGTTAGTTAGCTGTATTTTTTGAGTTAGTATGTCTCAAATCAAAACAAACCAACTGCAGTTTGATTGATATCACTCAATTGGAATGAACAATACATTTTTTTAAACATAACTTTATTTTGGAATTATTGTGATCTCATTTTGGAACCATACTCTTCAAATACTAACTTAAAGGAACACCTGTCCATAACTCTGACTAATCATTAGTTCATCATACTTAAGCATTAAAAAAAAATATTCGCTCCTTTTTTTATAAGATCTTCTGCATGAGCAAGTACAGCGTTCCAGTTATTTTATACTAAATCTCACCTCACTTAAAGGGGAAGTTTACCCAAAATTCTACTTTGTGTGATTTTTTTTTTTTTACTCACTCACATGACGTTGTTTTTCTGGCATCTTACACAAATTGATTTTGGGTTCAGGGTGACATCCGAGAAATTTCCAGGCCTCCTCATAGACATCATGGTGTCAGTTTTTGCTAAGGTCCAGAAAAGTACTAAAGACATCGTTAAATTGGTCCACCCGTGCATAGTGGCTAATTTGAATTTTTTTGAAGCGACGAGAATGCTTTATGTGCGAACAACACACCAAAATACAGAATTTAATCATACATTCTCCTCTGTCTTTTCAGTGTATTCACAAGAGCACTTCTTCATCTTCTTGGATGAGAGCACTTTGACGCATGCGTATTAGGTTTGTGTGCCGAACAACGCATGGGGATTGCCCCTATTGGGCATTCTGACTCATAACGCGGAAGCGCAACTCTGTGTTTCTTCATGCAGATGAAGTGCTCTGTGAACGCGTGGCATACACTGACATTCGTCAGACACTGACACAAAACGGTAGTTTGGTTTGTTTTTCAAACATAAAGCGTTCTCATCGCTTCAAAAAAATTCAACTGAGCCACTATGCACGGGTGGACCAATTTAACAATGTATTAGTACTTTCCTGGACCTTGGCCAAAACTGACACCATGATGTCTATGAGGAGGCCTGGAAGTCTCTCGGATGTCACCTAAATATCTTCATTTGTGCTCCAAAGACGCCGGAAGTTCTCTAAACCTGTTTAACGTCATCTGGGTGAGTAAAGAAATCACACAAAATTGATTTGTGGGTGAACTTCCACTTTAAATACAATACTGTTGTCTTTTTGTCGTTCCAGTATCTCCCGAAATTCTCTGAAGCTTAGGTCCACTCAGATGTCCCGGTGATTGAAGTTGACATGGAGTCACAGTGACATCCTTAAAAACAGTTGTCATGTATAATATCTCTGCATCTTTAAATATTTGTTTTTTAATTTTTTGTCTATGTTTTAAGATTTAATTGTTTAAGCGTTTTTTTTAAATATTGCCATGTCTACATTTTCCATGAATGTTCTAAATATTTTGAATAATTTCAATCCATTTAAAATCTTAAAGTTATTAATTTTTTCTGATTGTTTTGTTTTTCATGTTTTCATGTGTGTGTAACTGTTAATCTGTAAGTTAATAATAAATAAACTGAATATAACTAAAATATAAAGTATACATTTAATTGATTCTTTGTACATGTCATTGATTTTGTATCCATACTATCTATACATTTGACCCATACAATGTATTGTTGGCTGTTGCTACAAAAGAACCGGAATAGTATTTTTAATTTCCTAATGTTTTATATAACGTTCTTAGAACATTTTATAACAAGAGACTGGGAACGTTCTTAAAAGATTTTAATAACTTTCTTATAACCAAACAATAACGTTAATACAATGTTTAAAAACTGGTAGTTTTGAACGTTCTAAGAATGTTTAAACATATTGTTTTTTATACTTACTGTGAACGTTAGGAAAACGTTTTTAGAACATTAATATGATGGCAAATGGAACGTTTTAAAAACGTTCTTAGAACATTCATATAACAACAAATGAAACCGTTCTAAAAACGTTTTGAATAACGTTCTTATAACCAAACAATTACGTTAATACAACGTCTAAAAAACTGGACGTTTTGAACGTTCTAAGAACGTTAAAACATAAACGTTTTTAAAACTTAATGTGAACGTTAGGAAAACGTTCTTAGAACATTCATATAATGGCAAATGGAACGTTTTAAAAACGTTCTTAGAACATTGTTATAATGGCAAATGGAATGTTTTTATAACGTTTTTAAAAACGTTCTTAGAACATTAATTTAACAACAAATGGAACCGTTCTAAAAACGTTTTGAATAACGTTCTTATAACCAAACAATTACGTTAATTCAACGTCTAAAAAACTGGACGTTTTGAACGTTCTAAGAACGTTAAAACATAAACGTTTTTAAAACTTAATGTGAACGTTAGGAAAACGTTCTTAGAACATTCATATAATGGCAAATGGAA
The DNA here is from genome assembly GCA_006030095.1 of Triplophysa siluroides. Lineage (NCBI taxonomy): Eukaryota > Metazoa > Chordata > Actinopteri > Cypriniformes > Nemacheilidae > Triplophysa > Triplophysa siluroides. The sequence continues at coordinate 156,779 of VCII01000286.1, forward strand.
CGTTTTAAAAACGTTCTTAGAACATTGTTATAATGGCAAATGGAATGTTTTTATAACGTTTTTAAAAACGTTCTTAGAACATTAATATAACAACAAATGGAACCGTTCTAAAAACGTTTTGAATAACGTTCTTATAACCAAACAATTACGTTAATACAACGTCTAAAAAACTGGACGTTTTGAACGTTATAAGAACGTTAAAACATAAACGTTTTTAAAACTTAATTGAAACGTTACAGGAACGTTTTTATAACGTAAAATTGTTAGCTGGGCGTAACCAAGACGTTTTATGTTTACGTTTAATAAAAGTGTTTTTTTAGTAATTCAGCTGTCTGCGTCTGGGTTCTCTGTCCGCAATCCTGACAACCATTTACAATACCCTGTTTACATTTCAGTCTATCGATCTGTTTACTCAACTGCTAATAACGTACCATTTTGTCCGTATCATTCTTTTTCAACCACAGCATGGTTGGTGCATTAATAATTGGTGCATTAATGACTGTATTACGTTACATTTATGCATTTTGGGAGGCATTTTTTATTTTACTTGTACAACAGTGTGAATGATGCATACACAATAAACGTAAATACACAGTCAATTCTTCACACCCGTTAAAACTAAATAAAATGTTGAACACCATTAAAAACACACAATTAAAAAATGAAAAGGAATAGGCATCAATTCAAAATATTGTATACTGATAAAAAGGAATGATGATGTTTAGAAGAAAAATATTTGACTATTAATACTATGTTACTATACTGATGTGTGGCATTTAGGAAATATCTGTGTTTCTCAGAAAAAAAAGCTAAAGCTTGCTGAAATGGCAACAAAATTATTTACTTGCAAATGTTATATTACTGCAAAACATGTAGGAATACATTTGTAAAAACACTTTGTTGATGCAATTAGCTGGTAACATGATTAATATACTCATTTCAACATAAAAATAAAACAAAAGCATTTTTTGCCTTGATGTGAGACTCATATTATGTGACCCTGATAGCATCATAATACAAGATTGAAAATTAATATGCATTTTTTAATGTTTCAATATTTATCTATTGAACAATTGTAGCAATGTTGCAAATATATGCTGAGAGAAGCACCACTATTTTTTCCCTCTGGATCTCCCTCTGAAACTGCTACCACCACTGTTTGAGGGTATTTGAGGTCTATTCCAGTTGCTTGAGGGTCTGTACTGTGATCTGTGATTATTTTTGGACTTGGATCTGTCCCTGCCTGTTTCCAAATCAAAAGATGAGGAGGATTCAGAATTATATGAGCCCACTGACGAAAACTCAGAATTTTGTGACCTCAACGAGGATATCCCATAAGGAATGTGGTACCAAAAGACTAGGAACAAAGTAAGAGTCAAGATGGTCAATGTCACAGCAACTGTGTTGGTCCGAGACGCACATCGGCTGCACTTCTGAGCTCCCACCATGTCTCCCTCATTCATTTTCTTTCTTGCCTTACAGTAATAAAAACAAGAGAGGGAATCTTTATTTATTCAATCCGACTTCGAGTATATGATATGTTGTTCCATATATGACACATACAGTATGAGCTCATGTCACTTACCTTCAGTGAACATATCAAAGCAGCTAAACCCAGAAACAAGCAGTTGCAAAACATGATGTTGAAAACAGAGCAGCACATGTGGTCTTTGCCTTTGACTCTGTACCTCAAAAAGACAACTTCAGGAGGTACATCAATCATGTCACCGGCAACATTTTCCCTCTCAAAATCCTCACAGGGAATCTCATGTGTGTCCTGAGGTTCCATCGTGTTCACCAAATTGAATCAGGTTTGAGTTCAAACTATAGTCTAGAAATCACACTCAAAGCTTTTCATAAGTCCTCATAAGCAGCCTATACACCTGCGTGTGTTCTATGTTGCAGGTTTCCGTGTGCGTGTCTTAAAAGTCATTTGTTTCCAACTCATCTCTGTGGTGAAAAAAATGTGTGACATACCAATTACGATAAGCTGTCCTGGTAACACCGCTACCATTTACACAAAACCAGTAACATAGATTGGAGCAAAGCAAATGAAAACATTAAAACTTAAGTTAAAACTAAAACGTATGGAATAGCACAGGATTGTTGATTGCCGGATTGGTTCATACTATTAAGAACAGCTCTTATGTGCTTTTGCCTGAAAGCCCAGATCAGACCTGAACCGACATACTGTATGTGTGCACATGTACAAGTTGCTCTACACTTTCAAGAACCAGAAGATTAGGGTATAATGGGACTGAAGGCTCCTTGGCGTAAAAGGCAGCTTTGATTTAATTTTCCTGTAAACCACATAGCACAGAAAATGCTGTAGCCCTTTCCAAAACATGCACTTTTCCCTCTGCATGTGGATATTCAGCTGATCTTTGATCTTCGATTGTGGGAAGCAGTGCTAATTTTATCTATTATTGGATGTTTTTCAAAATGTTGTAGATTTAAGCAGTTAAAGAGAACGACCAAAATCAATAAATATATTTTTAGAGATAAATATCTTGTTAATGTTTTTCAGTTTTGTTCAAGTTAATTAAAGCAAGCTAATTTTCAAGTTCAAGTTCAAGTTAATTTTCAACAACAGAAGAATATATTACAGTATGGTATTTTGGGTAAAAAGCACCCCTGCTGTTGGGGCTAAAGGCCCACTAAAGTAACATGATAATAAACAACTGTCTGACATTTCCTGACAAATGACATGCTTAGATTCAGATGGTAAATATCATGTATTAAATTGGGTGTCCACCTTAGAGATAATCACCATATTTGTAATGAAACCATTATATAGAAAATATTATGTTAATCATATAATTACCGTTAAATTTATATTTAATTATTATGAGATCACCAATGCTTTCAAAATCTTTAATTTTTCAAAAATATATATTTTTTTATATTGTGATATTAACATATTTTAATGACAATATATTTATTGAACAAAAATGAATGATTTTATTTATCAAAATAAACAAAAAATAGTATACATTTTGCTAAAGTGATTGTTTTGAACCTATTTACTTAAACATCATTAAAACTGTATTTTTTTAATCTAAAGTATCTTTAATACTGTGCCTTCTACCACTTGCTGGTGAGGTTTTTACCCGTTTGTGGGTAAAAGGTCCGCCTCGCCACATTTATAAGATCTTTAACCTAGAAAGCACTTATGATTTATTTTCACTCAAAAACTTTTGGTCCATAAATGTTAATACAAACTTATATATTTTTCTGCAGTCATACATTATTGGTGTAGTGAAAAACAAATTTTTCTTAAGGTGTGCCTTTAGCCCTGCATGTTTAAAACTGAGGAAATCATAATCATTCACTTACCATAAAAATTATTTTACAAACGGTGCGTTATACAGCTGTTACTGTTAAATAATATATGCTCTCTGAGTGCTCTGTTCTGTGGCATCTAAAACCACTTCCTGTTTGTCGTGACTTCTCAAAATGTTAAAATGTCACAGACAGAAATAGCTTTTCTTAAGAACATTCATGCCATCATGGACATTTTTGTCTGCTCATATGGCATGTTTTGGATCTCTTTTGAATCTCTATTGAGCAGGAACAATAGCTGAACTAAACAATAGCACGACAACTTAAAGATTCAATAAGAAAAAATCAAATTTTTCCGAAGATGCATTACTTGAAAACTTCTCTGTCTACTTGCAGACTAAGGACACAGCAAAATTATGTCCCATAAACTTCTACAAAAACATTCATCAGCTAGGTTACTGGATATTATGCAACCACCCATATTCCTGCATCAATCCATATTTTATATTTTAAAGCAATAAATTGTAAAAGTATTTCCAAGGTTACAAGGTTTGCACATGTGCTTAATTGGTCTTGAAGTAGCAACATCTTTTACAACTTGTATTTAAAGAAGATAAAGTTTGACCTATTTCTGCTCTTCACTTTTTGTACACCTCTCTTCCTAAATATCAATTAGTAAGGAGAAGTTAATGCAGAACTGTCACGAATTTCACAGCTAAGAGTGTCTGTCTGCAGATCAGCTTTGCCATAAAATATGCTCTCATTTTTACTCAGATTCTGCTGCTGACATTTCTAAGTGTGCATGTGGTAAGGTTAAAACCTAGATTGTGAGGACCACAAAAGCAGTGATACCAATAGTTTTTGTCTTCTGTCAGGTGGACAGCTCATATATCAGACTAAATTATGTTTTTAAAATGAAAGGTTCTCTGTGAGGGGTGTTCTGGGCAGGTTTAGGGGAAGGGGATAAAATACAGTCTGCACAGTATAAACATCATCATGAGTACATGAAACATGTAAAACAAGAACCTGCATGTGTGTTTCTGGGTGCCTTTAAATATCGGCCTTTGAAAAACCATTTAACATATCGACATAAAAAACACAAGCTTTATTTGTGTAAAATAATCGGTCTTCAGGATAAATTTGTCATGTGCTAAACAGTGAAGAAAATAGAATTCATAAAATTGTTTGGTCATCTTTATGTTCTTTTAATTCATCTGCAAAATAGTTTTCGACATTAAACATTATATGGCAAATTTCAGACATGAAAAAATCTATGCAAATTCCCTCACCTTTTTCATGTAAACTGGAGCAGCTAAAATAAATTGCTCTGAGTTTTGCTGTACAGAAAGTCACAGGCCTGACTGGAGCAATCATGTACTTTATTTTATCACTGATGATACTTGCTACTGCACCCAAGTGAGTAATAACAATTATGTATTTTACAATCCATAATGCAACAGTATTATTCTGCTGTCTGTTAACTGTGCCTCTTTCAAAAATGATTAATTCAGACAATGTTTTGAGATACTTTGGAACATTAAATATTTTTTTTTAATGACGTGTTTTTAAATGTGTGTTAATTGTATTGAGTTGAATCAGCCTCCTGTCATTGTGTTGAAGCCCTTAAGAATAATTTTCTATCGCCTGTAAGATTACTGGATATTCAGCATCAGGAGGTGACTGTACCAACGGGATACGACACTCAACTGGAAAAGCAATGGAATGGATTGGCTGGTTTTGTAACTCTGGTAACACAGGTGCCAGTGACACAATGAAGAATAAGATCATTTTCACTGCTGATACTCTCAGGAACGGTGGACAGAACACAAGCACAGGCAGGTGAAGGGTTAAACAAAATACTTTATTATAAAACCCCAAAAACAAACACCCTCAATGGAGGAAAAAAGCACAATAAATAATAAAAAACCAAAAACTTCCCACAAGGGGGACAAAACAAACAGGATGAAAATTCCAAAATAATAAGTCCAACTTGAAAAGGGGAAATTCCACAGCAAAAGAAAGACGAATGCGCAAAGACGAATGCGCAAAGACGACGGAAGGAACAGGACAAAATATAGGGAATAACTGACGAGGGATAATAACACAGGGACGGTGAAGGACAGGTGACAAGACTTAACATTAAGGGAGACTGGCGGGAAGATGAATGGACAGGTGAGGGAGATGAAACACTAACGGAGAAACAAGGGGGCAGAGCTATAAGGAAAACAGAAAGACAAGTGGCGAAATGTCAAAACATACCACCACGTGTCTCCACACAAAACAAAACATACACGCAAGACATGGTACTGTCACGGCCCCGTCCACAAGGCTCGAAATCTTGAAACAGGAAGGACGGAACCCTGACAGATACTTCAAGCAATATATAGAATTCCGGGGTGCTCGTGGCGCAGGTAATCTTTTAGTCCGTGCTAATGTGAAGAATCCCTTGTTTTAGCCGCTTGCGTCTGACTTGCGTCAACGTAGAGAAGCAAAAACATTAGTATAGGGAGAACCAGCTCCCAGACTGTTGTGTGTGTGTGGTTTGTATGCCGGCCGGCAGCTAATCGGCTTCAGATGTGCGTGATCAGCATTAGCTGCCGGGCTGTTTCCCAGGCGACACTGATCCTGGATCTGTACCCCCGCCACAATTATTTCATGTAAGCAAGTCCCACATTTTCTGTATTATTAAGCCTACTCCAACCACATCATGCAACAATACTTAATGTATCATTATCTTTGGTTTTTCAGATGTTAAAGGTCAGTCATTGACATCCTCTGGTCCTGTGGTAAATAATCCTGGAGAATCACTTACTCTCTTTGGCACTGAAATACATGAAAAATAGCAGGTTAAAAGAAAATTATAAAAGTTAAATGCGTCTCCATTGATTTATCTTTGATGGCTATGAAGCAAAATAATACAGAGTATTATCCTATTACATGAGTTAAAAACCACAAAATCCACAGTATGCACAAAAATATTTGTGTTTTTCTAATGATTTTTCAAGAAAAATGACAAACATAATAATGAATAGGCTACACAAAACTCCAGCTAATTTATGCAAAATGTCACTTAACCATTAAATAGGGATTAGCAAACAAGAAGGGGAAAGGCGGGCATTGTTACAGCGGTTAGATAAACAGACAGAACAGAATAATCCACCTTGGCATCCTATGCAAACATCTTGTTCTCCTTAAATAGCACCCATGATTTTCTTCAACCACAGAAGTTGCAAGTTGCATTAGGTTCCTGATTTCACAACATGATCATGAATATTTTATCTATGCTGGGTTTTATTTTGATGTTTACTCTTAAAGAACATGAGATTGCCTCTTGAGAAACACTTTGACCTTCACACTAATTTATGTTTACTAAATGTTAATGTTGAATTGTTTGTTTTCAGAGTGTGACAGTGAGACAGTGTTCATCACACCAGGTGGATCTCACACACTTACCTGCACAGCCTCTAGATTTTGTGGCGATTATGACATGTCCTGGATCTGGCAGCCACCAGAAAGAGGTCTGCAGTGGCTGGCATACATCTCTGGTGGTGGTGGCACTACATACTATTCTCAGACTGTTCAGGGAAGGTTCACTATCTCTAGAGACAACAACAAGAAACAAATGTATCTACGAATGAATAATATAAAAAATGAAGACACCGCTGTCTATTTTATTCACAATGGCGAGTGTCGAACCGACAGATGGGGTTCGCCCTTGAGAACCTATCAACTCTGACTACTTTTAAAAAGGCCAATGAAATTGGCGAATTAAATTTGCATGCCGGGCTCCGCCTCCGGATGTCCGGTATAAAAGGAAGCCGGTGTGCTTCATTCATTCACCTGTGTTCTGAGGAGCCTGAGAGCCTCCCACGAGTGCTGCAGAGGGCGATACGCGTTGTGGCATACAGACGTAACCGAGACGTTCCCTTTCTGTTGGTCTCTCGACGTTGTGTCGAACCGACAGATGGGGTTCCCCTGGAAAACGGCACTACGCTGTATCGCGTCACAATCTCTAGCGGAGCGACGGTGCCAAGCCTGTGTGTGTTAACACAAGAGCTTTCGCGAAATTGAAACCTTCCTGTGTGATGGTCGGGGGTCCCAGTGCTTTCTAGGAGAAAGATGGGCAGGCCCTGACCGGTAACCTTTCACGGAAGGAGGCCTTATCTCTCTTACTGACGAGAGGCCGCCCAGATCGGGATTCACCGGGTGAGCGCAGCTTCCTTAATTAGGGATGCGCTGCAGAGGCCACTTCCTACCAAGAGGGAGGAGATAGTGGATATAGACATGGTCTCGCCGTAGGGGAGATCGCATGGGACATGCGGACTGAGTAGTTGACCGCAAGGTGGAGGTCCACCTGGGGAGGTCATGGGTTACCAGGAGTGGGAACCATTCATGAGGATACGTCCGGTAGCACTAGGTCCGGTCATCTGTGATAGTTCATATGTTGTCTTGGCCTAAGGGGGAAGGCTGCTCTGCCCAGCCGACCCCCAGGGCGTGCTTGCTTGGTGATGGATGGGATGCCTGTTCTTAGCCACGTGGTGGGGAAGAAGGGAGGCAGATAGCACACTGACCCAACCTGCTGGAGGGTGGGAAGATGCTTTCGCAGGCATACGCCCACACGTGGCCATGCAGGACGTGGGCTGATACCAGTTTACGCGGAGTCGGGAAGGTGTTTGGGCGTAGCCCAACCCGCAGCTCTGCAGATGTCTGCCAGAGAGGCACCCCTGGCCGGGGCCAACTGGTTGCCGGAGCGGACGGCAGGGCCGTAGCCCTGCGGTCACGAAACGGGGAGCAACACAAGGTGGTGGCTGGTTCCCGGGGGAAGACAGCCGCCTGTGACGCAACGTCTGAATCGTCATTCACCCGCAATGCGGGCAGGACGTATCCACAACGGCTGCCTCAACGTGCTGGAAACCCAACATCCGAGGCAGACATCGTGTCCGTCCCCCTCCTCGATGTGTTGCACCTGAGAGAACAGCGGGACATGCCACGCTGGAGAAATTTGCTCTTTTAGAAGGAAATTGCCTCTTCTAGAAAGATCTCGAACACTTCTGGCACCACCGCGACGCCCAGGGGAAAGTCGCTGCAGGAAGGGACGATCTGCTGCACCACGTCGTGAGAATCCGGCGATGTAGATATGAGCAGTCTTGTAGTAAGGAGCGAAGGCTCTGAGGAACAAAAGGTGAATGAATGAAGCACGCCGGCTTCCTTTTATACCGGACATCCGGAGGCGGAGCCCGGCAAGCAAATTTAATCGGCAATTTCATTGGCCTTTTTAAAAGTAGTCAGAGTTGATAGGTTCTCAAGGGCGAACCCCATCTGTCAGTTCGACACAACGTCGAGAGACCGACAGAAAGGGAACACTACATTACTGTACAAGAACTGCAAACAACGCATCAAACAAGTTATCAAACTGCATGTGCCTGCAAACTTAAAAAATATTTGTTATACTGTAGTAACAATACACCGATGACAAACACTTCAAAGATAACATTACAGTTTCAAATTCAAGTTCAATGCATTCATAAAGTACAGTAAGTTGTAGACAGAGGTATTGAAAGCAGGGTAACTTACTTACACTAGTTTAAAGTCTTTATATATGTATTTCATTGATACAACATATATAAATAAATCTTACAGGCATATAAAACTTTCGCTTTTCTTCTTTCGTAATGTGTTAATAAAATTATAACATGTCAAAATAGTTGTAATGTTTAATTTAATACATGATATAACTAGTTTCAGAATGGTAGCTAAATGATAATTAATATCTCATAAGTCTACAAGTCCAGGAATATGATCAAGGTGTAGACTTTAAACTATAAGATATGCACTTTGACTGATCACCAAATATTTACATCTTAATTCAGCATCTCAAAAAATGACGCTAGTAGCACAGTGTCTCTTCATGGTCAAAGTGCACAGACTGAGGACACGGCTGTTTATTACTTTGCCAGAAGACCACAGCAGGAGAAAACCACACAGGCACTGCACACAAACCACAACAGATATTGTTTGTCAACATAATTCTTATTCTAGATTATCACACATTGTTTGACATGACGTACCATGACACATTTCAGATTATTTATAGGTGTAGTTTGTATGGTATACAAATTTTCATTATCAGCAAGACTGAAACTTGCTATAGCCTAATCATGAAACTTTTCACAGTAGTGACCCGTGCCACCAAAAGAGGGCGTTCTGTTGCTAACATGACTTAAAAAGTCAATGACATGTTTTGCAGTACTTTTAGAAAAGAAACATCTCAGTAACCCCTCCTCCTCATTTGCAAACCTGCTTTAGAATAATCATATTTTAGAGTTCATACTGTATGTTCAAGGCCATGCAAATGAACTTGCTTTCAACTCTATATAACAATCAAATTCAGCTCATTTTATAGGCAATGAACTAATACAGTATTTCATGTGCAGCAGTTACGTCAATAAGTTAATATTTTAACTATGGGGACCACACACATTTGGCATTTCATCTTTATTGTTGTTTTAACTCATCAAGGTATTTTAAAATTTATATATTTTCTTCTACCTATAGGAATATTTAATCAATTTTCAGATGAGTTGATGTGGATTCCTGCCTTTAATTTCACAGGTATTAGCGGTGATGAGATCAGATTAGATCAGTCTCCTGCTGTGGTAAAGAGACCTCAGGAACCAGTGAAGATCTCGTGTAAAATATTTGGTTTTGTCATGACAAGCTATTACATGCACTGGATAAGGCAGAAACCAGGGAAAGCTCTGGAGTGGATTGGAAGAGTTAACTCTGGTTCTGTTACATATGCAGACTCAATGAAAGATCATTTTATTCTGAGTGAGGACGTGTCTGCAAGTACACAGTATCTTGAAGCCAAGAGTCTGAGAGAAGAGGACACTGCTGTTTATTACTGTGCTCGAGAGTCACAGTGACTTGATCTGATGAATCAGCTCTACAAGAACTGTCAACTATCAACTACACATATTAGGCTATAAACAGCACACTTCACATTATGATTATTATCAGTGAGTATTAATTGTCATTATGGTGATAAAATTGTTATGATCATAATTCTCTCTGGTGTTTAAGTGTACTATTCAAAGGAATGAGTTTAATTAATATTGATCTTAACATTTTCATTTTCTCCATTAAATTTTTTTCTGTTCTTTTTTTATCATCCATCTATAACTAAGTGTGACTTCATTGTCAGTTGTGACTCCAGGTGAAATAATGAATAATCTGTACAAATCTATACATCGGTTTTTGGTTGAAGTGCTGGAGAGATGCTCACATTATACAGTATTTGTAAATAAAAATCAGACGTTTCCTGATCTTTTAAAGCCCTCAAGCGCAGCACTACAAACACTGCTGGTACTCAATAAAAACACATGTCTTGGTGCACTTTTTCCAGCACCATACTCAAATACAACCCGGGTCTTACTTACGTCAGGGTCTTACAAAGTCAGATCCTTCTCAAAATATCACATTTAACCACAGCCTCTTATAACAGAGGTTAATAGACCTACAGCAGCTCAAAAAAAATATTTTCAATCAGCCTGAAAAGCTACTTCTTAAATTTCCTGAAAGCCTGAAAATACATCCTCCAAAATAAGGTATTAATAAGGTGTTAATTAATAAAGTAAAAAAATGAATGTGTAAGATTTTAACAGCATGTGAGAGCAGTGTCCTGGCAATATCAAGAATGCTAACATGTTATGCTATGAGAAATGTCCACTGTACCGCAAATAATTGACATAAACAGCACACGAGTGTACTATAGTGAGACATATTATTTAAGGTGACTCCAGATGGTGTTGGATGTTTTGGTCCAACCTTCATTATTTATCAAACATCTGCTAGAGGGCAGGCTGTAAGGTTTTTAATCAAAATCCCTGAAGAAATGGTCCTGAAAAGCATGTTTTTTAATAGCATCATTAGTCATTAGTCATTATTGCCAGTAAGTAAGATTTGTTTTGTAAGTGTATGTATTTTCTGAACATAGATAAAGTAATAATGTTTATTATTATTGAAATGTGCTGTAATCTTTCATTTCTTTTACCTCATAGACTGTGAAGGTTAGACACTGACCGAGTCTGAGCCAGTCTTCATCAGACCCGGGAACAACCATTAACTGATCTGTACTTTTTCTGGGATTGCTGTTGACAATGCAGATATTTCATGGATAAGACAAGGTAAAGGCAAAGGGCTTGAATGGATCTAACATATTTCAGCTCCCAGTGGCACTATCAAATATCACTCTAAAACTGTTGAGGGCAGATTTACCATCTCCAGAGACAACAGGAAACAGCAGGTGTATCTGCACATGACAAATCTACAGGCTGAAGACACTGCTGTGTATTACTGTGCCCGAAGAAACACAATAACACAAGAGGCTCATGTGCAGTACATCGTCTTTTTGAGAAACTATGATGACAATTTCAGTTTACACAAATACTGTTGGACAATATGCGCTAATAAACATAAATATGTACTGTTTTACATTTTACTGCAGCCATGTGAAGTCATTGAACCAATATTTTCACTGAATGTCTATTTTACACTGGATGTTCCAAAACATATACAGCTATAATGTAACCTCTCTTTAAATTACAACATAATCACATAACCACTACACATACTGTATGATTTTATAAAACCTAATAATTTTTAGGTGTTTAGTGGCTGTTTTAACGGACAGGGATTAGATTAAGCCATGAACAGACGTTAACAACAGTCCCAATGAAAACAGTTCCCTAGAAAGGAAGTTCAGTGGTGTTCCTTCGGAGCTGGGCGGCAGGCAGAGCGGGCCTGGGTTACTTCCCAAAGACTCTGGTTAGCCAGGACCGCGGTAGGGAAAGACACCATCTACTCCAGGAAGAGGTCCGAGCAGGCATAGAGGAAGAGCGAGTGAGCAGGGCGGCGGGAGGGAGCTTGGACTATCTTAATGTAAACACCATAATTCACCATTTAAAATAGGAGGAAAAGACTGGTTGATTAAAATTCTGTACAAAGCCCTAACCCAAAGATTAATAATTATAACATTATTCCTAAACCAAATCATAGCTTGGATGTTCATCCAGGAACATTGGCGACCAGACAAAATCTGTTCCCTGTTCAGAGTAAACAGAAAATTAAAGCATTTGTAAACGATTTGTCAAACTTCAAAATATTTTGTTTATCAATTATGTGATAGACACTGTGATGTATTATAATGATAAAATGTTACAAAATAGTATCCAAATGACACCAAAAGAGGGCGATCTTTTGCCACCATGAATTAAATATCCAATTTGGTCTGTTTTTGTCATGCCTTTAGGTGTAACATTTCATTGACTCCTCCTCCTCATTTGCTTACCAGCATTGGAATGATAATCTCTGAAAGATCATATTGTACCTAATAAGATCAAATACAACAGCTCATGCAAATGCACTTGCTGTTACCTATACATAACAATCAAATTCAGCATACTGGTCACTTTAAAATAAATTAACTAATATTTCACGTGCAGCAATTACATTTCTGAATTATTATTTTAACTATGAGGACCATAAATATTTGGCATTTCATCTTTATAACTCATCAAGGTATTGTTTACACTTATATAGTTTTCCAGCTATAAGAGCATTTAAAAACATTTTTGAAGATCACAGTTAATGTGATGTCATTGATTTCATAGGTATCAGTGGTGATGAGATCAGATTAGATCAGTCTCCTGCGGTGGTAAAGAGACCTCAGGAAACAGTGAAGATCTCCTGTAAAATATCTGGTTTTGACATGACAGAGCACTACATGCACTGGATACGGCAGAAACCAGGGAAACCTCTGGAATGGATTGGAAGAGTTAAAGGCAGAGTAGATCATTTGAAAAATGCTCACGTTTGCCTATTAGCAGTGCAATCATACTATCCCTCCCTCTCACCATCCAAAGCCACGCCTCCTCCAAAACACATGAGCGCACGCACAGACCAGAAACTGTTGGATCGGTTCCATTGAAGTCATGTCACATTCACCGGTGAGAAAACATTACAGTACAAAGTGAATTACATTACTATAATAACGAACATCTCCAGGTACCTGCTCTCTGTCCGCCATTGTCCCGCTGCCTGCACATCGCACATGACAGCGCTGATGATGTATGATGTCTACGTGAACAGGGTGTGCGGTGAGATGCAAAATACGCTGACTGAAAATGTACACATGACGTATCATTGCCCTCGGATCGAGGGCAGTAACTGGTCCAACGTTTTTGACCCTTTCACAGAAGATATATAACTATACAAGTACCAATGTTTCGCTTTACTTATTGATTGATATCAGGATGTTAAGAGACTTCCAACCAGCATGACAAAAAACTTTTCTGGACAGGATTGCCTACTCAGCCTTTAATTCTGGTAGTGGTGCTGATATATATATGCAGACTCAATGGAAGATTACTTCACTTTGAGTGAGGAAGCGTCTGCAAGTACACAGTATCTTGAAGTCAAGAGTCTGAGAGAAGAGGATCTGCTGTTTATTTCTGTGCTCACGAGTCAAAGTGACTCAATCTGATGAATAATCTCTACAAGAACGGTTTGGAAATTATAATCACAATTGATTTGTTTAATGATATCATGTATCATGAATATATCATGAATACTGGTCAACAAACTATCTATTATACAGTAAATCTCAGATTTGTATTATTTTTCTGTCATCATACTTCTAAAAATGGGATATCAACCTTATCTCTTTAGCTACATGCCACAAAAGTAATATACAAATTGATACATAAATGCTGCTTTTACTGCTTATATGTGCACAATATATTAATAAAATAGAAAAATGTCTCTATGCAGCTAACACATATAAAAACACAAAACACACCAACCCCACAAACACCAAACACTAACTACAACTGTGAACAACTTTCGCTGTTGTTTGTTCAGCCTATAGAACTATTCTTTCTTCGCCACATGCATGTCTGCTCATCATGCTAACTTCCTAAAAAAACATCCTTCAAAACATGTTTAAACTTTTTATACAAGCAGACCTCATCCTCACTTTAAAGATGCAAAGGAACTACTTCAAAGCAGTAATCTTGGACTTCAGTTTTTTAATTTGTGTAATACTCAAACGCAGATTTTGTCTTTTGTATATTTAGAAGAAACCAATTTTATTGGAAAACCTATAGGATCATAAAATCTCTTCCAAACTTTACGTTGAGTTGGCTGCACCTTTACATACAATGTACATCTGCAAATTTCTATAAATGCAAATCATTTTTAAGGGAGGTGCACACAAAGTCCCAATAGTCTGTATTATAAACGTAACCCTCAGTCAGTGTTTGTGCCTGTATCTTCCTTTTAGTGTATACTGTAACTTGTTATTCTCTTCATTTGGCAGTTTTATGGTGATAATGAAAATGTTACAGTTTGGGATTTTGCTGACGTTTTATTTCATGTAAGAAAATTATTAATTTAGTTTTTCTGGATATTTACTTTCACATCACTTTTCTAAATGATCTAGTATTAATTTTCCATGTTTTTCAGGTGTTAGTTGTCAATCATTGACGTCCTCTGATTCTGTGGTGAAGAAACCTGGAGAATCAGTCACTCTCTCGTGCACTGTGTCTGGATTCTCTATGAGCAGCTATTGGATGCACTGGGTCCGTCAGAAACCACAGAGTGCTCTGGAATGGATTGGATTTATAGATGGTGGCTCAAGTGCATATTATGCTCAGTCTCTGCAGGGACAGTTCTCCATCACTAAAGACAACAGTAAAAACATGCTGCTCTTAGAAATAAAAAGCCTAAAGATGGAGGACACAGCTGTGTATTACTGTGCAAGAGACTCACGGTTAAACAGAAAACTACAGTGCTGCACAAAAACTATTCATGCATGAAATGACTGAAGGCCTGAGAACACTTAAACAGAAAACTTCCCAAACTACTGTAAAAAAAATAGAATGCATTTTTTTGCATCGTAATATTCATACATTTGTGAGAACTCAATGAGAATTTGTGTTAGATGCTCTGACCTATGAGTAGGCACACTTCAGTATATCACTCACACAACAAAATATATATTTTACAGTCAGTTTTTGACAGACACATTGTCTTTATTCAAATCTTATGATTACAATGGGCTAATTTTTATTTTAAAGTATGTTTAACTCTTTGAGTTATATTTCTAACTAACATAAGGAAAATATTTAAATGAATAATTTAATAAGCTATTTTATTTAATATAGATTGTTTTATAGATTCATATTTTAGATATTTGTCTAATTGAAGTTAAAATAAAAAAGTTTAAAATGTGCTTTCATTCATTTTAAGAATGCATTTTTATGCCATGTTGCACATGCAAATCTCACTTCCTCCTCTCTTATCCAATCATAACTTACTAGCTGACTTATTAAGCCTTTCTTTGGATTTCTTTTGGATTTCAGCTTTGCCTCAGAGAAATCATGTTCTCTACATATTTCCTATTGTTTAAGCTGTCAGCTTTAACCTGTGAGGGTCTTTTATATTAATATTGATGTTGCTTACGTAAAAATGTATTTAGTTTTGTTTTATATAAGGATGAATAAACAACTTTTTTCTTTTTTAGATGTGGTGTGTGGAATTGAGCTCAACCAGCCAGATTCAGAGGTTGTTAAGCCTGATGGACCATTAACTCTTACTTGTAGGGTATCTGGATATTCTCTTACAGATAACAGCTATGCAACAGGTTGGATTCGACAGTCTAAAGGAAAAACCTCTGGAGTGGATTGCTCACATCTGGGGTGGCGGTAGCACTAATCAGAAAGATTCTTTAAAAAGCAAGTTTAGTATTGCCAAGGATCCCTCCAGCAGTACAGTGACTCTGCATGGAAAGAGTCTGCAGGCTGATGACACAGCGGTGTATTACTGTTCAAGAGTGACACAATGTTCCAAACACACAGACCTCAGTACAAAAACAAACAAAGGTTTTACCAGATATTTATAAGCAGGAGTCAGAGCATGGAGTTTAGCCATTTTTAAGCATCCATCCATCCATTTTCTACCGCTTGTCCGAACTACCTCGGGTCACGGGGAGCCTGCGCCTATCTCAGGAGTCATCGGGCATCAAGGCAGGATACACCCTGGATGGAGTGCCAACCCATCGCAGGGCACACACACTCACTCATTCACTCACGCACTCACACCCTACGGACAATTTTTCCAGAGATGCCAATCAACCTACCATGCATGTCTTTGGACCAGGGGAGAACATGCAAACTCCACACACACAAGTCGGAAGCGGGAATCGAACCCCCAACCCTGGAGGTGTGAGGCGAACGTGCTAACCACTAAGCCACCGTGCCCCCCGTTTTTAAGCATACAAAAAGTTAATTTATGAAATCTTCTTTTCCCTTTATATAAATACAAATAATAATTAGTAATTTGATATTAACAAAACATATTTTAATAAACAGTGATAGATATCCTCAAAGGTTTAACATCTTATTTAATTAAACAGTTTACATATGGCATTATTAAAGCTATTTCCATAATTCTGAAAAGATCAACGGACAATTTAGCATCTTAAGAGACATCTTAACAGCAGGGATCCGCTGTACCTTCAGATGACTGGTGTGCAACCCAAAGACACTTTTGTTTACAACTTTTTGACAGACTTCATAACTAAATGGTATGGCATTTGAATGTTTGAATTTATACACACTATACAGTGACTATCTCAGCTGTTTTGTCTCTTCATGTTATCCCATTCTGACTCAATCATGGTGAGATCATTTCGTATTCAGCCTCAAAGAGGAAGGGTTATGCAAACTGAGGTGTCCTCCCATTATAAAAGTATTTATGTAAGACTGGCAGAAGTGAGCATATGGACTTCTATTTTACAGCATAAAGTGAAGAGAGTTTAAAAATGAAGCCAAGTACCATTTTGAACTATGTTACAACATTCCTGACATTTCAATGTAAGTTAAACTATTTGATCACTAAAAAGAGAAAAAAGAAAAATGTGAACCTAATTTTGTTTGTTTTACAGATGGTTGGAGTCAGACGCTGACTGAATCTGAACCTGTTGTCATTAAACCTGGAGGATCTCATAAACTGACCTGTACTGCATCTGGCCTTGACATCAGAAGCTACTGGATGGCTTGGATCAGACAAGCTCCTGGAAAAGGACTGGAATTTGTTGCAATTATTGAGGGTGACAGTGATAGGAAGTTTTACTCAAGTGCTGTTCAAGGAAGGTTTACTGTCTCCAGAGACAACAGTAAGAATCAGGTGTATCTTCATATGAGCAATCTGAAGAATGAAGACACAGCGGTGTATTACTGTGCCAGAGACCCACAGAGACAAAAGACGCCGTTGCCCTGAACAAAAACCTGTGTGCTTGACTCAATACAATTTGATAAGAAGAGAATCTGACTTTTTAAATTAGACTAACTTAGATTAGAGGATTCGTAAAATAAATGTAGATATTGTTTTGCATTGAAATTATATTTTAAATAAATTATATGGTATATCGAAATACATTGTTAAAGCAGTATTGATTCTTTGAGAAAATGAAAGCTTCAATACAATGTTAAATCGAACTGGAGTCTTGTACTGTACAAGAAGCATTTTTTGAAAGTAACAAAGAACAACAAATTTGTGAAGCAGATGATCAGGTTTCAGATCAGACAGAAGCTGCTGGCTTCTTATGTTACAGCCTCTAGAGGGCGCTGCAAGTAATCCCATCCCTCAAAGCATGCCGACACCTAGACACACATGAATTTTCTCAAAATTCAGATTCTGCTATACACAAAGTAAACAGGATCACCTGAGACTAAGAAAACCTGTGCATTTATTTATTATTTATGTATTGGCAATAAATAAATGAATATATTGTCAGATATGATCAGTAATGATATACATTTAAAAGGATTTAAAGTAGTAGTTAACCTGATTTGCACGCCCAACCCGGAAGAGCAGAAATTATGTATTAACAGATTCCAAGACCCACCCTTATTCAAATGAAGCCTTCAGTATACTGTTTGTTCTCTGTATAAAAACAGTTCATTTTTGGTCAAGCACCATTGAACAACTGAAACATTATATTGCATTGAGTTTCAGAGATATTATTGGAAAATGTATCAGAGTTATTTTTCGCTCATAGTTCTGGTTTCATGTAAGTTTAAATCTGCCTACCAATATTATTAGAAACCTTGTTGCTTAATTCTAAATATGAGCGTTTAATAAACCTTTCGTCCTATAGATGTTCATGGTCAGTCACTGACCTCCTCCGGCCCTGAAGTGAAGAAACCTTGAGAAACAGTCAAACTGTCCTGTCAGGTTACTGGACTCTCCCTTAGCTGGTTGCATTGGATCTGTCAGAAACCACACAGTGGACTGGAATGGATTGGGCGAATTGACAGTGGAACTGGCACTATTTTTGCTCAGGCTCTACAGGGGCAGTTTACTATCACCAAAGACACCAGCAAAAACATGGTGTATTTGCAGATAAACCGCCTGAAAACTGAGGACACAGCTGTGTATTATTGTGCAAGAGAGTCACAGTTAGACAAAAGACCGCAGCGCTCAACAAAAACATGTTTTCTGATTATCAAGTAATACAGTCAAATAAGACTAGACATTTTCTGTCATTTAACTAACCACTTCCCCCTATCATGTGGATTTACTGAGAATATATTTGTGTTAGAGTAATTGCTCTGAAAAAAATATCTCTGAATCCTCTCAAGCACATTAAAAATCATACAAGAAATAGAATATTCATGTAACAAAGCAAATAATTTAACATTACCGCGAGTATAAAAATGACTGTTACCTGAATTATTGTAAACAAAATGTTAATATCAGATAAATAAATAATGTGGAAAACTTGCTTCCACACGACAGAAGAGCTTCATACAATCACAACATTTTGTTTTCAAATACCCTAACATTACAGACATCTTTAAAACTAAATCACACTTTGTTCATCTGATACCATGTGTTCAGGATATCATGTCGGATATTATGTTTTTTACTTTTTTAACATATTTTAGAAGTAATGATCAACAAAAATAAATGCTTTTCACTGTTGAATTTATTCATTACATTCTCTTTATTCATGTTTGTAATGTTTTTTAGACCAAAGTAAGAGTAAGTGAAGGGAGATGGACTTTCTTTTTTTAAGCTTCTAGACGTCTAGATGGTGGTGTGACTGTGAAAATTGTATTATCATTGTGCATTCATAAACACACAATACTCCACTCCTCACTGTCTGCACACAATCTACAGCATCTGCCAACAGATTAAACACTAAGGATGATCTTAGGGTGACTGCAACATAGGGCTATACGGGAATAGAGCTCTCTTTCCTCCCATCTCAAGCCTTGTGGAGGAATATAAATGCACCAAAACAAGGTTAGAGATAACGCTCAAAGAATCCTGTGATCCATGTGTAAGTGATGCTGCTCCAACAGTAGCGACAGGGAGGAAATAGAACCCAACAACAGCGGTAGGAGATGCAAAGGCAGCCCTCAGACATAAGGACATAGTGGGACAAGTTCAACATGGCAGAGGGGTACTTGGTTTGGCATCATCCACACCCACTTGGCAAAAAGTGACACCAAAGGAACAGCTTCACCTGATAGTGGAGGAGATTCGGCGTCAAAAGGAAGCAAGTAGATGTGCCAGAGCGGTCTCTCAAGCCCAGCAAGGCTGTTGGATGAGTTGGGAAGGCATTGAACAGCGCAAAATCACTTGGAGTGAGCTGTGGAGTATGGAAACAAACAGGCTAAGTTTTATCATAAGAGTTACATATGATGTGCTCCCCAGCCTGCCACCTATGTGCAGCTCCAGCAAACCTTAAACATATTCTTGTGGGTTGTAAGAAGAGCTTGACATAGGGGAGATACACACGGCCCCATAATCAAGTACTAAAGTGCTTGGCTGCAGCAGTAGAGACAAAGAGATTGGCAGCAAATGCCATTCCCCAAAACGCCAAGGCAAACTCGCTAAAAGAGAGCAACCCTTTAATCGGGAGGGGCAGAAACCGCCTTAACCCAAGATTCAGGTCTGCTGAGTATTGCCAGGGATTGGGAATGCGAGTTGATGGGAATGCCAACAGACGGTAGTCAAAGAACTTGCCACTGTTGCTGAGAGAAGCAGCCACTGGCTGTGGTTGAAACGGAAGGATGCAATATGGGCTGCCAAGTGACCACGTAATAAAATGGTGTTGTGTGTTGGAATGTTACGCCATATGGAACCGGGGGCACTGAGCATGCATTAACGGTGCCAGTGAGGCTAGAACATCGTTGATTGTGGTAATGTGTTGTAATGGTATGCCATATGGGCCGGGGGCACTGAGTGCGCATTAACGGTGTGGGTAGTCGTGGCCTACTGGTTAGAGAGTCGGACTCGTGATCTAGAAATCTTACAATACTAATGTTTTCGTCGCCTTGTAATAATACATATTGTATTGTCATTTTATTTTGACCGAGTTATTGATATACTTGTACTACATGTACTGTGACAACTTATTTACATTATGTGATGTTTTTATCTTTAAGTTTTTTACATTTCGGGACTTTCTTAGAAAACAAAAAGGTTTTATCGACAAAGTCAAATGAACTGCAAAAAGCTCACTATCTCAAGCCTACTTGATTAGAACCGTATAATTTCAAGATGACAAATTGTTTTTTGCCTTCTCTTATGTCTCATAATGTAAGACATATTTTTATGCAACCTTGATATCATCATAATAAAAGTCAGGAAATTATTATGCAATTTCTTATGTTTCAATAAACAGATGATTTAACTGAAGAACTGCAGCAATGTTGCAAATAAAGCTCAGCATCATTACTTCTTTCCTCTGGATCTTCCCCGTAACGGCTACCACTGCTTGATGGTCTCTTTCAGTTGCTTGAGGGTCTGTACTGGGATCTGTGATCATTTTGCGAGAGCGGTGCGGCACCCGAACAGTCGAGAGAGCGCACAGCTTCAGCTCACCCACAGCGATGGCGGGGGTAAAAGAAATACACCAGGGCTCCAGACTGCGACTAAGACAGCGCGAGTATTTTTGTACAAGTACTCGCGCATGTGCGACCTGCAAATTTGGAATTTCTTCTAGTTTTTATTGAATGTGGAAAGACGAGAAGAAACGCCTGCCCGCCATCAATGTATGCTGTGTGTGATAGTCAACTGCGCGTCAGTGCGTGGGTCACTCACATGTCACTGATGCTTCCCGCTGCCGCGGAGTCGAGGAAGCGCACATTCCAGATCCTCATTGACAAGTTTACAGACACACACACAAAGTTAGCGCAACGAATTGCTGTTACTGACTTCTTGAGCCCACGGACGAACGATTTGATATAGGAGACGTTTAAAGCGAAATTTACCGCGGAGGAGTTCAAGAAACGTCATTTATCTGTGGGTAACCTGAGAGACAGACATCGCTGAATCATTTCAAATATGTTCACAACAAGAACGAACGACAGGCGAAAGTTTTGTTAAATTTTATTTGACGTTACGTGCTGT
Source organism: Triplophysa siluroides (assembly GCA_006030095.1). Classification (NCBI taxonomy): domain Eukaryota; kingdom Metazoa; phylum Chordata; class Actinopteri; order Cypriniformes; family Nemacheilidae; genus Triplophysa; species Triplophysa siluroides. The sequence continues at coordinate 178,547 of VCII01000286.1, forward strand.
GAACATGAGGAAAAGTGTCCTTAATACACAATAAAATCATCGTAAGAACATAACACGAAGCCTTCCATTTTGCGTTGATGTGTAACACTGTAAACAATTAAATTACATACATTTGGAGAGGCAGAATTGCTGTTGGTTCAAATCAATTCAGATTACTGTCTCTCTGTAGCACCAATCAATAACGAAGCTGCTCTGTAGACATTGCCTCTTTTTAAATAAGCAGAACCAAATCTGCTGTCATGGACTTCTTTTTCAGTATCAGTAATACAGTTATTTTGGGGAAAATGTGTATAAATGCATTGCTGACTGATTTAAGTTGTGCCCCTAAATTTTTGGCTTACGCTCCTAAAAATTTCAGTGAGGGGCTACAGTGCTCCTAGTAATAAAGTTAGTCTGTAACTGTAAAGTAAACCCCTTCCCATTTTTAGCGAAGGCAGGTTTTTGGAAATACTTTGGATTTATTAAACTCTATGGTAAGATGGAGCTTGACAAGACTTATGCAATATGCAAGGTTTTGTAAAGCGAAGATGAAGTTTTTTTTGAGGACACTAAATGTAAAGACTCACATCGAAAGCCATCATTCCAGCAAAATGGAGTAAAATCTAAACATATATCACATCGAATTCTGAGTAAGAAAGTTATTAAAAATCGAAAAACCGTGAATCGGGTTTTAATCGAATCGTGACACCAAGAATCGATATGAATCGAATCGTGAGGTACCAAAAGATTCCCACCCCTAGTAAATGGTTAAAACCACAGAATCCAAACATAGCAACAAAGTAAGAGCCAAGATTGTTAATATCACAGCCACTGTGTTGGTCCAACATGCACATCGGCTGCATTTTTGAGCTTCCACCATGTCTCCCTCATTCATTTTGTTTCTTGCCTTCCAGTAAAAAACAATAGAGGGAATCTTCATTTATTCAACCCAAGTATGATATGTTGTTCTATAAAGACATATACACTATGCGCTAATCTCACTTACCTTCAAATAACATATCAAAGCAGCCAAACCCAAAAACAAGCAGTTGCAGAACATGATGTTGAAAACAGAGCAGCACATGTGGTCTTTGCCTTTGACTCTGTACCTCACATAGACAACTTTTGGTGATGCCTCCACGCTGTGTAAATCTGGTAGATCAATAATTTCACCTGCAATATTTTCCCTCTCAAAATCCTCACAGGGAATCTTATGTGTGTCCTGAGGTTCCATCTTGTTCACCAAATTGAATCAGGTCTGAGTTCAAACTAGTCTAGAAATCCCCACTCTTCATACAGTGCTCTTAAGCAGCCTATACTTGCGTGTGTTCTGTTTTGCAGGTTTGTGTACGTGTCTCAAAAACCATTTGTTTCCAACTCACCCCTGTGGTGGAAAAATGTGGCATAGGCGACATAGGCAGTTGCCTAGGGCACAAAATAACCAGAGGGGTGCCAGACGAGAGCGCAAAAATGCGATATGTGAACAGCTTCTTGCATCATGATGCGATTATGATTAACTATGATTGATAATCTTAACACATTAAGTATGCATGTGTAACGGAGACCAGATAGTGTGGTCTGTGCAGGTTAACTTAACTTATCATTTTTGTTAAATTGCGGCCTTGTGGTTTTAATGCGCCTGCTGCCCATTCAGAAGTCATTGTTTGTTTTAAGTTCGAATCCCACTCGAGCAGCTTGCTTATATAGAACCGTTGTACTGGTAACACTGACACTGCGTGCTGTTTTTGACTTCTTTCAACTTAGTGAACTGCAAAAAGTGTTTGCTGGCACAGTGACTAGGTTAATGCCATTTATTTAAGAAAATCGAAAAAAATACAATAAGCTTTTATTTGTGTCCCTACAGCATTTGTGCAGAGCTTTACAAAGTGTTAAAAGAACGTTCTCATGGACCTTTATCTAAATGAAAATAATAATAATCAAATATTCGTTTTATGAGCTCTAATTTTCCATTACAGTATTATTGAGAAAGTTTTATTTTATTTTCAGCGATATTTTCAAACAATAAGAAGGCTACGTGATTAGAAACATTTTATTTCAAATATTTTTTAGTTGTTATTTATTTACTTCCTATTAATGTTGATCACAATTTATGTTATACTAAAATAAACATGAATTTTGCTTTGAAAAAATATTTTTTTCTGATATTTTATTTACTTATTTTGTATAGTAGAGGCACAATCTAAAATCTTGCCTATAGGGCATCAACAGAGGCTGGGCCGGCCCTTATTATGGTAAACTGTCCTATAAACACTAGCCCATTTACACAACAAGAGTAACAAAGAGATTTGAACGAACAAGATAAACACACTACTAAGATTTATAGAGAAACAGAGTCTTTTTTCAACCAACTTTTTTTGCAGTTACACTTGACAGTGAAAAGTATTTAAAGTGATTTGAATGATTGGTTCACACTATTAAGAAGAGCTCTAATGTTTTATTTTTGACTGGAAGCCCAGATGACCATGTATACAAAATATAATGTATGTGTGTGTAAGGGCCAAATTAAAATCCAAGGTAAAAATAATTTAACTACATCTATTTTAAAGATGTATTAAATAGGTAAAGATTTATATATAAGTATTTTATAAGTATAAGTATAAGTATTTTATTTTATAAGTGTCTTCAAAGCATGCCTTTGTTCTGCATACAGTGTTACTGTAAATAATAAAGAAACAATGGCAACAATAATGAACTCTGATATAACTTTTTCTTGCTTAGTAAATCATTTCAAAATAATAACACATTTATGCACAAACCATGTGTAAAAATGACCTCTGTTTCTGTTGGGTTTCAATTTGTTATGTTTACATTTTGCTGACTTTTCCAAGAATTCTTATCGCTACTGAATGTTTTATTTTGCAGAGATGTTCATATTTACTCTTAGATATTATAGGCTCTTCTGTGGCATCTAAAACCACTTCCTTTTGTTCATGTATCTTCTCAAAACGTGTAAATGTCTACACACATGTGAATCTTTGAACCGTTTAGAAATGTAATTATTTTAACTCTGTGGTTAGAGCATTTTTCTTTTCATGAACACTCTTTGTCTGCTCCTATGACATGTTTGTCTATCTTTTATATCTCTCATGACTAGGAACAATAACTGAACAAAACTAAACAACAATACATTGGTAAAATAGGCAAATGTCCATTCAATTCACTTCAATTCAATTAAAATAAAATAGATCAATTTGACCAAAGACACAATGTTTCAGCAGGAGCTTGAAGACTGAAGACACAGCTGTGTCCTAATTTAATAATGTGCCATAAACTTTCACAAACACATTCACAACCACATTAATCAACTATATTATGCCACCACCCCATTCCTGCATGTATAAGTGATCTTTTAGTACTATCATCTTTTAGTATTTCCATGGTTGGAGATACAAGATTTAAGGTGTGCTATGGGTTTAATACACCAATATGTTTTATTTAACGTAGGAAATTTGGTCTATTTCTGATATGCTCCTCACCTCTTGTACACATCACTCAATATACATTGTCTGAACTTGTTTTTCATAGAAACAGGTAATGCTGGACTGGAGGAGGAGTTTATGCAAAGCTGTCATGTATATTTCTTATTAGTAGCAGTGTCTCTGATACAGACATATAGTCACTGTATATGAAGTATCAAGCGAAAATGACCAGAATACTTCATTCACTCTTGATTATATTAGTTTTACACGGTCAGTAAATAATCTCTTAATTATTATACTTTCATCACGTTCATGCATAAATCATTTCTAGAATGACCTTTATGTATTTTATTGACTTTTCAATGTATAACTATTATGTTTTATGTTCCACAGATGTTCACTGTCAAACCTTCACTCAACCTCCAGCTGTGCTGAAACACCTGGTGAATCTTTCAAACTGATCTGCACTGCATCTGGATTTACATTTAGCAGCTACCGGGCAGCTGTAGTGAGACAGGCTCCTGGAAAAGGACTTGAATGGGTTGCAACTATTAGCACGTCCAGTAGTCATATCTACTATTCCCAGTCAGTGCAGGGAAGATTCACAGTGTCCAGAGACGACTCCAACAGTCAACTGCATCTACAGATGAACAGTCTAAAGACTGAAGACACAGCGGTGTATTATTGTGCTAGAGAGTCACAGTGAACCGGTTCAAAGACAGTATAATACAAAAACCAATCATTTCTGTTGGACATATATTTATCTAAAATAGTATTGTAATATACAATTTAATTGGAATTTTTTTTTTTTTATAAAATACAGATTCAACATGAATTGTGCTTGTTTTAGAAAGTATGCTTTTAAAGGGGTCATATGACACGGCTAAAACAAATACATTTACATTTAGTCATTTAGCAGACACTTTTATGCAAAGCCACTTACAGATGGGGTAAACAATCGAAGCAATTCGATCAACAAAAAGCAGAAGTGCAATCAATAAAACTGTAAAATTGCCTACCACAGTATACAGAGCAAAGTAGGAAGTTTTTTTTTTTTTTTTGAAGAGTAGAAAAGAAATAGAAGTCAGAACTGATCGGTAAGGTGTGACGGAAGAGATGCGCTTTCAGACGATTCTTAAAGATGGCTACAGAATCTGCAGATCTTGTTGCCGCGGGCAGATCATTCCACATAAGTGGAACCATCGATCACCACTCCCAGGTTTCTGGCCTTTCTGGAAGGTGTGATGGTTGAAGAGCCCAGTTGAATAGAGAAGTTGTGATGAGTCTTTGTGTCAGCCAGGATTACAAGCAGTTCTGTTTTTGCAAGGTTCAGCTGCAGGTGATGGTCCTTCATCCAGAGCGAGATGTCGGCTAGGCATGCTGAAATGCGTGCAGAAACTGTCGCATCGTCAGGCTGAAAAGAAAGGTGGAGTTGTGTGTCATCCGCGTAGCAGTGATAGGAAAAGCCATGTTTCCGAATGACAGAGCCTAGGGATGAAATGTATACAGAAAATAGCCATGGACCAAGCACTGAGCCCTGAGGCACCCCTTTGTCAAGATGTTGGGACTCAGAGACCTTGCCTCTCCATGATACTCTAAATGACCTACCTGAGAGGTAAGACCTGAACCATTCTAGGACCACTCCAGAGACACCCATAGTCTTGAGGGTCGACAGGAGGATGTGATGGTTAACGGTGTCAAAGGCCGCAGATAGATCCAGTAGGATAAGAACAGATTATATTATCGTTATTAATGATATAAGTTTAAAAAACGCAGTATTTTCCACATACCGTGCATGTTTGTATCTTCTCTTTGCTCCGCCTCTCTGAAACACGTGGATTGTTTACAAAGCTCATTGCTCTGAAAAGCGAGGTGTGCTATGATTGGCAAGTTAACCAGTCCGTAGTGATTGGTCGAATACTGCAAGTGTGTGATGGAAATGTAACGCCTCTTGTCACGTTTGGAACATCAGGTTCCAAAGCAATTGTACTGACAGGCACGCCCACCTTACTGGCGTATAAATTTAGGCGGTCTTAGTCAAATCATACCACGAACTGACGTAGGTTTGTGGGGGTGTGGTTACACAAGGCATTTCAGGCAGGTCTGGGTGAGCATCTTTTGTTCCGACACTTTTCTTTTTGCAATTTTACGTGTCTAATTCATGCATGGGCAACTAAGAACACGCCAAAGCCACAGAAAAACACGTATTTGCGTCATATGACCCCTTTAAGTCATGTTAAGAAGGAAATGTCATCATTCACCTCCAGTCATACCTCATACTGACTTTTTCCAAAAAATGGTACTCTTGCTAGTCTTATAAGCACATGGGTTTCTCATCTAAGTATATTTAAACTCCGTATATAAAACATCATAAAACTAATCGTGTTTAAATAAAGTTTCTATCAATTTGCGTATTAAACTCAATGTGTTACAAAATGAACCATATAGTAATTACTGTGTAATTGATTTTAATTCAGTGAGATTTCTTTACAGGTGTTGAGTGTATTCAGCTGGACCCAACCTGCAGTCATGGTAGTTAAACCCGGAGAAACGTTTTCCATCCCCTCTATGATAATATCCAGCCTCAGGCGGTGGCTACACAAACTGGATACGACACTGAAGCGATGGAATGGATCAGATGGTTCTATTGCTCCGCCAGAAATGGTGTCAAAGATTCACTGAAAAATAAGATCAGTTTCTCAGCTGAATCCTCCAGCAACACAGTTTTGTTAACAGGAAAAAACTTTAACACTGAGGACACAGCTGTGTATTATTGTGCTCGCTATACACACAATGTCACAAACTACCACAAAACCTGTACAAGTTAAATAAATATTTGGTAATGTAATGAAATACACTGTTTTTATACTTTTTTACTATTTAAAATACTAAATCATCCTATACAACAAAATATAAAAGGTTGGATGTTAAAATTAACTGGCCAAAAAATCTCTTGAGCACTGAACACTTCAGGTTGACTTTAGGCCTTTGAAAAACAATTTCATGTATGTAAAGGAAATCTTCTACATGCCATGACGTGGTACCCCCCCCCGACCCAAAAAAATAAATATTTTAGACACCAAAAGAGGGCTCCCTTCTCCATTGTTTAAAAAAAATACAAAAAACTTGTTTGAACACACCTACATGAACAAATGCACCAGCAATGCAAAACACATCTGCCATCTTTCCTATATAAATGACTGATAGATGATTTATGACTGACCTAATTTTGTTTAAAGTGGTTGAAAGGGAAGAGAGAAACAATGTTTTTCCTAACGGTCTTTCTTTTGCTGGTTTCTGTAAACAGTGAGTTTATTTACAGTACACTTAACAAAAATTTGTATATAAAATATGATCACATGATGTATATGGTAAGTGGATAGATCTGTAAAGCAGTGATGTTTGTGTCTGTTTTTAGGAATCTACTCTCAGGTTGTGCTCACACAATCTGAACAGCCTGTAACTGTGTCTCCGGGTGGATCCATGAAACTAACCTGTGCCTGCAGTGGATTCTCTCTGAGTAGCTATAGGATGCACTGGGTCCGTCAGGCACCTGGAAAAGGACTGGAATGGATTATACACTATTATACAGACTCTGACAAAAGCTCAGCTCAGACAGTTCAGGGCAGGTTCTCAGCATCTAAAGACAGCTCGAATTTCTATCTGCAGATGAATCAGCTCAAGACTGAAGACACTGCAGTGTATTATTGTGCCAGAGATTCACTTTGATTGAAGTAACACGGCTATTCTAACAAAAACCTAAAAGGGGGAGGGGTATTGAATAGCAATTAAAGGTGGAACTTTTTATGTAGTATCTTTGTTGTCCTTTTATTTATATGATTGCATTATTCTGTAAACCTTACATTTACATTTACATTTAGGCATTTGGCAGACGCTTTTATCCAAAGCGACTTACATTGCTTTATCCTATACATTTTACATAGATATTTGCAATCCCCTGGGATCGAACCCACAACCTTGCGTTGTTAGCGCAATGCTCTTACCACTGAGCTACAGGAAAGCATATTATATTTATATTTTTTACATATTATATTTTTAAGTGCCAAATATGCTTAATGTGCAAACTACATTATTCTTGGGTTCCACAATAACTGTAAATTCTAATTTACTAACTTACTAACTGCTATTTTCTATTTTCCAAAAATAAACTCTGTAATTTTTAGATTTGTCATGCAAAAATGTCACATTAATTCAAATACAAGTACAAAGCTTCATATTAATTCAAATTTATTTCATGAAATGTATTATCTTTTTCTCATATTTCAGAATGAAGGGATATTTCACCATTAACACCCTTTAATTTCAAACTTCATAGAACCTTTTATAGATTTCACAAGTGAAATTAACAACATTTGGGGTAATTTTCAGACTTTTCAGTTATTTTTACAGTCCTGTTTACACTGTTGCACAAGCTGAGTATATATTTTTATAGTTTTATGCATTATTACACTGTTTCATGTTAAAATACAATACAACCAAGATCTACACTGCACTGTAAAAAATTGCTGTTAAAAACAGCCTAATTCTGACAGTACCATACTGTTTTTTATTAAAACAGTAATATACTGTAGAAAACAATGCATCCTGGGCAATATTTGCAGTTTAAGAAACTACTGTTAATTTACAGGCATCTGTCAACAGTAATCTACTGTTTTTGCAATACAGTTTTGTACTGTATGCAATCCATTGCGGGCTGTGTTAACCCCTTCATACCCAGCTTCAATAAGAATGGACATTACAAACTGCATGTTTCTATCATTTTAATAATAGCTCACAGATTGTTAACCAAGTTAATGGTAACCTCATTGTCTAGCCCCTGTCATATTTTATTTGATTATGTTATGTTTTTCAAAAAAATCTGAAGGTATTTTAGAGTTGTACAAAACAGGATTTTATTTATTTAATGTCCATCCCAGTGGTCTTAAAAATTATAAAATGGCAGACTTTTTTGCACTCCAGCTCATTACACACAATTAGCATTTCACAAACATTGATCCCTTGATTACCAAGCACAAGCATAAATCTGATCAAATCAACCATCAAGTATACGCAGAAACCTAACAGGCACAATCAGACATATAGGGTGATTGTTTCGTCAGTTCTGTAAGTTCACAATTCTTTAGCGTCCCGAATAATTTTCACTCAGGTACTTTTGGCCAGGTGCAGTTTTCCCACAAATGTCAGACTTTTCTGCCCGAAGAAGACCCACACGACGACGGACCATCCGTGGTGCTTCATGTGCACTAGTGATGCGCGGATGGCGGTTAAATCCGCGGGCACTGCGGATGATCTGCAGGTCGGGTAATAAAAAAATACATTCTGATTATTTGCGGGTGGGTGGCGGGTGGATGAGATCATATACAATATTAACAATATTTCTCTAAAAATACGAATGTGTTTTAAATGCATTTTTCATCAGGCGGTAATTTACAAGAAATGTGCACGTGGCGGCGGTGGAGGATGGTCTATTTCTTAAAGCAGAGATTGAGGCAAACAGATCCGAGAGAAATTTAAAAAGGGAGAATTAAAAACAAAACAAAAGGTAGGAAAGAAAAGTACCGTGTGGGAGAAACAAGTGCTGTGCATGTAATATGCAACGACTGTGAGGCAATGTATGTATATGGAAGCCATACAACTGGTACCTCTAATATGGTACATCATGTGTTTGCTATATCCAAAGATTTGATTAAACATTTACAGACAAAGACAGTGCGAGTAAACTTACGGAGTAATTAAAGTGACGATCGGGTCCGGGTCGGATATCTATAGAGAAAATTACACGTGCGGGCGGGTGGATAATTTATTTGAAGCAGTGGAAGCGGGTGACATTTTAGCTTTTCCGCGCATCTCTAATGTGCACCAACCTGCATTTGCACGTCCAAATTACACGGTAAATTAAATATTTTTTTACTTTTATCGAAAGTATGCATTTCAAAAGAAGTATTATCTATCACGGTATGTGAGGGAGAAGAACCCAAGCGCAGGCAGCAGTACGGGGTAACACAAAAGACTTTAATAAGGGACAAAAGAAATAACGTCAATGGGGAAAAACACTGAAACAGCTCAAATACAAAACAAGAAAACAACACTTCCCACAATGGGGCAAAAAACTAAACCAAAACTGACCGATAACGCCATAAAAAAAACAGGCAAGGTAATGTATCCACAGACAAAGACTAGCACGGGCTAGACATGACACGACTAGGTATGATACAAAACGAACTAGCACAGGACAGAAAACACAAGGGCATTAAATAGGGAGACATACAAAGGATAATTAACAAGGATCAGGTGATGTGGATTAAACACTAAGGGAAGGGTACACGAGACAAAAGGGTGGGAACACAGACACGACATGAGAAAGCACATGGCAAGCCAATATATAAACAAAGCCATGTCTTTCTCACACAAAAACCTAAGGCTATGTCATGGCTCCACCCCAAGACCAAGAATAGACATGACAGGATGGCGTCTTCCTGACATGGGTGTCTATAGTCTCACACTGATGCAAAAATCCTACTGCTGTGTTAATCAAGAGAATCTTCTAGATTACTACCCCCTACCTGAGTACACTGTCCATGGTACACAAATGATTCTTCTGCACCATTCTTTCCCTTCATTCCAGAATAATGACTAACTTGTCTGAAGAAATCAGGGGGATCATTCACAAGACCTTGCCGAATCTGTCGGAGGATGGTTTTCTGACCACAGGGACTCTCACGCTCTCTTTTCCGTCCACCTCTTCATCCGCTGGTTCTGCCCCTCCCTGCCTCCGTGGAAAGCGTGAGAGAAGGGTGTCGTGGGACTCCCCGTTCGACTCCAGTACGGAGCTGGCGGGACCCTCGGTCGCTTCTCTGCAGCCGGCCACGCGCCTTGTGGTCCGGGCCCAGAAGAAGAAGCGCAGAAGGGGGTTGTTGCCTCCGCAGCTGGCATCCGCTAGAGCTCCTAGTCTGCCGGCACACCAGCCGGTGATTCCGCTGGTGCGGCAGCCGGCGTCCATCCAGCCATGTCCAGCCGGTCTTCAAGCCGGCGTCAAGCCCTGTCCAGCCGGTCTTCCAGCCGGCGTCAAGCCCTGTCCAGCCGGTGACTCAGCCGGCCTTTAAGCCGGTGACTCAGCCGGCCTTTAAGCCGGTGACTCAGCCGGCCTTCCAGCCGGTGACTCAGCCGGCCTTCCAGCCGGGCTAAGGGTAAACCCAACATTGTTGGGAGAACAATGATAGTACTGTAATATCAGTGTTGTACATTTTATTGTACAGTTTAGTCATAAAACATCAAAATAGGCAACATTTAACGTGGGGCCATTAATACACCAGAAGCTTTATTAAGACTTGCTGCTGATCTGTAAATTCAGAAAAGTATAATAAGGCAATTAATTTGTCAATAATAAGAAAATTATGCAAACGTCCTCTCTTTTGTCATGTAACATGGAGCACATACTGTACATAGCTATAAAAAGAGCTCATTGAGTACTGCTGAGCGGTCACAGGCCTGTTGATGAGACTACTGAAACAATCATGTACTTCATTTAATCATTTTAATGTATATTACTGTGCTCATGCTATACAGCACCAGAAACTGCCAGGTGACCGGTTCATGTGACTACATGCTTTGTTTTTTGCACTTACAATTATTCTCATTTAACAGCTACAAAAAACAGCTTAAATGGATAGTTCACCCAAAAATGAAGATTCTATCAACATTTACTCAACCTTATATAGGTCCAAACCTGTAAACATTTCTTTGTTCTGCTGAACACAAAGAAAGATATTTGGCCGAATGTGGGTGACATTTACTGCCATAGTAAGGAAAATAAATACAACGGGAGTCAATGGGGTGAGATCTCTTTCAAAACAACCCAGCACTTTCTTTAGGGTATGATCAAAAGCCCAGATGAGGCCCACATATACAGAATACAGTGTGTGTGTGTGTGTGTACATGTTTGACTATCAACACATGCAAATGTCAAATTTCAGACAAATACCTCCTAATAATTTATTTTCATATTTACTTTTTAAGCTATCATCTTTTAAAGCGGGCGTAACACACGGGGTTCTTGCCAATCTCATATTAATCTTGAGTATCTATAGAGTAGTATTGCATACTTCGTATCTTCGAAGAGTATTTAGTTTGCTCACATTTATAAAAGATAGACACAGCTTTGCGATTATTTCCGAAACATACGGCGCGTGCGGGGGGGAGGGGTAGGCTGAACCAAAGCACGTGCGCACCCATTGTCAACAAAACACAGACATCAGTTTCACTCACCGCATGTCCGGCATCTTTTAGCGCTTGGACGGCTCCATATATCAGTTTCAAATGATCTCCAAATCCAGCGTTATATCCACAGTTTATATAATATTCATCACCCAAATGCAGTAAACAAACAAACACCCGAACTTCGCGAAATATGCTCTCTCTCTCTCTCTCTCTCCCTCTCTCCTGCTTACAAGTTAAAGTGACGTCTACGCATGCTCCTTCTCCTTTTCTGGGAGAATTGTCCAATAAGGGACTAAGAAATAATTGTTACGAAACAGTTTTATATGTTCGAAAAAAACTCTCCGAAACCTGTACGATCGCTGCGGGATTGTATCGAGCACAGAAATACTACGTAATACGCCCAACTCATTTTTTGACAAGTTGACCATGTTAAGCATGAGAAGACAGCACGTTTAACATTGTGAAGAAGTCCGAATGCATGAAACACCGTTGCACGGACGCTTTAATATTTTGGAGATACAATGTTTTACATGTGCTTGATTCAGTAATGTTTAAAGAAGCAACACGTTTTATTCTATGTAATAAACAAGTTCAAATGGCTTCTCAATTCTTGTACAGTTCACTTCCTAAATATAAGTTACATTAGCATTGTTACATATTTGGCTGAAGGTGTTTTTCATACACACAGAAACAAACAAGTTGTCGCAGACTGTGGGAGGAGTTCATGCAAAACTCATCTGTAGGCTATGTATGTTTTTTATAAAAGCAGCAAAGAGAAATGTTTCTGGGACAGTCTATGTAGTTAATTTAAAGAATCAAGCAACAATGACGACAATGATTCATTTACTCTTGATGATATTGTTTTTATATGGTCCGTAATTCATCTCTAAATAATTTGTAATTGACAGATTGTTATAAATGTAGCTGACCTTTCAATATAACTACTATGTTTTATGTTCCAGATGTTCACTGTCAAACCTTCACTCAATCTCCAGCTGTGCTGAAAACACCTGGTGAATCTTTCAAACTGATCTGCACTGCATCTGGATTTACATTTAGCAGCAGCTATGTAGCTGTAGTGAGACAGGCTCCTGGAAAAGGACTCGAATGGGTTGCATATATTGGCACATCCAGTAGTCCTATCTACTATTCCCAGTCAGTGCAGGGAAGATTCACAGTGTCCAGAGACGACTCCAACAGTCAACTGCATCTACAGATGAACAGTCTAAAGACTGAAGATACAGCGGTGTATTATTGTGCTAGAGACTCACTGTGAATCGGTTCAATGACAGCATAAAACAAAAACCACTTCCTCATTCATGTATGGTTATTATAATGCTAAAATAGTAATATTTGCATAAAACACTAAAATATTTGATTGTTTGATGGCATTGTTAGAAAATTAACTATGTTTTATAAATAATCTTATCTAAAGGTTTACAGTCATATCCTAACAGTTATGCTTGAACTTCATTCATTCTCCATAAACTGCTGTATTTCCATGAGATGGCACTCTTGTCAGTCAAATATAATTTTTGCTCCCAAAAGAATCATGCTTCAATGACACAAATATGTATTTCTTAACCAGAAATGTCAACTCTGTATTTGTAAATGATGAGAACATTAAAATTTCTGTGCACCTGTGTGTGTGTGTGGTATAAGGGTAAACCCAACATTGTTGCAAGCACAATGATAGAACTGTAATATCAGTGTTTTAACATTTGTTTTGATCTTTTTTTTACAAAAACGCAAAGTTTGTATTGTACAGTATAAAGTAATAAAACGTCCAAATAGGCACAATGTAATGTGGGGTCATTAATTCACCAGAAGCTTCATTAAGACTGATCTGATGACAAGATCTGTAAATTCAGAATAGTATAAGGCAATTAATTTGTCAATAATTAGAAAATTATGCAAATGTCCTCCCTTTTGTCATGTAACCTGCAGCACACACATAGCTTTAAAAAGAGCTAATTGAGTCACAGGCCTATCAGAGAGACTACGCGTACGCAGCTCGCAAATCGCTTCCTGCCAACTGAAAACAAAAAAAGGTGCGTCTCACAGCAAAAGACTCGTTCCCTTTCTGTCGGTCTCTCGACGTTGTGTCGAACCGACATATGGGGTTTGCCCTTGAGAACCTATCAGCTCTGACTACTTTAGAAAAGGCCAATGAAAATTGGCGAATGAAATTTGCATGCCGGGCTCCGCCTCCGGATGTCCGGTATAAAAGGAAGCCGGCGTGCTTCAATCATTCACCGTTTGTTCTTAAGAGCCTTCGCTCCTGACTACAAGACTGCTCGTATCTACATCGCCGGATTCTCACGACGTGGTGCGCGGGATGGTCCCTTCCGCATCGACTTCCCCTGGGCATCTCGGCGGTGCCAGAAGTGTTCAAGACCTTAATAGAAGAAGCAATTTCCTTCTAAAAGAGCAAATTTCTCCAGCATGGCATGTCCCGCTGTTCTGTTCTGCTGTGTGCAACACACTCATCGAGGAGGGGGATGGACATGATGTCTGCCTCGGGTGTTGGGTTTTCCAGCATGTTGAGGCAGCCGTTGTGGATACGTCCTGCCCGCACTCCAGGGGAATGACGATTCAGACGTTGCATCACAGGCGGCTGTCTTCCCCCGGGAACCAGCCGCCACCTTGTGTTGCTCCCCATTTCGTGACCACAGGGTTACGGCCCTGCCGTCCGCTCCGGCAAGCACAGAGGGTGACATGAGGATTATTGCCGCTGGCTCACGGACCGCTCGTACCTTGCTCGTTTGATCGTTCGATCGTTCCCCAAAAGACGGTCCTACTGTCTTGTTCCTCAATCACGTGTCGGAAACGGTGCGTGATGATGAGATGTCACTTGCAACATTGGAGGGTGACTGAATGGCATCTTTGACCCTGATAATTCCTTGAAGCTCCCTCCTTGGGGGGTCGAGATCAGGAAAAATCAGACTTCGAAAATGCTGGCCAGGCTTTCCTTGGCCGCCGTGAGCATGGGGCGGTAGTGGACGCACTGTCCCCCAACGCTCGCGGCTGGATACGCGGTACCCTGGGTTTGCGCGCGGCTCCAGGCCGTGCCTACCCATCAGTGCCGTGTATACCGGAAGTGCATGATGAACTCGGTAAGACCTGGAAACGCCCCCTACTCGGCGCATACAGGTCAAACTAGTTTTGTCACCCTTTCTTCCCCTGTTTGTGGGTCAGCTAGAGAATATGTCGATGTCCCCCAGAGGGAATGTGCCGCTGCGGTCCAACCCGCATTTGGCTGCCACCTGGGGGCTCGATCTAGACTCCTGTCCAAAGCATGTGGGCTTTCCGGAGTCTCTGATGCCGGGAGCTTACATTGCTGTAGGCAGAAACTGCCCCTCTCTTCAAGCTATGGCGTGGAAAGGGTGGGGGAAGCTGCCCCTCTCTTCACGCTACGGCGTGGAGGGAGTCCCAACAGGGCAAGACCGACCTAGCACTTATGCAGGAGTTCTGCGCTGCCACAAACCGCTTACGGGCGGCTAGGTGAGATACCTCTGGCTGAACCTTGCATAGATGAGTGACACCGAGAAGATACGCCTTCTCGACTCACCCATCTCGCAAGGGGGGGCTGTTTGGTGATTCTGTCGAGTTCGACAGTAAAAAGCAGAGTGAGGGTATCAAGCATATCCTCCCATGCCAGGACTTGACCCCCCCTGTCAAGATTCCATGGACCGTCTGCTCCCCAGGAGCCTGGTTCTCTTCGATGTTCCCCGACTGCGGCCCCCTCATTCAGCAGGCCCACCGGAAGAAAACGTCAACCGAGAACACCGTTGGGCTGGACCCCAGGTTTGGAGGTCATTCAAGGACGGTCCTGCCCCGTCCCAACAGCCAACTTCAAGGGGTTCTCTCTCTCCATGGGTGTTTCACAGCCGCTCTCACCCTCTACATGAGGGTGTTCGGCAACTCGACGTTGCGTCATGGCGAGACACAATGTCGAGGATAAAAAGCAACCCTCTGCACTCACAGACAGTGCACGTTGCTACATCATCGCCAGGCAGCTAAGCAGAGCCGATCGCCCCCCCGGGGGCCCCCCACAGCTGAAGATCCGCTCTGCCAGCCATCGAACCCCCCCCCGGGAGGTCGATGAAGTAGATTGGACCTCTAGTCCCCTGCCGGTCCCTGGGAGTCTGACAAGGCTTGTCCAAACTGCAACGCGGCTAGGAGATATGATCCGTCTCGGCTACCTCGTCCCTCTAGCCGTGATGTTCAACGGGTGGTGACCCGTACTTCATCATTCTCAGAAAGGAGGGTTGCTAGATCTGCAGACCGGGAACAAGCACCTACTCGAGCTGCCGGTCAGGATGCTACGCAGAAGACCCATGGGAACTGAGGTTAGAGACATAACCAAGACGTTAATAGACCTACAGCAGCTTAAAAAAATGATTTTCAATCAGCCTGAAAAGCTACTTCTTAAATTTCTGAAAGCCTGAAAATACATCCTCCAAAATAAAATAATAATAAGATGTTGATTGATAAAGTAAAAAAATGGCATGTTTTAGATTTAAACATCATGTGAGAGCAGTAATCTGGCAATATCAAGAATGCTGACATTTTATGCTATGAGAAATTTCCACTGTACAGCAAAGAATTGACATAAACAGCACATGAGTGTACTGTAGTGTGAAATATTATTTAAGAGGACTCCAGATGGTGTTGGATGTTTTGGTCCAACCTTCATTATTTATCAAACATCTGCTAGAGGGCAGGCTATGCAAATACACATTTACATTGATGCTCCCCTATAAACTCAATGCTAAATGCAATACTTGATTTCATTTTTGTCAAAGTTGTTTTCAGTAAGGTTTTAATCAAAATCCCCGAAGAAATGGTCCTGAAAAGCATGTGTTTTTTAATAGCACTATTAGTCACTATTGACAGTAAGTAAGATTTGTTTTGTGAATGTATATGTATTTACTGAACATAGATAGACTTTAAATTTTATGTTAATGTTTATTATTATTGAAATGTGCTGTAATCTTTCATTTCTTTTACATCATAGACTGTGAAGGTCAGACACTGACCGAGTCTGAGCCAGTCATCATCAGACCCGGGAACAACCATAAACTGATCTGTACTTTTTCTGGGATTGCTGTTGACAATGCAGATATTTCATGGATAAGACAAGCTAAAGGCAAAGGGCTCGAATGGATCTCACATATTTCAGCTCCCAGTGGCACTATCATATACAGTATTACTCTTAAACTATTGAGGGCAGATTTACCATCTCCAGAGACAAAAGGAAACTGTAGGTGTATCTGCACATGACAAATCTACAGGCTGAGGACACTGCTGTGTATTACTGTGCCCGAAGAAACACAATAACACAAGAGGCTTGCATAACATAAACTCAATGTCTTTTAGAGAAAATATAATGACAATTTCAGTTTACACAAATACTGTTGAACAATATGCTCTAATAAACATAAATATGTGCTGTTTAACATTTTACTGCAGCCATGTGAAGTCATTGAACCATTATTTTCACATTTTTTATAACATTTTATAAAACCTAATAATTTTTAGGTGTTTAGTGGCTGTTTACCGGACAGGGATTAGATTAAGCCATGAACAGACCTTGACAACTGTCCCAATGACAACGGTTGAGTCCTTAGAAAGGAAGATCAGTGGGTTTCTTCGGAGGTGGCAGGGCCTTCCACGCAGTCTTATCAGCGCTGCACTGTATGGGACGAGAAACATCCTGCAGCTGTCCTTCAGTGGCCTCACAGAAGAATTAATGGTGAAACGCACCAGAGAAGTCCTACAGCACCGGGAATCCAGGGACTACAAGGTGTCATCAGCCGGTATTGAGGTGAAGACAGGAAGGAAATGGAAGGTCTGGAAAGCAGTTGAGATGGCAGAGTCACGCCTGAGACAAAAGGCACTGGTGGGCACCGTGGCGGGCCTGGGCTACTTCCCAAAGACTCTGGTTAGCCAGGCCCACGGTAGGGACAGACACTATCTACTCCAGGAAGAGGTCCGAACAGGCGTAGAGGAAGAGCGAGTGAGCAGGGCGGCGAGACTGCGGCAGCAGGGAGCGTGGACTAGGTGGGAGAGTACACTGCAGCGCAGGATCACCTAGGCAAACATCTTGAAGGCAGATTTTCATCTGGTCCGTTTTCCGGTACAAGCTGTCTAGGATGCCCTGCCAAGCCCAGCGAATCTCCATGTCTGGGGAAAGAGCGAGACACCTTCCTGCCTTATTGAGAGTGTATTGAGGAAGCCAATGAGGGGAAACGCATTAAGTACCAGGAAATAGGGGAGGAACGCAGGGAGAGAGGCTGGAGGACCTTCTATGAGCCCATAGAAGTCGGCTGTAGAGGCTTTGCAGGACGTTTACTTGGCAAAGTCCTCAGTAGGTTAGGCATTACAGGGGCGGCCAAGAAGAGGGCCATTCAGTCCACGAGCAAAGCCGCAGAGAAGGCCACAAGGTGGCTTTGGATTAAGAGGGCTGATCCGTGGATTGCTAATGGGAAGCAAGTCAGGGTTTGATCAACTCCGGCTGGGTCGCCTGGGCGAGGGTGTATGATGTTGCGAGACCCGAAACACCCAATAATCCCATGGTACATCACTGAGTATGCATCCCTGTGCATTCATGAGATGTTTCTTGCAAAGTTGAATTCGGGCTTTCAATTTTTTGGTATAAAAAAATACCTTACAAAACATTTCTGGTGGTATGCATCTTGACTTAAAGGCAGGGTGTCCGATTTCTCTTAGCCGTTTTTGATGTTTAAATCACCAAAACAAACACACCCCTACCCCCATCTTTTGCTTTCGTCAGCGCTCGGCTTGGCTTATGTCCGTCTTGTGCACTGTACGCCTCACTGCTGATTATACAAGATTGTTTTGGTACTCAGCCCGACTCAGTTGTCTAAAGCGTAATTCGGAAATCGGCTACCGCCTTTAAAGCCCCAGCCGAGAAACCCCCCATGAAGTGTCAGTGTCTGTTCATTGCAGCTGTTCCTTTAAAATCTGATCCGGCGTGATCTCTTGTTCAAGCCAGTTCATGATATGCAAATCTGAACAATATGCAAGTTAAATAAGACTGCCAGATTTCTGCATGGGAAGTTAACAATTTGTTGAGATTGTGTTTCCAAATCTGAAATTAACCATGAATCAAATGCTTTTTAACAGTATTTGTCATTTTGCCATGTGAGTGCATTATTCAATCATATCAGTACATCAGTCATTGACACTGATTCTAAATATGTCCATTTTACATTTTAGTCATTTAGCAAACGCTTTTATCAAAAGCGACTTACAAAGAGTTTAGGGAGCAATTAGCAATATGTTATACAGGAGCCGTAATACATTAGGTGCCAATAAAAAGTTACTGGTTTCAACAAAAGCTAGACCACTACCTGTTGAGAGAAAGGGATAGTGTTTTTTTTTTTCATTTGTCTGTCAAGTATTCACAGAAGAGATGGGTTTTAAGTAGTTTTTTGAATGTTGTGAGAGATGTGGTTGACCGGACCGAGTTAGGAAGAATTTTCCACCAGGAAGGAGTTGTGAATGAGAATGAGCGGGAGAGAGCGATTTACTGCCCTTATGGGAAGGCAATACAAGACGCTGCTGGTTTGCTGAACGCAGGAATCTTGATGGGCTGTAGGAGTGCAGGAGGGTGTGAAAGTAAGCCGGTGCAGATCCAGTGATAGTCCTGTAGGCAAGCATTAGTGACTTGAATCTGATACAGGCTTCAACCAGTAGCCAGTGGAGAGAGATGAAAAGGAGAGTCACATGAGACCTTTTGGTTGTTGGAAGACGAGGTGTGCTGCTGCGATCTGAATCAGCTGGAGCGGTTTAAACCTTTGCAGGAAGACCTATTATGTAGTTCAGGAACGGATGGACTGACTCTCAAAGTATGTAATTCTTTTTTTTTGCAGGTATTCATAGCATCTCATTGACCTCATCTCCTGCAGAGATTAAAACTCCCGATGATTCAGTTAGGTTGACCGGTCAGATCTCAAGTTATGCCCTCAGTGACTTTGGCACAGCATGGATCAGACACGCTCCTGGAAATCCCTTGCAGTGGATCGGGATCATATGGGGTGGCGGATCAATAGACTATGGAAATTCCATCAAGAGTCGGTTCACTATTTCCAGAGACACCAGCAGTAATGAGCTGCACATAGACATCAGCAGCTTGCAGACTAAGGACACAGTTGTATATTCATTGTACAGTTGTTCCAAACTGTACAATTCTTTGTTTGGTTGAACACAATGAAATATATTTATAAGAATGTTAGCAACCGACAGTTCTGAGGCACCATTGACTACCATAGTAGGAACATTTTAAATGGTAGTCAAAGGAACCCCGGAACTGTTTGCATTTCAATTTTTTTGTCTTTTGTGTTAAACAGAATTTACACAATCATGTTCCTTCTTTGGTAGTCAATGAGTAGCATACCACTTGAGCTGACTTGACTAGATCTAAGTCAACTCTGCTATTTTGAGACACCATGAGTAGAAAACACAACACTATATTTTTTATAAATTAAGTACAAAATAAATGTGTTAAGGTAGAGCACTTTAATTACATTATGTAAATGTACTTAAATGAAGTATTTTATTTAAGTATTCTACCTTATCTGGGTGAACAAAGCTTTTGCAGTTAGCAAAACACAATACTTGCCTCTCTAAATGTTTTGCATGCAGTTCATGTTCATACATGGCAAATATTTGCCAAGTAAAATGTGTACCTTGATCAACATCTATCCTAATCTAAACACCATAATCCACCATTTAAAATAGGAGGAAAAGACTGGTTGATTAAAATGATGTACAAAGCCCTAACCCAAATATTAATAATTATAACATTATTCCTAAACCAAATCATGGTTTGGATGTTCATCCAGGAACATTGGCGACCTGACAAAATCTGTTTCCTGTTCAGAGTAAACAGAAAATTCAAGCATTTGTAAACGATTTGTCAAACTTTAAAAATATTTGTTAATCAATTATGTAATAGAGACTGTGATGTATTATAATGATAACATGTTACATCACCTACTACACCAAAAGAGGGCGTCCTTTTGCCACCATAAATTAAATATCCAATGTGGTCTGTTTTTGTCATGCCTTTAAGGGTAACATTTCATTAACTCCTCCTCCTCATTTGCTTACCAGCATTGGAATGATAATCTCTGAGAGATCATATTGCACCTAATAAGATCAAATACAACAGCTCATGCAAATGCACTTGCTGTTACCTATACATAACAATCAAATTCAGCATTCATGAACTAATATTGCATGTGCAGCAATTACATTTCTGAATTATTATTTTAACTATGAGGACCAAATATTTGGCATTCGTCTTTATTGTTGTTTTAACTCATCAAGGTATTGTTTACACTTATATAGTTTTCCAGCTATAAGAGCAATTAAAAGACAATTCTGAAGATCAGAGTTAATGTGATGTCTTTGATTTCACAGGTATCAGTGGTGATGAGATCAGATTAGATCAGTCTCCTGCGGTGGTAAGGAGACCTCAGGAAACAGTGAAGATCTCCTGTAAAATATGGTTTTGACATGACAGAGCACTACATGCACTGGATAAGGCAGAAACCAGGGAAACCTCTGGAGTGGATTGGAAGAGTTAAAGGCAGAGTAGATCATTTGAAAAATGCTCACGTTTGCCTATTAGCAGTGCAATCCTACTATCCCTCCCTCTCACCATCCAAAGCCACGCCTCCTCCAAAACACATGAGCGCACGGACAGACCAGAAAAACTGTTGGATCGGTTCCAGTGAAGTCATGTCACATTCACCGGTGAGAAAATTACAGTACAAAGTGAATTACATTACTATAATAACGAACATCTCCAGGTACCTGCTCTCTGTCCGCCATTGACCGCACATCGCACATGAGAGCGATGATGACGTATGATGTCTTCGTGAACAGGGTGTGCAGTGAGATGCAAAATACGCTGACTGAAAATGTACACATGACGTATCATTGCCCTCGGACCGAGTGCAGTAACTGGTCCAACGTTTTGACCTTTCACAGAAGATATATAATTATACAAGTACCAATGTTTCGCTTTACTTATTGATTGATGTCAGGATGTTAAGAGACTTCCACCAGCATGACAAAAAACTTTCTGGACAGGATTGCCTACTCAGCCTTTAACTCTGGTGGTGCTGATATATATGCAGACTCAATGGAAGATTACTTCACTTTGAGTGAGGAAGTGTCTGCAAGTACACAGTATCTCGAAGTCAAGAGTCTGAGAGAAGAGGACACTGCTGTTTATTACTGTGCTCGAGAGTCAAAGTGACTCAATCTGATGAATAATCTCTACAAGATCGGTTTGGAAATTACAATCACAATTGATTTGTTTAATGTTCATGAATACTGGTCAACAAACTATCTATTATACAGTAAATCTCAGATTTTTATTATTTTTCTGTCATCATACTTCTAAAAATGGGATATCAACCTTATCTCTGTAGCTACATGCCACAAAAAGTAATATACAAATTGATACATAAATGCTGCTTTAACTGCTTATATGTGCACAATATATTATTAAAATAGAAAAATGTCTCTAGGCAGCTAACACATATAAAAACACAAAACACACCAGCCCTACAAACATCAAACACAACTACAACTGTGAACAACTTTTGCTGTTGTTTGTTCAGACTATAGAGCTATTCTTTCCTCGCCACATGCATGTCTGCTCATCATGCTCACTTCCTAAAAAAACATCCTTCAAAACATGTTTAAACTTTTTATACAAGCAGACCTCATCCTCACTTTAAAGATGCAAAGGAACTACTTCAAAGCAGTAATCTTGGACTTCAGTTTTTTACTGTTTGTAATCACTGATGTAGTCCAGGGTATTCGTATTCACTTATTTTTCAGTAATCATTGCGTAAGCCCACTTCTAAATCACCCTGATGCGCAACATTCAGTAATATCTGCGAGCCAATTGCCCATTTTTTCCCTAGGATGGTGAAGCCATGACCCACGCTACTCTGCCTCTAATTGGCTAGTACTCGCTGCCTTTACTGATTAGATTGGTTAACTTTAGGCATGCCGACGAATGAGCCAATCGGAGGCAGAGAAGGGCGGGTCATGCCGAGGTAAATATTGCTAAAGACACATATATTTTTACAAGTTTACTTGAAATGATTTGTCTTTTTGTGATGAACCGGTAAGATGAAGCAAAAGCGATCCAAACAAAAATTTCAATTGAAAATTTTAAACGTCCTCACGAATCAACATCAGCTAATGCTAATGCGACACGGTATATTTATATTTATGCATTTGGCAGACGCTTTTATCCAAAGCAACTTACATTGCATTATCCTATACATTTATGTATAGTGTTACGTGCCTGTTGTTAAAAGGGGAGGATACCGTAACATTTTTGTGAGACAACTGTTACCGGGTATCAAAAAGGACACCGAACAGAGGTATTATAGTTCAAAACGTCTTTAGTCGCGTTGAAGAAAAATACACTAGTTACAGAAACAAACATATGGAATTCAACACGGAAAAAATAAACAAGCGAGTGTCGCGCAAATTAAAGAAAGAAACAAAACAAAACAAACCTTAAACTAACCTCTAAACTGACTAACAAAAGAAATATGAAAATGAAACCGAAGTCTTCAGCGTACGACGCCCAACTAAACTCCTATAATCTACAAACAAAAGTACAAGGGCGGCGTCACACTCTCAAACTTAAACTAACAAAGTATAAACTAAAATGATGCACTGACATGCATTCTTAACCTAGAATTGACATAGTAAGACTGAGACTCCGATACGGACCTCAGCGTTACCTTCAACAAAGGACTCGATAGAAATCAATTGTCACAGAAAAGATCTATAAATAGATCAAATCGCATAACTCAACGCATGACTTCATAAGACCAGATACAATAAGCATCAATAAATAATTGGTGTCGAACACAAACAGCTGACCGCGTTGGAGCACATTGTACGCTGGCATAGCACATGATGGCACGCCAGCCGATTTTGTTGAATAATTTGATTGATGATGTTCAATCATCATATGATATGTATATATATCTAACGAGTTATGCTAAAATAGTGTTTATTTTCATGTTTTGATGTGTGGAAGAGAATGATTTGCGTTTTTCTTCATCTAAGGTGAAATATGAACAAGGATGCATTGTTAAATTCAGATCTGAAGTATTTTGCTTAAATAAATGTTCAAAAAATAACTGAAACACCATGTTTGCCTCATCAATATTTTACATTCATGCAGGCTGCCTGTGTGACCATGGTAACACCTACAAACTGCTCCTGATCAAGTCATGTTCATTTTATAATAGTGGCACACTCTGGCCCACGTTGCAAATCAGCTGTTCAAAGACACAAAAGAAACTACTGACTTGCCAAGTGAGAGAATAGGTCTCATTTCAGGAATAAGGAATAGTTCAATAAAAATGCATAGTTGTCTCTCACTAGTCTGTGGGCCAGTATTTGATTAGTAATTTCATAATCCTTCCTCCCTGAGATCAAGCAGTAGAAATTATGTGACAATGAGCAAATATTTTGAAAAATTGAGAGTATACCCACTTCTCCAGGGACCACTACATCACTGTTTGTAATACTCAAACGCAAATTTTGTCTTTTGGATATTTAGAAGGAACCAGTATAAAATTGCAATTTCACTTTGCCAATAGTATTTACAATTAAAATGATACCAAAACAAATCCAATTTTACTGGAAAACCTATAGGATCATAATATCTCTTCAAATCTTGTTGATTTGGCTGCACCTTTTACATACAATGTACATCTTCTATAAATGCAAATCATTTTGAAGGGAGGGGCACACAGAGTCCCAATAGACTATTATAAACGTAACCCTCAGTCAGTGTTTGTGCCTGTATCTTCCTTTTAGTGTATATTGTAACTTGTTATTCTCTTCATTTGGCAGTTTTATGGTGATAATGAAAATGTTACAGTTTGGGATTTTGCTGACGTTTATTTCATGTAAGAAAATTTCAGTTCTCTGGATATTTACTTTCACATCACTTTTCTAAATGATCTAGTATTAATTTTCCATGTTTTTCAGGTGTTAGTTGTCAATCATTGACGTCCTCTGATTCTGTGGTGAAGAAACCTGGAGAATCAGTCACTCTCTCGTGCACTGTGTCTGGATTCTCTATGAGCAGCCACTATATGCCATGGGTCCGTCAGAAACCACAGAGTGCTCTGGAATGGATTGGATTTATAGATACAGGCTCAAGTGCATATTATGCTCAGTCTCTGCAGGGACAGTTCTCCATCACTAAAGACAACAGTAAAAACATGCTGCTCTTAGAAATAAAAAGCCTAAAGATGGAGGACACAGCTGTGTATTACTGTGCAAGAGACTCACAGTTAAACAGAAAACAACAGTGCTGCACAAAAACTATTCATGCATTGAATGACTAAAGGCCTGAGAACACTTTCCAAACTACTGTATCTAAAAATACAACCAAACAAACAACTCTTTATTATTACTTTAAATTAATGCAATTTTTGGCATCGTAATGTATATACATTTGTGAGAACTCAAGGAGAATTTGTGTTAGATGCTCTGACCTATGAGCAGGCACACTTCAGTATATCACTCACACAACAAAATATATATTTTACAGTCAGTTTTTGACAGACAAATTGTCAAAATCTTGCCAGTACGATCTTTATTCAAATCTTATGATTACAATGGGCTCATTTTTATTGTAAAGTATGTTTAACTCTGTGAGATCTATTTTCTATAACTATCATAAGGAAAATATTTAAATGAATAATTTAATAAGCTATTCTATTTAATATAGATTGATTTATAGATTAATATTTTAGATATTTGTCTAATTGAAGTTAAAATAAAAAAGTTTAAAATGTGCTTTCATTAATTTTAAGAATGTATTTTTATGCCATGTTGCAAATGCAAATCTCACTTCCTCCTCTCTTATCCAATCATAACTTACTAGCTGACTTATTAAGCCTTTCTTTGGATTTCTTTTGGATTTCATTGGATTTCAGCTTGGCCTCAGATAAATCATGTTCTCTACATATTTCCTATTGTTTAAGCTGTCAGCTTTAACCTGTGAGGGTCGTTTATATCAATATTGATGTTGCAAATGTAAAAATGTATTTAGTTTTGTTTTATATAAGGATGAATAAACAACTTTTTTTCTTTTTTACATATGGTGTGTGGAATTAAGCTCAACCAGCCAGATTCAGAGGTTGTTAAACCTGATGGACCATTTACTTTTACTTGTAGGGTATCTGGATATTCTCTTACAGATAACAGCTATGCAACAGGTTGGATTCAACAGTCTAAAGGAAAACCTCTGGAGTGGATTGCTCACATCTGGGGTGGCGGTAGCACTTATCAGAAAGATTCTTTAAAAAGCAAGTTTAGTATTGCCAAGGATCCCTCCACCAGTACAGTGACTCTATTTCTGTTCAAGAGTGACATAATGTTCCAAACACACAGACCTCAGTACAAAAACAAATTAAGGTTTAACCAGATATTTATAAGCAGGAGTCAGAGCATGGAGTTTAGCCATTTTTAAGCATACAAAAGATAACTTATGAAATCTTCTTTTTTTACTTTATATAAATAAAAATAATTAGTAGTACTTTAATATTAATAATACATATTTTAATAAACAGTGATAGATATCCTCAAAGGTTTAACATCTTATTTAATTAAACAGTTTACATTTGTCATTATTACAGCTATTTCCATTATTCTGAAAAGATCAACAGACAATTTAGCATCTTAAGAGACATCTTAACAGCAGGGATCCACTGTACCTTCAGATGACTGATTTACAACCCAAAGACACTTTTGTTTACAACTTTTTGACAGACTTCATAACTAAATGGTATGGCATTTGAATGTTTGAATTTATTCACACTATACAGTGACTATCTCAGCTGTTTTGTCTCTTCATGTTATCCCATTCTGACTCAATCATGGTGAGATCAGTTCGTATTCAGCCTCAAAGAGGAAGGGCTATGCAAACTAAGGTGTCCTCCCATTATAAAAGTATTTATGTAAGACTGGTAGAAGTGAGCATATGGACTTCTATTTTACAGCATAAAGTGAAGAGAGTTTAAAAATGAAGCCAAGTACCATTTTGAGCTATGTTTCAACTTTCCTGACATTTCAATGCAAGTTAAACTATTTGATAACTAAAAATTAAAAGTAAAAATTAAAACCTAATTTTGTTTGTTTTACAGATGGTTGGAGTCAGACGCTGACTGAATCTGAACCTGTTGTCATTAAACCTGGAGGATCTCATAAACTGACCTGTACTGCATCTGGCCTTGACATCAGTAGCTACTGGATGGCTTGGATCAGACAAGCTCCTGGAAAAGGACTGGATTTTGTTGCAACTATTGAGTATGACAGTGATAACAAGTTTTACTCCAGTGCTGTTGAAGGAAGGTTTACTGTCTCCAGAGACAACAGTAAGAATCAGGTGTATCTGCATATGAGCAATCTGAAGAATGAAGACACAGCGGTGTATTATTGTGCCAGAGACCCACAGAGACAAAAGAGGCCGTGGCCCTGAACAAAAACCTGTGTGGTTGACTCAATACAGTTTGATAAGAAGAGAACCTGACTTTTGAAATTCGATTAGAGAATTCGTAAAATAAGTTTAGATATTGTTTTGCAAATTACATTTTAAATAAGTTATATGTTTTATCGAATTACATTGTTAAAGCAGTATTGATTCTTTGAGAAAATTAAAGCTTCAATACAATGTTAAATCAAACTGGAGTCTTGTACTGTACAAGAAGCATTTTTTGAAAGTAACAAAGAACAACAAAATTGTGAAGCAGATGAGCTAGTTTCAGATCAGACAGAAGCTGCTGGCTTCTTATGTTTCAGCCTCTAGAGGGTGCAAATAATCCCAACCCTCAAAAGCACGCCCACACCTGGACACACATGTATTTCCCCAAAATTCAGATTCTGCTATACACAAAGTAAACAGGATCACCTGAGACTAAGAAACCCTCTGCATTTAATTAGTATTTATGTCTTGGTGGCGTTGAATTATATTACAAAATGTTAATATCAGATAAATAAATAATGTGGAAAACTTGCTTTCACACGACAGAAGAGCTTCATACAATCACAAAATTTTGTTTTCAAATACCCTAACATTACAGACATCTATAAAACTAAATCACACTTTGTTCATCTGATATCATGTGTTCAGGATATCATGTCGCGAATTAAGTTTTTTACTTTTTAACATATTTTAACATATTTAAAACTCCTCAACTATTGACCAGTTTCGCCAAATTAGCATCTTGAATGTGGAAGGTGAGATTTTTTTCAGTGTTGTGGCCAGTAGACTCTCAGGATTTCTGAAGAGAAACAACTTCATTGACACTTCAGTGCAGAGGGCAGGCATAGGGGGTTTCTCTGGATGTTTGGAACATGCTAACATCATCTGGCACCAGTTGCAAATGGCAAAAAAAGGAGAAGAAAGACCTACATGTGGTTTTCCTAGATCTTGCCAATGCCTTTGGATCAGTGCCACATGAGCTGCTGTGGACAGCCTTTGACTTCTTCCACGTTCCAGAGCCGGTTACAAAGCTGATTAAGGCATATTTTCAGGATCTCCAATTCTGTATTACCACACAGAATAGTACCACCTCGTGACAACAGCTGGAGGTTGGCATAATGGCAGGTTGCACAATTTCACCACTGGCTTTCACAATGGCAATGGAAATATTAATCCAGGCATTGCGTTGAGTGGTTGGAGGAGAGATTTTGAAAAATGGTTGTGCCTACCTCCAATCAGGGCCTACATGGATAACATGACAACCATCACAACAACCAAAGCATGTACAACGCAGCTGCTGGATGAGCTCCAGGAGAACATTAGTTGGGCACAAATGGAGGTCAAACCCAGCAAATCCCGCAGCATTTCTATTGTCAAGGGCTGGCTTACCCATGACAGGTTCTGTATAAAGGATGAGCCCAAACCAACGGTCACAGAAAAGCCCATCAAAAGCCTCGGACGGTGGTACACCACATAACAACTCAGGCAAGAAACAGCCAGTGGACTCAAGAAAATCAATAATACAGCTCTTCCTAGGACTGCAACATAGGGCTATACGGGAATAGAGCTCTCTCTCTTCCCATTTCAAGCCTTGTGGAGGAATATAAATGCACCAAAACAAGGTTAGAGATAATGCTCAAAGAATCCTGTGATCCATGTGTAAGTGATGCTGCTCCAACAGTAGCGACAGGGAGGAAATAGAACCCAACAACAGCAGTAGGAGATGCAAAGGCAGCCCTCAGACATAAGGACATCGTGGGACAAGTTCAACATGGCAGAGGGGGACTTGGTTTGGCATCAACCACACCCACGTGGCAAAAATTATGTTGGATGAGTTGGGAAGGCATTGAACAGCTCAAAATCACTTGGAGTGAGCTGTGGAGTATGGAAACAAACAGGCTAAGTTTTATCATAAGAGTTACATATGATGTGCTCCCCAGCCTGCCACCTATGTGCAGCTCCAGCAAACCTTAAACATATTCTTGTGGGTTGTAAGAAGAGCTTGACTCTCTGTCTTAGGTTTGTTTATTCTTGCACTTGTCTTTGGACTGTGAGTCTCTGGTGACTCCGGTGACTCCTCACGCGTCTCCCAAAACGGGGGTTTGCGGCGCGTCTCGTCAAAGCGCTCACACTATGAGCATCATCGCGAATTTCAACGCAAGTTTGGCCTCGGCTCGCCTAAAGTTGAACTTTATAAAAACTATTAAATCTTTACAAAACAATCCGACTTCTGAAATACGTGAGAATGAGCTGTTTTAATACGCACGCGCAGATACCTGCACCCCTGCACGATCACTGCGGGTGAGAGAGAAAGCGCCGGACTGGAGCGAATCACGAAACTACAGACTGAAAGGTCAAAAGAGTTTTCACAACTTGCAGAGCGCCGAGTAAACCATGCCTCCTTATTTACATTCACTACGAAATCCAAAGTGCATCCAAACTTTTGATTTAAAAGACGCTGGCGCATCTCTAATTTGTTGTTGGTCCGCCGCCATTATGCTCGTATTTCTTCTCCGCTGTGAATTACAATTTCCGTTCGTCTGACCATCCGTAATCCGTGAGCGTCACCACAAGAAATATGTGGGTACTGCCGTACTGGTAAGCAGAGTGTAGGTATGAATTTACATCTTTTGTATTTGAAAAAAAATCGATACATCGTGCCAGAGTATCGATAACGTCTCGTGGGCTGAAATGTCGCGATAGATCGCCATATCGATGTTTTTTCCCACCCCTACTGTACATGTACGGTGACAACTTATTTACATTATGTGATGTTTTTATCTTTAAGTTGAGTACATTTTGGGACTTTTCTTATAAAACAAAAAGGTTTTATCGACAAAGTCAAATGAACTGCAGAAAGCTCACTATCTCAAAGCTACTTGATTAGAACCGTATAATTTCAAGATGACAAATTGTTTTTTGCCTTCTTTTATGTCTCATAATGTAAGACATATTTTATAAAGTCAGGAAATTATTATGCATTTTCTTATGTTTCAATAAACAGATGATTCAACTGAAGAACTGCAGCCTACCACTGCTTGATGGTCTCTTGCAGGTGCTTGAGGGTCTGTACTGGGATTTGTGATTATTTTTGCAATCAAAAGACCCACCATATGAGGAGGATTGAGAATTATATGAACCCCCTGACGAAAAATCTGAATTATATGATGTTTGCTGATAAGGTAAACAGTAGGGGTGGGTGAAAAAATGTTTTAGGTAGTAGGGCATGCTGTCGGATAGGT
Organism: Triplophysa siluroides; assembly: GCA_006030095.1. Classification (NCBI taxonomy): domain Eukaryota; kingdom Metazoa; phylum Chordata; class Actinopteri; order Cypriniformes; family Nemacheilidae; genus Triplophysa; species Triplophysa siluroides. Next base: position 209,023 of record VCII01000286.1, read on the forward strand.
GAGCTATTGATGTGATATCTAAATATGATAATCCGGTACTGCGTGCGTGGGCTCAAGCGAGTGCGCGCTTTGGAGGGATTAATCTGGCATAGGCGATTTTTGGATGCCATCAGTCTTCACCCTTTCGGTCACGTCATCGGGGCTAAAAGGACATCTGTGAGACGAGGACACTGGTTTGGCGAGGGTTCCGAAGTGACCGCAGCAATTGCTACTTTCCCTGGGGTGTTAGCCCGGCTGGGGTGATCCTACGCCTTAATGAGGGAAGTAGTCTGTTCATTGTTTTTTAAACTGGAATGTTGAATGAAGAATTGTGTACTAACGCTACCCTGGTGTGTTGCGCTCTGTCTCTATAATTGTCAATTGTTGCAATTCTTTTGGAGAGGCACAATTTCTGTTGGTTCAAATAAATTCAGATTACTGTCTCTCTATAGCACCAATCAATAACGAAGCTGCTCTAAAGACATTGCCTCTTTTTAAATAAGCAGTTATTTTAGGGAAAATTTAAATAAATTCATTGCTGAATGCATTGCTGACTGATTTAAGGTGTGCCTCTACATTTTTTGTTAGGGCCTGTACACCCAGTCCCCTTTTTTAGCGAGGGCAGGTTTTTGGAAATAGCCTACTTTGGATTTAATCAAATGGTAAGAAGCAGCTTGACAAGACGTATGCAATATGCAAGGTTTGTAAAGCGAAGATAAAGTATTTTGACTTACATCGAAAGCCATCATTCCAGCGAAATGGAGTAAAATCGAAACATATATCACATCGAATTTTGAGGAAGAATCGTTATTAAAAATGGAAATCCGCGAATCGATTTTTAATGGAATTGTGACCCAGAGAATCGATATGAATCGAAGGTACCAAAAGATTCCCAACCCTAGTAAATGGTAAAAACCACAGAATCCAAACACTAGGTTTACAGAGCTTTACAAAATGTTAAAAGAACGTTCTCATTGACCTTTATCTAAATGAAAATAATAATAATCAAATATTTGTTTTATGAGCTCTAATTTTCAACTACAGTATTATTGAGAAAGTTTTATTTTATTTTCAGCCTTATTTTCAAACAATAAGTAGGCTACGTGATTAGAAACATTATTACAAATATTTTTTAGTTGTTATTTATTTACTTCCTATTTATCTTAATCACAATTGATGTTATACTAAAATAAACATGAATTAACTTTAAAAAAAAGTAATTTTTCTGATATTTGTATTTATTTACTTTGAATAGTAGGGGCACAATCTAAAATCTTGCCATCAACAGAGGCTGGGCCGGCCCTTATTATGGTAAACTGTCCTATAAACACTAGCCCATTTACACAACAACAAAGAGATTTGAACGAACAAGATAAACACACTACTAAGATTTATAGAGAAACAGAGCCTTTTCCCAACCAACTTTTTTTTGCAGTTATGCAGTTACACCTGACAGTGATAAGAATTTAAAGTGGTTTGAAAGATTGGTTCACATTAAGAACAGCTCTAATGTTTTTTTTTGCCTGGAAGCCCAGATGAGACCTGTATACAGAATATAATGTATGTGTGTGTAAGGGCCAAATTAAAATCCAAGGTAAAAATAATTTAACCAAAATGTATTTTAAATATTGTATTAAATAGGTAAAGATAGCTTTTATAAGTATTAAAGTGTCTTTAAAGCATGCTTTTGTTCTGTATAAAGTGTTACTGTAAATAATCAAGAAACAATGGCAACAATAATGAACTCTGATATAACTTAAACATGGTAAGTAAATCATTTCTAAATAATATCACATTCATGCACAGACCATTTGTAAAATGACCTCTGTTTCTGTTGGGTTTCAATTTGTTATATTTTTACTTTTTGCTGACTTTTCCAAGTATTATTATCGCAGTAGGCTACTGTATGTTTTTTTTCTAGATATGTTAGATATTATAGGCTCTTCTGTGGCATCTTAAACCACTTCCTTTTGTTCATGTATCTTCTCAAAACGAGAATATGTCTTCGTAAATGTCTACACACATGTGAATCTTTGTTATCATTTAGAAATGTAATTCTTTTATATCTGTGGTTAGAGCATGTTTCTTGTCATGAACACTCTTTGTCTGCTCCAATGACATGTTTGTCTATCTTTTATATCTCTCATGACAAGGAACAATAACTGAACTAAACTAAACAACAATACATTGATAAAATAGGCAAATGTCCATTCAATTCACTTCAATTCGAAGAAAATAGATTCATTTGACTAAAGACACACAATGTTATAGGCAGGAACTTGAAGACTGAAGACACAGCTGTGTCCTAATTTAATAATGTGCCATAAACTTTCACAAACACATTAATCAACTATATTAATCAACTGTTATGCCACCACCCCATTCCTGCATCTATCGGTAAGTGATCTTTTAGTACTATCATCTTTTATTATTTCCATATTTGAAGATACAAGATTTTTAAGTGCGCAATGGGTTTAATAAACCAACATGTTTTATTTCATGTATGAAATTTGGTCTATTTCTGATATGCTCCTCACCTCTTGTACACCTCACTCAATATACATTGTCTGAACTTGTTTTTCATACAAACAGGAACAAACAAGTAATGCTGGACTGGAGGAGGAGTTTATGCAAAGCTGTCATGTATATTTCTTATAAGTAGCAGTGTCTCTGATACAGACATATAGTCACTGTTTATTAAGAATCAAACGAAAATGACCAGAAAACTTCATTCTTGATGATATTAGTTTTACACGGTCAGAAAATAATCTCTAAATAATAATAAATTCTTTTACTTTCATGCATAAATCATTTCTAGAATGACCGTTACATATTTTACTGACTTTTCAATCTATTACAATTATGTTTTATGTTCCACAGATGTTCACTGTCAAACCTTCACTCAATCTCCAGCTGTGCTGAAAAGACCTGGTGAATCTTTCAAACTGATCTGCTCTGCATCTGGATTTACATTTAGCAGCTACTGGGCAACTGTAGTGAGACAGGCTCCTGGAAAAGGACTTGAATGGGTTGCATATATATTAGCACATCCAATACTCCTATCTACTATTCCCAGTCAGTGCAGGGAAGATTCACAGTGTCAAGAGACGACTCCACAGTCAACTGCATCTACAGATGAACAGTCTAAATGAAGACACAGCGGTGTATTATTGTACTAGAGAGTCACATTGAACCGGTTCAATGACAGTATAATACAAAAACCAATTCCTCATTTCTGTTTGACATATATTTAACTTAAATAGTATTGTAATATACAACGTTAATTGAAAATTTGAACTTTTTTATAAAATACAGATTCAACATGAATTGTGCTTGTTTTATAAAGTATGCTTTTAAAGGGGTCATATGACACGGCTAAATCAAATATGATTGTTTGTTTATAATGTAATGCAATGTGTATACACGATATAAGTTAAAAAAATGAAGTATTTTCCACATACCGTGCATGTTTATATCTTCTCCGCGCCTCTCTGAAACACGTGGATATTTTACAAAGCTCCTTGCTCTGAAATGCGAGGTGTGCTATGATTGGTAAGTTAACCAGTGAGTAGTGATTGGTCGAATACTGCAAGCGTGTGATGGAAATGTAACGCCTCTTACCACGTTTGGAGCATCAGGTTCCAAAGCAATTGTACTGACAGGTACCCCCACCTTACTTGCGTATACATTTGGGCGGTCTTAGTCAAATCATACCACGAACTGACGTGGAAGTGTGGGGGTGTGGTTACACGAGGCATTTCAGGCAGGTCTGGGTGAGCAATCGTGTAGATAAACTGTATCTTTTGTTCCGACACTTTTATTTTGGCAGTTTTATGTGTCTAATACATGCATGGGCAACTTATAACACACCAAAGACACAGAAAAATACGTATTCGCGCCATGTGACACGTTAAGAAGGAAATGTCATCATTCACCTCCAGTCATACCTCATACTGACTTTACTAGTCTTATAAGCACATTGGTTTCTCATCTAAGTATATTTAAACTCAGTATATAAAACATCATAAAACGAATTGTGTTTAAATAAAGTTTCTATCAATTTGAGTATTAAACTCAATGCGTTACAAAATGAACCATATAGTAACTACTGTGTAATTGATTTTAATTCAGTGAGATTTCTTTACAGGTGTTGAGTGTGTTCAGCTGGACCAACCTGCAGTCATGGTAGTTAAACCCGGAGAAACGTTTTCCATCCCCTCTATGATAACTGGATATCTAGCCTCAGGCGGTGGCTACACAAACTGGATACGACACTGGAGCGATGGAATGGATCAGATGGTTCTATTGCTCCGCCAGCAATGTCAAAGAATCACTGCAAAATAAGATCAATTTCTCAGCTGAATCCACCAGCATCACAGTTTTGTTAACAGGAAAAAACTTTAACACTGAGGACACAGCTGTGTATTATTGTGCTCGCTAAACACACAATGTCACAAACTACCACAAAACCTGTACAAGTTAAATACATATTTGGTAATGTAATGAAATACACTGTTTTTATACGTTTTTACGTTTTGAATTAATTGGCCCAAAAATCACTTGAGCACTGAACACTTAAGGTTGTATTTAGGGCTTTGAAAAACGATTCAATGTATGTAAAGGTAATCAGAATCAGAAAGAGCTTTATTGCCAAGTATGTTTGCACATACAAGGAATTTGTTTTGGTGACAGGAGCATCCAGTACACAGAAACAGCAACAGTACACAGAGACCATAAAACAATAGAATACAGTACACAGATGATTTAAATAAGGGCCTATGGGTATACATTTTTTTAAGAAATACAATACAATAAACATAAGATAAAGATATAGGGAGTAAAGCTATGTGTGTATGTAAATATGTACAAGTAAAAAATTTAAAACGACTACTGTAGTAGAAGGTATGTGTTATATACAGCAGAATTAAATATAATTTACAGAAACAGTTGTATAAAAAGATAGTGTTTATTATCTGCATGATATAATTAATATTGCACTTTAGTCATCTGTTATAGTTCTTGGAGGGTGGGCTGGGGAGCACCAATTTCTTCTCAGCAGTCCGAACCGTCCTCTATAGTCTTTGATGTCGGACTTTGTGGCTGAGCAAACCAGACAGTGATGGATGTGCTGAGGACAGACTCTATGACTGCTGAGTAAAACTGTTTTAATAGAGTTTGTGGTAGGTTGAACTTCTTCAGCTGATGTAAGAAGTACAACCTCTGCTGGGCTTTTTTAGCAATGGAGCCAATGTGATTGTCCCACTTCAGGTCCTGAGAGATGGTGGTGCCCAGGAACCTGAATGACTCCACTGCTGCCACAGTGCTGTTCATGACGGTGAGAGGGGTGAGTGCAGGGGGGTTTCTCCTGAAGTCCACAATCGTCTCCACTGTTTTAAGCGTGTTCAGCTCCAAGTTATTATGACTGTACCGGACAGCCAGCTGCTCGACCTCCTGTCTGTACGCAGACTCATCACCATCCTGGATGAGGCCAATGAGTGTGGTGTCATCTGCGAACTTCAGAAGTCTGACAGAAGGTTCATGGGCAGTGCAGTCATTTGTGTACAGGGAGAAGAGCAGTGGAACGCACCCCTGGGGGGCGCCAGTGCTGATTGTGCGGGTGCTGGATGTGAGTCCCCATTCTCACTAACTGTTGCCTGTCTGTCAGAAAGCTGGTGATCCACTGACAGATAGAGCCAAGAACAGATAGCTGTGTTAACTTTGTCTGGAGCTGTGATGGGATGATGGTGTTGAAAGCGGAGCTGAAGTCCACAAACAGGATCCTCACATAGGTCCCTGGTCTATCCAGATGTTTCAGGACAAAATGCAGCCCCATATTAATTGCATCCTCAACAGACCTGTTTGCTCTAATGGCAAACTGCAGGGGGTCCATCTACTATGTGCCATGACGTGGTGCCCTCCCCCCAAAAAATATATATTTTAGACACCAAAAGAGGGCTCCCTTTCTCATTGTTTAAAAAATACAAAAAAACTTGTTTGAACACACCTACTTGAACAAATGCATCAGCAATGCAAAACACATCTGCCCTCTTTTCTATATAAATGACTGATAAAGGATTTTTGACTGAGAGAGAAAGAGAGAAAGAGAGAAACAATGTTTTTCCTAACGTTCTTTCTTTTGCTGGTTTCTGTAAACAGTGAGTTTATTTACAGTACATACTTAACAGAATTTTTAACATAAAATATGATCACATGATGTATATGGTAAGTGGATAGATCTGTAAAGCAGTGATATTTTTTGTGTCTGTGTTTAGGAATCTATTCTCAGGTTGTGCTCACACAATCTGAACAGCCTGTAACTGTGTCTCCGGGTGGATCCATCAAACTAACCTGTGCCTGCAGTGGATTCACTCTGAGTAGCTATAGGATGCACTGGGTCCGTCAGGCACCGGGAAAAGGACTCGAATGGATTATACACTATTATACAGACTCGGACAAAGGCTCAGCTCAGACAGTTCAGGGCAGATTCACAGCATCTAAAGACAGCTCGAATTTCTATCTGCAGATGAATCAGCTCAAGACTGAAGACACTGCAGTGTATTATTGTGCCAGAGATTCACTTTGATTGAAGTAACACGGCAATTCTAACAAAAACCTAAAAGGGGGAGGGGTATTGAATAGCAATTAAAGGTGGAACTTTTTCATATGGTATCTTTGTTTTTGCTTTTATTTATATGAATGCATTATGTTGTAAACCTTACATATTATATTTTTAAGTGCCAAATATGCTTAATGTGCAAACTGCATTATTCTTGGGTTCCACACTAACTGTAAATTCTAACTTACTAACTGCTATTTTTAATTTTCCAAAAATAAACTCTGTAATTTTTAGATTTGTCATGCAAAAAGGTCACATTAATTCAAATACACGTACAAAACTTCATATTCATTTTAATTTATTGCATGAAATGTATTATCTTTTTCTCATATTTCAGAATGAAGGGATATTTCACCATTAAAACCCTTTCATTTCAAACTTCATAGAACTTTTTATACATTTCACAAGTGAAATTAACAACATTTTGGGTCATTTTCAGACTTTTCAGTTATTTATATAGTCCTGTTTACACTGTTGCACAAGCTGAGTATATATTTTTATAGTTGTATGCATTATTACACTGTTTCAAGTTAAAATACAATACAACCAAGATCTACACTGCATTTTTAACCTAACTGTAACGATGCCGGATTCCCCTCACCAGCCACGCCCCCTGTATCGTCACTCACTCACGGACTGTCCCGCTCGCACTCCCCTGATTACTGATCACATACACCTGCACCTCATTTACCTCTATTTATACCCTGCCTTTTGGTTCAGTTCTTTGTCGAGTGTTGTTGTTGTTAGTCGAAACCAGATTTCAATAGTTTGTGATATACTCTGTTCTTGATTCCCGATTCCCGTTTATGGATTATTCGTTTTGTATTGGACTTCTGTTTTTGTTCGGAGATTTTGCCTTTTTTGTTCATCTGTCTTCTGTTTTGGCTTTTTGGATTTTACATTAAAACCTCTGAGTGTGCTCTTCTGCCCGGGCCAAAAGCGTGACACTAACATGCTACTGTACTAAATTACAGATGTGTACTGCAACATGAAACATAACAAACCAAGCTCTCTCGTGGTAAAACCTGGAGAATTTATTAGTATTTCAGGTAAAGTGTCGAGTTATTCTTTTAGTAATACCTCAAAGGCACCTTCCTGGATCAGACATGCTCAGGGGAAGACACTTGAGTTCATTGGCATGATCCATTCTGGTGGTATAGCATACACTACAAGGCTTCACTCAAAAGCAAATTCACCATCTCCAGAAACATGTATAAGGACACAATATATCTTAAAGGACACAATCGCCATGTAGAGGACACAGCTGTGTATTACTGTGTTCGATACATAGGCAGCACAATTATAAAAACATGCAAAAATGTGTCCTATCTTTAGTACGGATATACAGAATGAAAATAAAAGCTATGGTGTGATACTTTGTATAAGGTGTGTTCCAAATTAAATCATAATTCAGTCATCATGACATTTCATTTAAATGTAACATGATTTGCATAAAACACCAAAACAATCTAACGTAATAAGCAATCCACTGAAAAAGCAACTGATGAAGTCAATAAAATATATTCTGTATGATGCCGTAGAGTCTGTGTTCCAGCTCATTACTAGGTGAAAGCTTTTCTCTTTTTTTACAAGTATGTAGTCAATAACTTTTATATGTACTGTGTGTTTTTAGATTAAAGATTCCTAATTGAATATTTAATTAGTCAAACATACTAAGTCACTGTGCACGTTGGAATTGACGGCAAAAACACAGTTGGATATTAATGATATTGGACAAATAGCTTACATTTCCAGACAAACAAACCACTTCATCGTCTCTAGAGACTTCCACCAAGAAAACAGAGCAGCAATAAAGTTTGAAAACTGAGGAAACAGCTGTACATCTCTGTGCATGTTATATACGGTTACAAAAACAAACACTACATGCATGAGATATGAGAAGTTTGCCATTGATATATAGATCATGACACTGACAAAAATGTAAACCTAAAATGTGCTTCATGTGTTAAGATTTAAATAAAAAATGGTATTGAAGTCAAAAATATAATTGGCTTTACTTAATCTGATACAGCAACAAAAATGAAATTTGTGAGGTGAATTTGTGATGTTAGTCTGTCCATATCCAGATTTTCCAAGCCAACCTGGCCAAGAAAGATCATGCTGGTCAGCCAACTTTAGTTTGCCTGGTTCACCGGCTGGTCTAGTGAGGAAAAAAAAAGGGGCTGGCCAGCATGAATGTTAAGGCAGGCACACTCTATATTTTCTTTTTGCAAAGCTGATGTTTCAATGCAAATTAATTTGACATCCTTGTCATATTAACAAACCTACAGAGACCTTTTAAGTGAACTCGTTTCCATCTTTTATGAGGTGAATCGCCAATTTAACCTTGATTTAAATCATGGTCACTTTATGTCTCTTGCTGTTGACGGCTACTATGTCTTGTAAGTATATTCTTTACATAAATCAAACTGTATCTGACAGTGTAAATAAAAACATAATAATCACAACTTGTGTTTATGAACAGGTATTGACTCACAGGTTGTGCTTACACAGTCTGAACAGCCAGTAGTTGTGGCTCCAGGTCATTCCCACAAACTGACCTGTGCCTGCAGTGGGTTTTCTGTTCAGGGCACTAACATGTTCTGGGTCCGTCAGGCACCTGGGAAAGGATTGGAATGGATCATTTATTATTATTCAGATACAGACAAGAGCTCGGCTTCAACAGTTCAAGGCAGATTCACAGCATCTAAAGACAGCTCGAATTTGTATCTGCATATGAATCAGCTGAAGACTGAAGACACTGCAGTGTATTATTGTGCAAGGGGTTCACAGTGTTAACTCTAATACATGCAGCTGTTCCAAAATCATGAAGCACAGTATGAGGAGTCATGAGAACAGTTGCATTTTTAGGGTTAGATGGTTAGATGCAGAAAACGGGGTTAGTGCCACTGTAGTAATATAAGGAAATAACTTTTTGAAAATGATGTAAAGCTTTAAACATTTTTAGTTTACTTGAAATGCCAAACAGGTCACTATTCTATGTAAATGTAAGATCTATTAATTCATTTTATTTAATACTTGCTCATTTTAACTACTGCATGTAGCCTAAATTCACTATATTATACAACCAGTAATGGACTGAACTCATCTTTTATACTGCATTATTTATATTTGTCCTTTTTACATGAAGTGGGGCTTCATCACAGTGATATGTTCTCTTAATAAATTAACCATGCAATTGTTTAATTTGTTAATAAGGAATTATTTAAATTTGAAAGAATTGGGATGAATGTAAAAATATTGGTGTTATGAATGATAATACAAAATTATAATAAAATGTACTCCTTAACAATAGTTTTCAACATGGGGGCACACTTTGATACACTAAACCATTACTGAGTCAGTCATTAGTCAAGTTAAACCAATCATTCACTTGGACCTTTCCTCCACCAATCATCCTCTCTCCTTATTTGTTTGCATTTTTATGTGTTATTCTCATTTAGTTTCTAATAATTCAGAATGAGTTTTTAGTAGTTTAGAAAATGGTTTAGATTATATTTCTAATATCCTGCATTTGCAAAGCACTTTGAAACTTAAAAAAGAAAACAATCTATAAAAAGTTTTACTAAAAGTTTCAGTGTTACATAAATTATTTTACATCTATTATTACAGTGTCTTTGTATTTTAAATTTGAAGCAGTTTTTTTATGAGGACTATAAAATAAATACTGATCAGGTCAAATCAGTGTGAATATGGAGTTTATCACAATACATAATGCAATGCACAAGCAAGGAACCAAAAACTGAACACAACAAACAAGTTATTAAACTGCATGTGCCTGCAAACTTATAAAATATTTGTTATTTGTTACAAACACTTCAAAGATAACATTACAGTTTCATATTCAAGTTCAATGCATTTATAAAGTACAGTAAGTTGTAGAAAGAGGTATAAAAAGCAGGTTAACTTACACTTGTTTGAAGTCTTTATATATGCATTTCATTCATACAACATATATAAATAAATCTTACAGGCATATAAAACCTAAGCTTTTCTTCTTTCTTCTAATGTGTTAATAAAATTATAATATGGTTAAAATAGTTAGAATATTTAATATAATACATGATATAACTAGTTTCAGAATGGTACCTAAATAATCAACATCTCATAAGTCTACAAGTCCAGGAATATGATCAAGGTGTAGACTTTAAGCTATAAAATATGCACTTTGACTGATCACCAGACATGTAGTACATCTTATAGCTCTATGCAAATGTGTGCAGTTTCTCCACCCCCAATGTGTCTTATATAGTGCTATGTTTATAGTTTGCCACACAGAGAGGTAAAGAAAAGCCATTATCATCAGAAATCATGTCCTCTTCATGCGTATTACTGCTACTAGTGGCAGGCATAACCTGTGAGTGTCTTCATCAGGTAACATGAATCCGACAATTGGACAACAGTGCTGTAATTTGTCTCCTTATTCTGTGTTCTTGTTCTCTCTGTTACAGATGTGAATTGTAATAGTGTCCTCACACAGCAGAAGTCTTTTAATGTGCAGCCAGGACAATCTTTTGTTCTTACATGTGAGGTGTCTGGATATTCTGTTACTGATGACAGCTATGCAACAGCTTGGATACGGCAACCAGCAGGGAAAGCGTTGGAGTGGATCATGCACATATGGGGCGATGGAAGTATAACCAAAAAAGACTCACTGGCAAATAAATTCAGCATCTCAAAAAATGACGCTAGTAGCACAGTGTCTCTTCATGGTCAAAGTGCACAGACTGAGGACACGGCTGTTTATTACTGTGCCAGAAGACCACAGCAGGAGAAAACAACACAGGCACTGTACACAAACCACAACAGATATCGTTTGTCAACATAATTCTTATTCTAGATTATCACACACTGTTTTGACGTACCATCACACATTTCAGATTATTTGTAGGCGTAGTTTGAATGGTATGCAAATTTTCATTATCAGCAAGACTGAAATTTGCTATAGCCTAATCATCAAACTTTACACAGTAGTGATCCATTCCACCAAAAGAGGGCGTTCTGTTGCTAACATTACTTTTAAGTTAATGACATGTTTTGCAGTACTTTTAGAAAAGAAAAATCTCAGTAACCTCTCCTCCTCATTTGCACACCTGCTTTAGAATAATCATATCTTAGAGATCATACTGATACCGGTCTTCAGTAGTGGGGTAATACGGGCCTCTTAGAAGAGAGTAGGAAATGTGCCAGTGGTGAGAGACGAGTTGATAATGTGGGTCAGAGTGGAAACAACTGATGGAGAGATGGCCTGGAGGAGATGAGTGGGGATGGGATCTAGGGGGGCAGGTAGTCGGGTGGATAGAAAAAAATGACATTGGAAACGTCGTCTTCAGATAGGAGAGAGAACGAGGGGAGCAAGCATGTGTCTGGGGATTGGCCGTGGTCAAGGGACGGTGGCGCAGAGAATTGACTGCTGATGGTGGTCGTTTTCTTTACAAAGAACGACGCAAAATCATCAGCTGTTAAGTCTGATGGTGGTGAAGGGGATGGCGGGCAAAGAAGAGTAGAAAAGGTTTTAAAGAGAGTACGAGGGTCAGGAGAGTTGTTGATTTTAGTATAGGGTTTTCGCAGAGGAGACATCCGCAGAGAAGGAAGAGAGAACCAACTGATAGTGTCAGGGGTAATGGAGGAAAAACCCAAGCGCAGGCAGCGGTGCGGACGGGAATAACAAAAACTTTATTTAAACACAAAACAAAGACCCACGATGGGGTAAAACTAAACAAACATGATAATAAACAGGGCGTGGACTAACTGACACTTAACAACACATTACATAAACCCTTACTAGGACTTGACAGGAGCTTTGATAAACAGGAACAATGTGGACAGGTAATAACACTAAGCACTCGATACAAGATTCAAGCAAGTACCTAAGGTACATGAAATACAACGAACGAGCACAGGACAATGAACACGAGGATGTTTTAAAGGGAGACAGACAAAGGATAACAGTAACAGTCTTGGACTGGGGTGGCGCTTGTGAGTGCGAAACCCCAGGGGGCTTGACGGGGAAGTCCTGGGGGGCACAGTTTTAGTCCCTAAAGACTTGGCAGGAACAGTCTTGGCTGTCGGCTGGACACGGCTAGGACCCGGGGCTGGGGATGCCAGCTGAGTCGCCGGGTGAGTCACCGGCTGGACTGCTGGCTGTAGCACCGACTGGACTGCCGGCTGTAGCACCGACTGGAAACGACTGGACTCCGGTTGGAAAGTCGGCTGGAAGGCCGACTGACACACCGGACAGGACACCGGACTGGATGCCAGACTGGATACCAGCTGCTGCACCGGACTGGACACCGGCTGCACCAGACTGGACACTCGATGCTCGCTGGTGGTGGCGGGGACAGTGCAGGGGGTGAGGTGGATGCTGCCGAGTCCCCCAAGGCGAGGGTGCCTACAACACGGTCTTCCGGAATGGACACCTCACTGGAACGAGAGGACTTCTGTCCACACTGTAGCCGCTCCACCAGCTGTGGAAACGGCTGGTAGACCAGTTCCTCCTGCTCAGTAAATGATGGGGGGTCGTCCATCCCGGCCAACAGGTAGGCACAAACCAACACCTCGGGGACAGCAGCCCTCCTGGCCTCGACCTCCCTGGCATAGTCCTGAAAAAGACGACAGTCCTGGGCAGGGAAAGGGCCACCTCCAGCGTGGGATTGGGAGGCTATGGACTCCCACCACACTGGATTGGTGGTACACGGCCACCGGCTGGTGGGAGGGCCGTCCATGGTGCTGCCCGCTGGGTTCACTATTGGCTCGTTCATTGTGTCACGATTTTGCGAGGGAGAAGAACCCAAGCGCAGGCAGCCGTACGGGGTAACAAACAAGGATATTTATTGACGACACGAAAACAAGCAAAACAAAACCCACGAGGGGGAAAAGACTAAATTAGACAAAGAACTCAAAACAAAAACTAAATCAAAACGGGGTCGACACAACGTCGAGGACAGGCAAGACATGAATAGACAATGTAACAAAACTCACGCTTGCACTTAGCCAAAATCAACCAAGAACACGGCTTGAGACGGCACACGACAATTAAACATGAGGAGTATAAATAGGGAGGCAAATCAACCAAAAACAGGTGCGGGGCATGAACTAATTAACGAGGTGATAATGAGACGAAAAGGTGGGAAACATAGACGATACTCGGGGAGAGTATGGAAGGCCGCAAGGCCAAAACGTCTCTCCCCACATAAAACAGGAAGTTCTGTTTTGGTTCTGCCTCAAGACCAATAATTAGCCAACAATAATAGGCAGAACCGTGACAGATAGAGACAGAGAGGTCAGTAGGTTCTTTTGATTTGCGCCACTTTCTCTCAGCAGACCTGAGCGTGGCACGATGCTCAAGGAGAACATCAGATAACCAGGGGGCAGAAGGAGATGCACGGGATGGCCTAGATGTAAGAGGGCATAAGCTGTCTAATCAGGATGTTAGTGTGGAGCAAAGGGTGTGGGTGGCGGTGTTAGCATCAAAGAGAGAGAGCTGTTCAGGGGGAGGGAGAGTGGCAGAGACCGCAGAGGATAAGCGGGAGGGAGAGAGTGATTGTAGGTTGCGCCAGAATGTGACAAGTGGGGAAGCATGTGTAGTGTCTGAAGAAGTTAAGTCGAGATCAAGAGTGATGAGGAAATGATCCGACGTGTGCAGCGGGGTGACCTGGGAGTGATGGGTGGAGCAGTAGCGTGTGTAGATAAGATCAAGTTGATCACCCGATTTATGGGTTGCTGAAGTGGGGACTCGCTTGAGGTCAAACGACACAGTCAGGTTGTTTAAGTTGGCAGCCTGTGGTTTTTCCAGGTGGATGTTGAAGTCTCCAAGTACCACCAGAGGAGTACCATTCTCGGGGAAGGATGACAGAAGCGCATCCAACTCCTCCAAGAATAGTCCAAGCTGACCTAGGGGACAATAGATAACTACAACATGTTTTTTAACAGGGTAGATGACAGTAACAGCATGAGACTCAAAGGCGATGTTGTCACATGAGGGTGCCAGCTGTTTGAATTTCCAGTCGTTAGGAATAAGTAGACCGGTTCCTCCACCCCTCCCTGAAATGCATGGGAGAAAGTGTAGTTATTGGAAAGAGGGCAGCCGGTGTGGCATTGTCCTCTGGTTTGATCCTGGTTTCAGTAAGTGCTAAAAGAGAAAGACCAGAATGTTTGGCGATAGCTGTGATGAAATCTGCATTGTTTACAGCAGATTGGCAGTTCCATAAACCAATGGGAAATTGAATAGAGGTAGTTTTGGATGCTGAAAGAGTGCTCAGATTATTAGCATTAGCATTGCGTGGCCTTCTACGTGATACCGGTGATTTACGAGTTGTAGTGACAGTAGGGATTTGAAAACACATAGTCAAAAATGGAGAGTAAGGAAAACAAATAACAAGAAAAGAATAAATAGAAGTGCAAAAAAGTTAATATTGAAGTGCAAGTGCCCTTTTGGCATCCTTGCTCGATGGAGTCGCACAGGTAGAGTCGATGGTCTTTACTCTCTTTGGTCTTGACGCGGTTATCATCAGGGAGTTTAACTATTAGTTGCCATTATGGTGATAAAGTTGTTATGATCATAATTCTCTTTGGGGTAAGTATACTATTAAAAGGAATGAGTTTAATATTGATCTTAACATTTTCATTTTCTCTGTTCTTTCTCTATCATCCATCTTTAACTAAGTGTGACTTCATTGTCAGTTGTGACTCCAGGTGAAATAATAAATAATCTGTACAAATCTATATATTGGTTTTTGACTGAAGTGCCGAAGAGATGCTCACATTATACAATATTGTAAATAAAAATCAGACGTTTCCTGATCTTTCAAAGGCCTCAAGTCCAGATCTACAAACCTGCGTGAAGTTGGCCCCCCTCCCCACACAAAACATTTGCAAAACAGCCTCAATCGTTTGTGCTCCGTTTGTGCTGGTTTGTGCCGTAAAAAAATTTGTTTGTGCTGCTTCAGTTTTTCAGATAATAGAAGAATCATTTTACGTCATTCGGAGGTCATTCTTCCCGCCGACATGCTCCAAAACCACCGAAAATAGTCCCGCTTGTTTGTGCTCCGTTTGTGCTGGTTTGTGCCGCGAAAAGTTGCGTTTGTGCTGGTACGGTTTTTTAAATATTAGACATTGAATTATAGGCGATGACGTCACCAGCCCCCACGACATGCTCCAAACTCATCCAAAATAGCCCTCAATCGTTTGTGCTCCGTTTGTGCTGGTTTGTGCCGTAAAAAAATCTTTGTACTGCTTTAATTGTTTTAATATTAGACATTGAATTATAGGCGATGACGTCACCAGCCCCCCGACATGCTCCAAACTCACCCAAAATAGCCTCAATCGTTTGTGCTCCGTTTGTGCCGATAAAAGTATCCTTTCTGCGACTTTTCTAACTATACAGTTGAGGTAACGTTGTCAAGGTAACACCAAAACTACCCGCCAAATCACATTTGTTACCTTTCCATTCTGCGTTTTCAAGTTTAGAAGGACACAGTGGATTACAGAATGTGTGGAAACGCAAACACCAAGGTAAGTGTTTTTACTTAGTACTTTATATTGTTATATTGTACCTACACTGCTGGTACTTAATAAAAACACATGTCTTGTTGCACTTTTTCCAGCACCATACTCAAATACAACCCAGTTCTTACTTACGGACCCTTTGTCAGATGCTTCTCAAAATATCACATTTAACCACAGTCCTCTTATAGCAGATGTTAATAGACCTACAGCAGCTTAAAAAAACAGATTTTCAATCTGCCTGAAAAGCTGTACGAAAAAAACTGTAAGACTTCCTGAAAGCCTGAAAATACATCCTCCAAAATAAGGTATTAATAAGGTGTTAATTAATAAAGTAAAAAAACTGTATATGTTTGATTTTAACAGCATGTGAGAGCAGTGTCCTCGCAATATCAAGAATGCTGATATTTTATGCTATGAGAATTTTTCAATGCAAAAAGAATTGAAATAAACAGCACATGAGTGTGCTATAGTGAGACATATTATATGCAGTCTGCAAGGTGACTCCAGATGGTGTTGGATGTTTTGGTCCATCCTTCATTATTTATCAAACATCTGCTCGAGGGCAGGCTATGCACATACACATTCACATTGATGCTCCCCTATAAACTCAATGCTTAATGCAATACTTGATTTCATTTCTGTCAAAGTAGTTGTCAGTAAGGTTTCTAATCAAAATCCCTGAAGAAATGGTCCTGGAAAGCATGTGTTTTTTTAATAGCATGATTAGTCATTATTGACAGTAAGTAAGATGTAACAAAGATGCTGAGGTGGATTTAGAATCCATATGCGGAAGTTTATTAAGGAAGTAGAATAAACAGAGTCGAGTAGACCGCAAGTCCTCATGAAGTGCGCCATTTAGGACAGGGCCTAAATAGTCACCAAACAGGAAGTGAATGTAGAGGCAGCAGAGGGGGTGGAACGGAGTTAGTACTCAAGTGACTGCGCCCTCGGCTGGCTAGGCGTTCCATGAGATTTGTTTTGTGAGTGGAGCTTACTGTGTTAATATTTTTAAAAATGTGCTGTAATCTTTCATTTCTTTTACCTCATAGACTGTGAAGGTTAGACACTGACCGAGTCTGAGCCAGTCATCATCAGGTAACTGTCAGGGATGTGAAGGGGAAGAACCCTGAAAGTGCAGGCAGACACGGGGATGAAGGGGTTAACAAAGGATTTATAAAAAAAAAATTACTTCAAAAAAGGTCAAACAAGACCCACGAGGGAGAAAACAAGACAAATAATATAGATAAACAGACTAACTAGACTGAGGAAAATAACACTTAGGACAAAACTAGACTATACTCACAAAACACGAGGTAAACGGAATTTAGCAAGGCAATCCACAAGGTACAGCTTACATTGAACGAGCACAGGACAATGAACACGAGGATGTTTTAAAGGGGAACAAACACAGGATCATTATTAAGGGGCAGGTGTAGGTAAGGGAAGTTAGGTAAACGGTGGACAAAACCCCATTCATATTGATTGCCATTGGACGACTAGGGGTGCGAAGGGATCGTGTGCCTCATTTGGCCGTCCAATTCGCGCACTTTGCGATGGCAAGTGGCACTTTTTCCCTTATCGTAGTTTAGGGTCCATTTTCCGTCAAAGGCATCGTGCGGACACCACAAGGGGTGGTAAAGTACTGCGAAATGTACCATTTTGCCACGAAACGCCTAAACATCCCCCTAACTGCCTAATCTTCATCATTGCGTCCAAAAGGTGCCTTTCGCATCCCCCTAACCACCTAACTCTACCGCAGTCTTCCTCTCGTCCATTGCGCACCTAGAGTTGGTATTTTGACGCCCCTTGCTACCTATTGATGGCGATTGGCCACAAAACGCCTAAACATCCCCCTAACTGCCTAATCTTCATCACTACGTCCAAAAGGTGCCTTTCGCGTCCCCTAACAGCCTAACTCTACCGCAGTCTTCCTCACGTCCATTGCGCACCTAGAGTTGGTAGTTTGATGCCCCTTGCTGCCTATTGATGGCGCTTGGCCGCAAAATGCCTAAACATCCCCCTAACTGCCTAATCTTCATCACTACGTCCAAGAGGTGCCTTTTCTCGTCCCCTAACCACCTAACTCTACCACAGTCTTCCTCTCGTCCGTTGCACACCTAGAGTTGGCAGTTTGACGCCCCTTGCTGCCTATTGATGGCGCTACACCGCGAAAGTGCCGAAACGCGCCCTGGTGGGGTATCTGACAAAAAGTCATCGGATATGCACGCCGACCGCGCCAGGCGTGCGCGGGCACTCAGAGGTCCAAGCGAGCTATCGAGATGTACGAAAAATAAGGAAAAATATTTAACTTCGCGTCTCGACCTAGCCCCCTCGGTATGTCCTCGAGGGCCACATGACGCAACTTTCTGTTAGGTTTCGGGCTCCTGGGGCCTGCGCCGGTCGTACGGGATTGTCTGACACCCGCAACCTATCCCATTCATTTTCATAGGCTCATGATGGACACTACCACAGAATGGTCCGATTGGCGTAATTTTCACGTATGTGGCCCGTCACAGGCCCCCGGGTCGGGTCTTGGAGTTCCGCGCCCCTACGACCTATTTGACCGCTCGGTTTGCCAGAAAAGACACCGACAGCCTACAAATAGGCTACTAATGTACGCTCAAGAATACAGGGGTCAAAAGGTCACAGGGCCTCGATATTCGTCGTGGTATACGATGGGGGTCCCAAGAACCTTGACAGCGAGTGTGGTCATTCTAGGACACTTCTAGGTGCCATTTTTGTGAAAAAAGATTGAACCTCACTCTGGTTCATTTTGCCAATGAAAGAGGCTCTTTGTGTCTTTCAGTCAAAGATGCCTGATTGAGAGATTTATGTGAATCACACTGAAACTGTTTGCTTTGGCTCTAGAAAGCCCCTCTTTTGGTATGTGAAACAGGGGCCTACAGACTACCAGAATATAATTTTTGGGGCCTCTAGAGACCCCTTGGGCCCTACGGGGGCCGCTGACACTCGTAACCTATCCCATTCATTTTCATAGGCTCATGATGGACACTGCCGCAGAATGGTCCGATTGGCCTAATTTTCACGTATGTGGCCCGTCACAGGCCCCCGGGTCGGGTCTTGGAGTTCCGCGCCCCTACGACCTATTTGACCGCTCGGTTTGCCAGAAAAGACACCGACAGCCTACAAATAGGCTACTAATGTACGCTCAAGAATACAGGGGTCAAAAGGTCACAGGGCCTCGACGTTCGTCAAGGTATACAGTGGGGGTCCCATGAACCTTGATAGCGAGTTTCGTCAGTCTAGGTCACTTCTAAGTGCCATTTTGGGGAAAAAAGATTGAACATCACTCTGGTTCATTTTGCCAATGAAAGAGCCTCTTTGTGCCTTTCAGTCAAGAGGCCTGATTGAGAATTTGTGTGAAACACACTGAAACTGTTTGCTTCGGCTCTAGAATGCCGCCCTTTCGGTATGTGAAACAGGGGCCTACGGACTACCAGAATATACATTTGGGGGCCTCTAGAGACCCCCTGGGCCCTACGGGGGCCGCTGACACTCGTAACCTATCCCATTCATTTTCATAGGCTCATCATGGACACTGCGCAGAATGGTCCGATTGGCCCAATTTTCACGTATGTGGCCCGTCACGGGCCCCCGGGTCGGGTCTTGGAGTTCCGCGCCCCTCCGACCTCGTCGACCGCTCGGTTTGCCCGAAAAGACACCGTCGGCCTACAAATAGGCTGCTTATGTACGCTCTAGAATACAGGGGTCGAAAGGTCACAGGGCCTTGATGTTCGCCAAGGTATACGGTGGGGGTCCCATGAACCTTCATAGTGAGTTTCGTCAGTCTAGGTCACTTCTAAATGCCATTTTGGGGAAAAAAGATTGAACATCACTCTGGTTCATTTTGCCAATGAAAGAGCCTCTTTGTGCCTTTCAGTCGAAGAGGCCTGATTGAGAGATCTGTGTGAAACACACTGAAACTGTTTGCTTTGGCTCTAGAAAGCCGCCCTTTCGGTATGTGAAACAGGGGCCTACAGACTACCAGAATATAAATTTGGGGGTCTCTAGAGACCCCTTGGGCCGTACGGGAGCCGCTGACACTTGTAACCTATCCTGGTGTGCTCATAGGTGGCTGTTGTACGATGACCCCAGAACTGACCCTGGACGTTCGATTCAAATTCAAATTCTATTCTAGTCACGGCCCCCCTTATTCGGTTCCTAGAGTATGGAGTCGGTACGGCCACGTTATGTGCTATATTGCCCGTTTTGGGCTCCCATGTGAGACCTTCATTTTTGTGAATATTTTTTGTGATTTTTTTTCGAGCACTTGCCCTACTGTGAGGGGTATGGGCTTTGAATATGTGTTGCTTAAGGATGTGAAGGACTAGCATTCGAAGCCCCAAAGCATTTGCACAAAAATAAAGCATAATTATGCATAAAAAGCTGGGCAGAGGCATAATTCTGTCAAAAGTCAACTTGTAAGCAAAATAAGCATTTTAACAGCCTGAATTGTGTAATATATCTTTATGGGGTGCTTCTAGAATGCATATCTGTGAGATTGTCACACGAAAGTTGTTAAAAGTCTTAAAATGAACATTTTTCAGGCCCACGGCCCATAGAACAATGGGAGGAAGAGAGATGTATGAAAAATAAGAAAAAATATTTAATATCACGTCACCAACTAGCCCTTTAGGTATGTCATCGAGGGCCACTAGACGCAACTTTCTGCTAAGTGTTGGGCTCCTGGGGCCTGCGCGGGCCGTACGGGAGCCTCTGACAGCTGCAGCCTATCCTATTATTTTCATAGGTGGTTATCGTACGATGACCCCCGAATGACACCGGGGGCTTCAAATTACCCCAATTCAAATTCTATATCTCGTGGTGGCCCCCTCATTCTGTTCCTAGAGTATGGAGTCGATACGGCCTCGTTGTGTGCTATATTTGCCCGTTTTGGGGTCGCTGTGAGACCTTAATTTTTTGTGAATATTTTTTGTGATTTTTTTTCGAGCACTTGCCCTACTGTGAGGGGTATGGGCTTTGAATATGTGTTGCTTAAGGATGTGAAGGACTAGCATTCGAAGCCCCAAAGCATTTGCACAAAAATAAAGCATAATTATGCATAAAAAGCTGGGCAGAGGCATAATTCTGTCAAAAGTCAACTTGTATGCAAAATAAGCATTTTAACAGCCTGAATGGTGTAATATATCTTTATGGGGTGCTTCTAGAATGCATATCTGAGATTGTCACACGAAAGTTATTAAAAGTCTTAAAATTAACATTTTTCAGGCCCACGGCCCATAGAGAACAATGGGAGGAAGAGAGATGTATGAAAAATAAGGAAAAATATTAAACTTTGCGTCTCGACCTAGCCCCTCGGTATGTCGTCGAGGGTCACGTGACGCAACTTTCTGCTAAGTGTTGGGCTCCTGGGGCATGCGCGGGCCGTACGGGAGCCTCTGACAGCTGCAGCCTATCCCATTATTTTCATAGGTGGTTATCGTACGATGACCCCGGGGCTTCGAATTACCCCAATTCAAATTGTATATCTCGTGGTGGCCCCCTCATTCTGTTCCTAGAGTATGGAGTCGGTACGGCCTCGTTGTGTGCTATATTTGCCCGTTTTGGGGTCGCTGTGAGACCTTAATTTTTTGTGAATATTTTTAGTGATTTTTTTTCGAGCACTTGCCCTACTGTGAGGGGTATGGGCTTTGAAAATGTGTTGCTTAAGG
The DNA here is from genome assembly GCA_006030095.1 of Triplophysa siluroides. Classification (NCBI taxonomy): domain Eukaryota; kingdom Metazoa; phylum Chordata; class Actinopteri; order Cypriniformes; family Nemacheilidae; genus Triplophysa; species Triplophysa siluroides. The sequence goes on from VCII01000286.1 coordinate 230,839, forward strand.
ATGTGAAGGGCTAGCATTCGAAGCCCCAAAGCATTTGCACAAAAATAAAGCATAATTATGCATAAAAAGCTGGGCAGGGACTTGTTTCTGTGAATACTTCATGTGTATGCAAAGTAGGCCTTTTAAAAAACCTGAAGTGGGGAATGTAACAATAAGGAGTGCTTTTAGGATACATATATTTGGGTTTGTCATGCTAAAGTTGTTTAAAGTCATAAAATAAGCCATTTAAAGTATTGTCCAATGGAAGCCTACGAGGCCACTATCAAATAAGTTATGACTGTCACTTCCTGTGTTTTGATACGTCACAGGAAGTCCCACTCATAACCTATTCGATGGGGTGTAAATATGTGAATAATGGACACACCGTTATTAAGCTTATTAAACGTGTTATAACGCTGTAATTTACAGGTGATGGCCAAATGAGTCAAAGCATCCCACTCATAACACTTTTGACACATTTCCGTAAGTAACACTTAGTAAAAAAACGTATCCCACTCATAACCTATTCGATGGGGTGTAAATAGGTTTATAATGGACACACCGTTTTTATTAATAAACGTGTTATAACGCTGTAATTAACAGGTAATGTCCAAATAAGTCATCACATATTGGCATTGTCCATTATTTACCTGAGGTCCACATTCAATACGTTACGATGTACATGCCACAAATAGCTTTTTTGACAGGGCTTCCATAGGTAAATGGTGGACACACCATTTTTAGGCTTCATAAACGTGTTATAACGCTGTAATTAACAGTTAAAAACACATATAGACATTGTCCATTATTTACCTACTAGGTGCCCAAAAAATAAGTTACGAATGTACATCCCACACATAACTTATTTGACAGGGCTTCCATAGGTAAATGATGGACACACCGTTTTTAGGCTTAATAAACGTGTTATAACGCTGTAATTAACAGGTGATGCCAATCAGTCAAATCATCCCAGTCATAACATTTTTGACACATTTCCAGTAAGTTGCAAATGTACACACCTTGTTCAGGCTTATGTGGCACAACTGAGAGCTGTAAAGCACATCACCACGAAGCCCAGTGTCTCCTGTGTGCTTTACAGTTGGTTTGAGCTGAATAACTCATTGAATAATAACACAAATTGGCATTGTCCATCATTTACCTACGAGGTGCCCATTAAATAAGTTCGAATGTACATGCCACAAAAAGCTTATTTGACAGGGCTTCCATAGGTAAAGATGGCACACCGTTTTTTAGGCTTAATAAACGTGTTATAACGCTGTAATTAACAGGTAAAAACACATATAGGCATTGTCCATCAATTACCTACGAGGTGCCCATTAAATAAGTTACGAATGTACATGCCACAAATAGCTTTTTTGACAGGGCTTCCATAGGTAAATGATGGACACACCGTTTTTAGGCTTAATAATTGTTATAACGCTGTAATTAACAGGTGATGGCCAAATCAGTCAAATCATCCCAGTCATAACATTTTTGACACATTTCCAGTAAGTTGCAAATGTACACACCTTGTTAAGGCTTATGTGGCACAACTGAGAGCTGTAAAGCACATCACCACGAAGCCCAGTGTCTATTGTGTGATTTACAGTTGGTTTGAGCTGAATAACTCATTTAATAATAACTATTTATAATCTTAGTAAAAAAAACGTATCCCACTCATAACCTATTCGATGGGGTGTAAATAGGTGTCAATGGACACACCGTTTTTAGGCTTAATAAACGTGTTATAACGCTGTAATTAACAGGTGATGGCCAAATAAGTCAAATCATCCCAGTCATAACATTTTTGACACATTTCCAGTAAGTTGCAAATGTACACACCTTGTTCAGGCTTATGTGGCACAACTGAGAGCTGTAAAGCACATCATCACGAAGCCCAGTGTCTATTGTGTGATTTACAGTTGGTTTGAGCTGAATAACTCATTTAATAATAACACATTTATATACTTAGTAAAAAAACGTATCCCACTCATAACCTATTCGATGGGGTGTAAATAGGTGTATAATGGACACACCGTTTTTAGGCTTAATAAACGTGTTATAACGCTGTAATTAACAGGTGATGGCCAAATAAGTCAAATCATCCCAGTCATAACATTTTTGACACATTTCCAGTAAGTTGCAAATGTACACACCTTGTTCAGGCTTATGTGGCACAACTGAGAGCTGTAAAGCACATCATCACGAAGCCCAGTGTCTATTGTGTGATTTACAGTTGGTTTGAGCTGAATAACTCATTTAATAATAACACATTTATATACTTAGTAAAAAAACGTATCCCACTCATAACCTATTCGATGGGGTGTAAATAGGTGTATAATGGACACACCGTTTTTAGGCTTAATAAACGTGTTATAACGCTGTAATTAACAGGTGATGGCCGAATAAGTAAAATCATCCCACTCATAACACTTTTGACACATTTCCAGTAAGTTGCAAATGTACACACCTTGTTCAGGCTTATGTGGCACAACTGAGAGCTGTAAAGCACATCACCACGAAGCCCAGTGTCTATTGTGTGATTTACAGTTGGTTTGAGCTGAATAACTCATTTAATAATAACACTTTTATATAGTTAGTAAAAAAACGTATCCCACTCATAACCTATTCGATGGGGTGTAAATAGGTGTATATGGACACACACGTTTTTAGGCTTAATAAACGTGTTAATAACGCTGTAATTAACAGGTGATGGCCAAATCAGTCAAATCATCCCAGTCATAACACTTTTGACACATTTCCAGTAAGTTGCAAATGTACACACCTTGTTCAGGCTTATGTGGCACAACTGAGAGTTGTAAAGCACATCATCACGAAGCCCAGTGTCTCCTGTGTGCTTTACAGTTGGTTTGAGCTGAATAACTCATTGAATAATAACACAAATTGGCATTGTCCATCATTTACCTACGAGGTGCCCAATAAATAAGCTACGAATGTACATGCCACAAATAGCTTTTTTTGACAGGGCTTCCATAGTAAATGGGACACACCGTTTTTAGGCTTAATAAACGTGTTATAACGCTGTAATTAACAGGTGATGGCCAAATCAGTCAAATCATCCCAGTCATAACATTTTGACACATTTCCAGTAAGTTGCAAATGTACACACCCTTGTTAAGGCTTATGTGGCACAACTGAGAGCTGTAAAGCACATCACCACGAAGCCCAGTGTCTATTGTGTGATTTACAGTTGGTTTGAGCTGAATAACTCATTTAATAATAACATATTTTATATACTTAGTAAAAAAACGTATCCCACTCATAACCTATTCGATGGGGTGTAAATAGGTGTATAATGGGACACACCCGTTTTTTAGGCTTAATAAACGTGTTATAACGCTGTATTAACAGGTGATGGCCAAATAAGTAAAATCATCCCACTCATAACACTTTTGACATTACCAGTAAGTTGCAATGTACACACCTTGTTAAGGCTTATGTGGCACAACTGAGAGCTGTAAAGCACATCACCACGAAGCCCAGTGGTCTCCTGTGTGCTTTACAGTTGGTTTGAGCTGAATAACTCATTTGATAATAACATTTATATACTTAGTAAAAAAACGTATCCCACTCATAACCTATTCGATGGGGTGTAAATAGGTGTATAATGGACACACCGTTTTTAGCTTAATAAACGTGTTATAACGCTGTAATTAACAGGTGATGGCCAAATAGTGTCAAATCATCCCAGTCAATAACCTTTTTGACACATTTCCAGTAAGTTGCAAATGTACACACCTTGTTCAGGCTTATGTGGCACAACTGAGAGCTTAAAGCACATCATCACGAAGCCCAGTGTTCCTGTGTGCTTTACAGTTGGTTTGAGCTGAATAACTCATTGAATAATAACACAAATTGGCATTGTCCATCATTTACCTACGAGGTGCCCATTAAATAAGTTACGAATGTACATGCCACAAATAGCTTTTTTGACAGGGCTTCCATAGTAAATGATGGACACACCGTGTTTTTAATAAACGTGTTATAACGCTGTAATTAACAGAAAACACATAGAGGCATTGTCCATCAATTACCACGAGGTCCCATTAAATAAGTTACGAATGTACATGCCAAAATGCTTTTTTGACAGGGCTTCCATAGGTAAATGATGGACACACCGTTTTTAGGCTTAATAATGTGTTATAAACGCTGTGAATTAACAGTGATGGCCAATCAGTCAAATCATCAGTCTAAACATTTTTGACACATTTCCAGTAAGTTGCAAATGTACACACCTTGTTAAGGCTTATGTGGCACAACTGAGAGCTGTAAAGCACATCACCACGAAGCCCAGTGTCTATTGTGTGATTTACAGTTGGTTTGAGCTGAATAACTCATTTAATAATAACATATTTATATACTTAGTAAAAAAACGTATCCCACTCATAACCTATTCGATGGGGTGTAAATAGGTGTATAATGGACACACCGTTTTTAGGCTTAATAAACGTGTTATATAACGCTGTAATTAACAGGTTGATGGCCAAATAAGTAAAATCATCCCACTCATAACATTTTGACACATTACCATAAGTTGCAAATGTACACACCTTGTTAAGGCTTATGTGGCCACTGAGAGCTGTAAAGCACATCACCACGAAGCCCAGTGTCTCCTGTGTGCTTTACAGTTGGTTTGAGCTGAATAACTCATTTGATAATAACACATTTATATACTTAGTAAAAAAACGTATCCCCTCAAACCTATTCGATGGGGTGTAAAATAGGTATAATGGACACACGTTTTTAGCTAATAAACGTGTTTATAACGCTGTAATTAACAGGTGATGGCCAAATAGTCAAATCATCCCAGTCATAACATTTTTGACACATTTCCAGTAAGTTGCAAATGTACACACCTTGTTCAGGCTTATGTGGCAAACTGAGAGCTGTAAAGCACATCATCACGAAGCCCAGTGTCTCCTGTGTGCTTTACGTTGTTTTGAGCTAATAATCATGAATAATAACACACAATTGGCATTGTCCATATTTACCTACGAGGTGCCCATTAAATAAGTTCGAATGTACATGCCACAAATAGCTTTTTTGACAGGCTTCCATAGTAAATGATGGACACACCGTTTTTAGGCTTAATAAACGTGTTATAACGCTGTAATTAACAGGTAAAAACACATATAGGCATTGTCCATCAATTACCTACGAGGTGCCCATAAATAAAGTTACGAATGTACATGCACAAAATAATTTTTTGACAGGGCTTCCATAGGTAAATGATGGACACACCGTTTTTTAGGCTTAATAAATGTGTTATAACGCTGTAATTAACAGGTGATGGCCAAATCAGTCAAATCATCCCAGTCATAACATTTTGACACATTTCCAGTAAGTTTGCAAATGTACACACCTTGTTAAGGCTTATGTGGCACAACTGAGAGCATAAAGCACATCACCACGAAGCCCAGTGTCTATTGTGTGATTTACTGTTGGGTTTGAGCTGAATAACTCATTTAATAATAACACTTTTATATAGTTAGTAAAAAACGTATCCCCTCCATAACCTATTCGAGGGGTGTAATAGGTGTATAATGGACACACCGTTTTTAGGCTTAATAAACGTGTTATAACGCTGTAATTAACAGGTGATGGCCAAATCAAGTCAAATCATCCCAGTCATAACATTTTTGACACATTTCCAGTAAGTTGCAAATGTACACACCTTGTTCAGGCTTATTTGGCACAACTGAGAGCTGTAAGCACATCATCACGAAGCCCAGTTGTCTCCTGTGCTTTACAGTTGGTTTGAGCTGAATAAATCATTGAATAATAACACAAATTGGCATTGTCCATCATTTACCTACGAGGTGCCCATTAAATAAACGAAATGTACATGCCACAAATCGTTTTTTGACAGGGCTTCCATATGTAAATGATGGACACACCGTTTTTAGGGCTTAATAACGTGTTATAACGCTGTATTAACAGGTAAAACACATATAGGCATTGTCATCATTACCTACGAGGTGCCCATTAAATAAGTTACGAATGTACATGCCACAAATAGCTTTTTTGACAGGGCTTCCATAGGTAAATGATGGACACACCCGTTTTTTAGGCTTAATAAATGTGTTATAACGCTGTAATTAACAGGTGATGGCCAAATCAGTCAAATCATCCCAGTCATAACATTTTGACACATTTCCAGTAAGTTGCAAATGTACACACCTTGTTAAGGCTTATGTGGCACAACTGAGAGCTGTAAAGCACATCACCACGAAGCCCAGTGTCTATTGTGTGATTTACAGTTGGTTTGAGCTGAATAACTCATTTAATAATAACATATTTATATACTTAGTAAAAAAACGTATCCCACTCATAACCTATTCGATGGGGTGTAATTGGTGTATAATGGACACACCGTTTTAGGCTTAATAAACGTTATCCGCTGTAATTAACAGGTGATGGCCAAATAAGTCAAATCATCCCAGTCATAACATTTTTGACACATTTCCAGTAAGTTGCAAATGTACACACCTTGTTCAGGCTTATGTGGCACAACTGAGAGCTGTAAAGCACATCACACGAAGCCCAGTGTCTATTGTGTGATTTACAGTTGGTTTGAGCTGAATAACTCTTTAATAATAACACATTTATATAACTTAGTAAAAAAACGTATCCACTCATAACCTATTCGATGGGGTGTAAATAGGTTTAATATTGGACACACCGTTTTTAGGCTTAATAAACGTGTTATAACGCTGTAATTAACAGGATGGCCAATAAGTAAAATCATCCCACTCATACACTTTTGACACATTTCCAGTAAGTTGCAAATTTACACACCTTGTTCAGGCTTATGTGGCACAACTGAGAGCTGTAAAGCACATCACCACGAAGCCCAGTGTCTATTGTGTTATTTACAGTTGGTTGAGCTGAATAACTCATTTAATAATAACATATTTTATACTTAGTAAAAAAACGTATCCCACTCATAACCTATTCGATGGGTGTAAAATAGGTGTATAATGGACACACCGTTTTAGGCTTAATAAACGTGTTATAACGCTGTAATTAACAGGTGATGGCCAAATAAGTCAAATCATCCCAGTCATAACATTTTTGACACATTTCCAGTAAGTTGCAAATGTACACACCTTGTTCAGGCTTATGTGGCACAACTGAGAGCTGTAAAGCACATCACCACGAAGCCCAGTGTCTATTGTGTGATTTACAGTTGGTTTGAGCTGAATAACTCTTTAATAATAACACATTTAGATACTAGTAAAAAACGTTCCCACTCATAACCTATTCGATGGGTGTAAATAGGTGATAGGACCACCGTTTTTAGGCTTAATAAACGTGTTATAACGCTGTAATTAACAGGTGATGGCCAAATCAGTCAAATCATCCCACTCATAACATTTTTGACACATTTCCAGTAAGTTGCAAATGTACACACCTTGTTCAGGCTTATGTGGCACAACTGAGAGCTGTAAGCACATCACCACGAAGCCCAGTGTCTATTGTGTGATTTACAGTTGGTTTGAGCTGAATAACTCATTTAATAATAACACTTTTATATAGTTAGTAAAAAAACGTATCCCACTCATAACCTATTCGATGGGGTGTAAATAGGTGTATAATGGACACACCGTTTTTAGGCTTAATAAACGTGTTATAACGCTGTAATTAACAGGTGATGGCCAAATCAGTCAAATCATCCCAGTCATAACATTTTTTTGACACATTTCCAGTAAGTTGCAAATGTACACACCTTGTTCAGGCTTATTGGCACAACTGAGAGCTGTAAAGCACTCATCACGAAGCCCAGTGTCTCCTGTGTGCTTTACAGTTGGGTTTGAGTTGAATAACTCATTGAATATAACACCAAATTGGCATTGCCACATTTACCTTAGGTGCCCAATAAAAAACGAATGTACACTGCCACAAATAGCTTTTTTGACAGGCTTCCATAGGTAAATGATGGACACACCGTTTTTAGGCTTAATAAACGTGTTATAACGCTGTAATTAACAGGTGATGGCCAAATCAGTCAAATCATCCCACTCATAACATTTTGACACATTTCCAGTAAGTTGCAAATGTACACACCTGTTCAGGCTTATGTGGCACAACTGAGAGCTGTAAAGCACATCACCACGAAAGCCAGTGTCTATTGTGTGATTACAGTTGGTTTTGAGCTGAATAACTCATTTAAATAATAACACATTTTTATACTTAAAAAAACGTATGCCCACTCATAACCTATTCGATGGGGTGTAAATAGGTATAATGGACACACCGTTTTTAGGCTTAATAAACGTGTTATAACGCTGTAATTAACAGGTGATGGCAAAATAAGTCAAATCATCCCATCATAACATTTTGACACATTCCAGTAAGTTGCAAATGTACACACCTTGTTCAGGCTTATGTGGCACAACTGAGAGCTGTAAGCACATCACCACGAAGCCCAGTGTCTCCTGTGTGCTTTACCGTTGGTTTGAGCTGAAAACTCATTGATAATAACACATTATATAGTAGTAAAAAAACGTATCCCACTCATACCTATTCGATGGGGTGTAAATAGGTGTATAATGGACACACATCCGTTTTTAGGCTTAATAAACGTGTTATAACGCTGTAATTAACAGGTGATGGCAATAGTCAAAATCATCCCAGTCATACCATTTTTGACACATTTCCAGTAAGTTGCAAATGTAACACACCTTGTTCATGCTTATGTGGCACAACTAAGAGCTGTAAAGCACATCATCACTAAGCCCAGTGTCTCCTGTGTGCTTTACAGTTGTTTGAGCTGAATAACTCATTGAATAATAACACAATTGGCATTGTCCATCATTTACCTACAGGTGCCCATTAAATAATTACGAATGTACATGCCACAATAGCTTTTTTGACAGGGCTTCCATAGGTAAATGATGGACACACCGTTTTTAGGCTTAATAAACGTGTTAGAACGCTGTAAATTAACGGTGATGTCCAAATCAGTCAAATCATCCCATTCATAACATTTTGACACATTTCCAGTAAGTTTGCAAATGTACACACCTTGTTCAGGCTTATTGTGGCACAATTGAGAGCTGTAAAGCACATCATCACGAAGCCCAGTGTCTATTGTGTGATTTACAGTTGGTTTGAGCTTAATAACTCATTTAATAATAACACATTTATATACTTAGAAAAAAACGTAATCCCACTCATAACCTATTCGATGGGTTGTAAAAGGTTGTATAATGGACACACCGTTTTTAGGCTTAATAAACGTGCTATAACGCTGTAATTAACAGGTGATTGGCAAATAAGTAAAATCAATCCACTCATAACATCTTTTGACACATACCAGTAATTGCAAATGTACCACCTTGTTCAGGGCTTATGTGGCACAACTGAGGCTGTAAAGGCACATCACCACAAGCCCAGTGTCTATTGTGTTATTTACAGTTGGTTTGAGCTGAAAATCATTGATAATACACATTTATATACTTAGTAAAAAAACGTATCCCACTCATAACCTATTCGATGGGTGTAAATAGGTGTATGGACACACCGTTTTAGGCTTAATAACGTGTTATAACGCTGTAATTAACAGGTGATGGCCAAATCTCAATCATCCCAGTCATAACCTTTTGACACATTTCCAGTAAGTTGCAAATGTACACACCTTGTTAGGGCTTATTTGGCACAACTGAAGCTGTAAAGCACATCATCACGAAGCCCAGTGTCTCCTGTGTGCTTTACAGTTGGTTGAGCTGAATAACTCATTGATAATAACACAAATTGGCATTGTCCACATTTTACCTACGAGGTGCCCATTAAATAAGTTACGAATGTACATGCCACAAATAGCTTTTGACATTGGGCTTCCATAGGTAAATGAGGACACACCCTTTAAACGCGCTGTAATTTACAGTTAAAACACATAAAGACATTGTCCATTATTTACCTACTAGGTGCCCAAAAAAATAAGTTACCGATTCATCCCACAAATAACTTATTTGACAGGGCTTCCCATAGTAAATGAGGGGAACCCCGTTTTTAGGCTTAATAAACGGTTTTATAACGCTGTAATAAACAGGTGATGGCTCCAAATAAGTCAAATCATCCCAGTCATAACATTTTTGACACATTTCCAGTAAGTTTGCAAATGTACACACCTTGTCAGGCTTATGTGGCACAACGAGAGCTGTAAAGCACATCATCACGAACCCAGTGTATCCTGTGTGCTTTTACATTGGTTTGAAGCTTATAACTCATTGAATAATAACACCATTGTTCATTTACCTACGAGGTGCCCATTTAAGTTAGAAATGTACATGCCATAGCTTTTTTGACAGGGCTTCCATAGGAATGAGGGACACACCGTTTTAGGCTAATAAACTTATAACCTGTAATTAACAGGTAAAAACCCATATAGGCATTGTCCATCATACCTCGAGTGCCCATTAAATAATTACGAATGTACATGCCACAATAGCTTTTTTGACAGGGCTTCCATAGGTAAATGATGGACACACCGTTTTTAGCTTAATAAATGTGTTTATAACGCTGTAATTAACAGGTGATGCCAAATCAGTCAATCATCCCAGTTCATAACATTTTTGACACATTTCCAGTAAGTTGGCAAATGTACACACCTTGTTAAGGCTTATGTGGCACAACTGAGAGCTGTAAAGCACATCACCACGAAGCCCAGTGTCTATGGTGTGATTTACAGTTGGTTTGAGCTGAAATAACTCATTTATAATAATAACATATTTTATATACTAGTAAAAAAACGTATCCCACTCATAACCTATTCGATGGGGTGTAAATAGGTGTATAATGGACACAACCGTTTTTTTAGCTTAATAAACGTGGTAGAACGCTGTAATTAACAGGTGATGGCCAAATCAGTCAAATCATCCCACTCATAACACTTTTGACACATTACCAGTAAGTTGCAAATGTACACACCTTGTTAAGGCTTATATGGCACAACTGATAGCGGTAAAGCACATCACCAGAAGCCCAGTGTCCTCCTGTGTGCTTTACATTGGTTTGAGCTGAATAACTCATTTGATAATAACACATTTAATATACTTATAAAAAACGTAATCCCACTCATAACCTATTCGATGGGGGTAATAGGTATAATGACACACCGTTTTTAGGCTTAATAAACTGTTTATAACCCTTATTAACAGGTGATGGCCAAATAAGCAAATCATCCCAGTCATAACATTTTTGACACATTTTTACAGTAAGTTGCAAATGTACACACCTTGTTCAGGCTTATGTGGCACAACTGAGAGCTGTAAAGCACATCATCACGAAGCCCAGTCTCCTGTGTGCTTTACAGTTGGTTTGAGCTGAATAACTCATTGAATAATAACACAAATTGGCATTGTCCATCATTTACCTACGAGGTGCCCATTAAATAAGTTACGAATGTACATGCACAAATAGCTTTTTTGACAGGGCTGTCCATAGGTAAATGAATGGACACCACCGTTTTTAGGCTTAAAATAAAACGTGTTATAACGCTGTAATTAACAGGTAAAAACACATATAGGCATTGTCCTCAATACCTACGAGCCCATTAAATAAGTTACGAATGTACATGCCACAATACTTTTGTGACAGGCTCCATAGGTAAATGATGGACACACCCGTTTTTAGGCTTAATAATGTGTTATAACGCGTAATTAACAGGTGATGGCCAAATCAGTAAATCATCCCAGTCAAAACATTTTTTGACACATTTCCAGTAAGTTGCAAATGTACACACCTTGTTAAGGCTTATGTGGCACAACTGAGCTGTAAAGCACATCACACGAAGCCCAGTGTCTATTGTGTGATTTACAGTTGGTTTGAGCTGAATAACTCATTTTAATAATAACATATTTATATACTTAGTAAAAAAACGTATCCACTCATAACCTATTCGATGGGGTGGTAAATAGGTGTATAATGGACACACCGTTTAGCTTAATAAACGTGTTAAACGCTGTAATTAACAGTGATGGCCAATAAGTCAAATCATCCCACTCATAACACTTTTGACACATTTCCAGTAAGTTGCAAATGTACACCCTTGTTCGGCTTATGTTGGCACAACTGAGAGCGTGTAAAGCACATCACCCGAAGCCCTGTCTATTGTGTGATTTACAGTTGGTTTGAGCTGAATAACTCATTTAATAATAACACTTTTTATATAGTTAGTAAAAAAACGTATCCCACTCATAACCTATTCGATGGGTGTAAATAGGTGTATAATGGACACACCGTTTTTAGGCTTAATAACGTGTTTATAACGCTGTCATTACAGTGATGGCCAATCAGTCAAATCATCCCAGTATAAACATTTTTGACACATTTCCAGTAAGTTGCAAATGTACACACCTGTTCAGGCTTATGTGGCACCAACTGAGAGTTGTAAAGCACATCATCACGAAGCCCAGTGTCTCCTGTGTGCTTTACAGTTGGTTTTGAGCTGAATAACTCATTGAATAATAACACAAATTGGCATTGTCCATCATTTACCTACGAGGTGCCCATTAAATAAGTTACGAATGTACATGCCACAATAGCTTTTTTTGACAGGGCTTCCATAGGTAATGATGGACACACCGTTTTTAGGCTTAATACATTGTTTATAACGCTGTAATTAACAGTAAAAACACATATAGGCTTGTCCATCAATTACCTACGAGTGGCCCATTAAATAAGTTACGAATGTACATGCCACAAATAGCTTTTTTGACAGGTCTTCCATAGGTAATGATGGACACACCGTTTTTGACACAGGTGATGCCAAATCAGTCAATCATCCCAGTCATAACATTTTTGACACTTTCCAGTAAGTTGCAAATGTACACACCTTGTAAGGCTTATGTGGCACACACTGAGAGCTGTAAAGCACATCACCACGAAGCCCAGTGTCTATTGTGTGATTTACAGTTGGTTTGAGCTGAATAACTCATTTAATAATAACACATTTATATACTTAGTAAAAAACGTATCCCACTCATAACCTATTCGTGGGGTGTAAATAGTGTATAATGGACACACCGTTTTTAGGCTTAATAACGTGTTTATACGCTGTAATTAACAGGTGATGGCCAAATCAGCAAATCATCCCAGTCATAACATTTTTGACACATTTCCAGTAAGTTGCAAATGTACACACCTTGTTCAGGCTTATGTTGGCACAACTGAGAGCTGTAAAGCACATCATCACGAAGCCCAGTGTCTCCTGTGTGCTTTCATTTGGTTTGAGCTGAATAACTCATTAATCAATACACATTTAAATAAGTACGACAACGTATGCCACTCATACCCCATTCGACAGGGTGTAAATAGGGATAATGTAACCCATAGGCTTGTTTTAGGCTAATAACCGTGTTATAACGCTTAATTAACAGGTAATGGCACATCAGTCAAATCATCCCACTCATAACAATTTTTGACACATTTCCAGTAAGGTGGCAAATGTACCACCGTGTTCAGGCTTATGTGGCACAACTGAGAGCTGTAAAAACATCACCACGAAGCCCAGTGTCTATTGTGTGCATTTACAGTTGGTTTGAGCTGAATAACTCATTTAATAATAACAATTTATAATACTTAGTAAAAAAAACGTATCCCACTCATACCTATTCGATGGGGTGAAATAGGTGTATAATGGACCACCGTTTTTAGGCTTAATAAAACGTGTTATAAACGCTGTAATTAACAGGTGATGGCCAAATAAGTCAAATCATCCCAGTCATAACATTTTTGACACATTTCCAGTAAGTTGCAAATGTACACACCTTGTTCAGGCTTATGTGCACAACTGAAGCTGTAAAGCAATCATCCGAAGCCCAGTGTCTATGTGTGATTTACAGTTGGTTTGAGCTGAATAACTCATTAATAATAACACAATTATTATACTTAGTAAAAAAGTATCCCACTCAATAACCTATTCGATGGGGTTAATAGGTGTATAATGGACACCCGTTTTTAGGCTTGATAACGTGTTATAACGCTGTAATTAACAGGTGATGGCGCGAATAATTAAATCATCCCACTCATACACTTTTTGACACATTTCCAGTAAGTTGCAAATGTACACACCTTGTTCAGCTTATGTGGCACAACTGAGAGCTGTAAGCACATCACCACGAAGCCCAGGGGTCTATTGTGTGATTTACAGTGGGTTTGAGCTGAATAACTCATTAATAATAACACTTTTATATACTTAGTAAAAAAACGTATCCCACTCATAACCTATTCGATGTTTTAATAGGTGTATAATGGACACCCGTTTTTTAGGCTTAAAACGTGTATAAAACGCTGTAATTAACAGTGAATGGCCAAATCATTCAAATCAGCCCAGTCATAACATTTTTGACACATTTCAGTAAGTTGCAAATGTACACACCTTGTTCAGGCTTAGTGGCAAACTGAGGAGCTTGTAAAGCACATCATCACGAAGCCCAGTGTCTCCTGTGTGCTTTACAGTTGGTTTGAGCTGAATAACTCATTTAATAACACAAAATTTATTGTACTTAGTAATAAAAAGTCCGAATGTAATGCCCTATGATCATAGGTAATATGGACACACCGTTTTTAGGCTTAATAAACGTGTTATAATACGCTGTAATAACAGGTGATGGCCAAATCAGTCAAATCATCCCAGTCATAACACTTTTGACACTTTCCAGTAAGTTGCAAATTTGTACACCCTTGTTAGGCTTATGTGGCACAACTGAGAGCTGTTAAAGCACATCACCACGAAGCCCAGTGGTCTATTGTGTGATTACAGTTTTTGAGCTGAATAACTCATTTAATAAAACAAACATTTAATATACTTAGTAAAAAAACGTTATGCCCTCACTAACCTATTCGATGGGGTGTAAATAGGTGTATAATGGACACACCGTTTTAGGCTTAATAAACGTGCTTACCTCTGAATTAACAGTGATGGCAAAATAAGTCAATCACTCCCAGTCATAACATTTGTTTGGTACACATTTTCCAGTAAGTTGCTAATGTCCACGCCGTGTTAAGGCTTATGTGGGCACAACTGAGAGCTGTAAGCACATCACCACGATCCCAGTGTCTCCTGTGTGCTTTTACAGTTGTTTAGGCTGACAATCGATTTGATAAATAACACATTTATTACTATAAAAAACGTAGCCCACTCTAACCTATTCTATGGGGTGTAAATAGGTTTGTAACTAATGGACACACCGTTTTAGGCTTAATAAACTGTTATAACGCTGTAATTAAACAGGTGATGGCCAAATATCCAATCATCCCAGTCAGAACATTTTTGACACATTTCCAGTAAGTTGCAAGATGTACACACCTTGTGCAGGCTTATTGTGGGCACAACGAAGACCTGTCAAGCACATCATCACTAAGCCCAGTGTCTCCTGTGTGCTTTCACACGTTGGGTTTGAGCTGAATAACTCTTGAATAATAACACAATTGGCAGTGTTCCTTCATTTACCTACGAGGTGCCCATTAAATAAGTTCCGAATGTACATGCCCACAATATCTTTTTTGACAGGGCTTCCATAGGTTAAATGATGGACACACCTTTTTTAGGCTTAATAAACGTTAGAAACGCTGGTAATTTAACAGGGGAGTCCAAATCAGTCAAATCATCCCCGTCATAACATTGTTGACAAAAAAAAACATTTCCATTAAGTTGCAAATGTACACGCCTTGTTC